>JAZDUA010000489.1:612500-1164917 GCA_038098605.1 Gryllus longicercus
GGACAATGTGAAAAACATGGAACTTAAAAATCGGCATCAATGTTTAATCCGGGGAAGTAGCCGTCGGACAGGAACGACGCGACCTGACCGGACGTGACGGAAGGGAACGGGACGGAATGGAACGGGTCGGGACAGAATGGCACGGGCGGGGGAGGGGGTGTGCCCTCTTCCGTGTCGCGCTCCTCACGCACGCGACGCGCGGCACAAAAACACGCGGAAGGACCGCGACAGCAAAGCGCGTTACAAAAGCTGCGGCGCATTTTTCAGCTTTTCTAACGCATTCCATCTTTCTACTTTTATGTACTGCTAATAATATGAATAGCGGTACTGTTGTAGGAGGTAATAAAATAATCTCGTTCCGTTCCCGGTCACCAAAAGTTCAGTATCATTTCAATAGCAATATTCGGGGTTAAAGACCTCTTTTTTGAATGCGTGGTGTTTGGTAAATAAAAGTTTGGCATTTTTGACAGTATCGTGGATGGAGTTGAGCAATATAGATCTCTCTCATTGTACCGTCTATTCACTTTCATGGTTTCTAGAAAGAACCATTCTTCGGCGGGATGAAATAATTCAGTATTGTTCCTCGTACAATAAGCCAAATAAAATAAATCTTTCTCGAGCTCATGAGACAACAGTCTAATTAAACCATTTATGACAAATCAATATGAAATTATCTTTCGCACATTTCTTTAAACGATCTTACACAATATTAGTTTTTGAAGAGAAATATGTCATTTTTCAAAAAAGTTACTTTAGTGTTCCGGTAACTAGTTTGGAATAAAAACTTGTCTGGTACAATGATTTTATACCCACATTTTATCATTTTATCATTATATACCCACATTTTATCAGCCAGTACGTTTTAAGAGCAAATGCAATTACAAAAATCAAGTCCAAAAATCGAGGGCACCAGCTAGTTCAAATTTAAACAAAGAACGGAGAACTTCACTTGCAGTGTAACTTTCGAGAAGGAATAGTAGAAATCCTTTTCTACATTACCTGATAATTACATTGCAAGAAACTGTTAACTTATAAAATACACGTTGTATTTAATTCAGAAACAGCTCCTCTAAAAGACGAAAGGAGTTTGCGGAGTTGGTCGGAGCAAACTTTCCCAGCCACGGAGCTCTTCGTAATAAAAAGTTGGAGCTCCACAAGGGGTGCCGGGCGAGGAGGGGAGGATCGCGAGGAGGGGGGGGGGCTGCGGGCGCCGCGGCGAGCCCCCCTCGGCCCCTCCCGCGCCGCCCGACGCGGACCGCGCCGCTTAATAACAAACTGCGCAGCGCGGCGTGGAGCGGCGCGGGGGCGGGGCGGGAGGCGTGGGAGGGGGTGCGGCGAAGGACTGAGCCAGTCAGCGCAGGAACGGGTCCGGAAGTGGGTCGGCCGCGCTTCCGCCGGCCGGCGGAGGCGGCCGTGACTGACATGCAAGCGGAAAGGAAAAGGTGACCATGCCGCCTATGCTGATGCGCAGTTACACAAACGGCGGAGTCTGTGACTCATCGCAGGGAATGAGAGGACATGCAGATTTTGCGACGAAGGTTGCGCCCGTCATCGCCTCTCATTAGGTTCGTAGTTGTCAAACCAGAAATAATTATTGGACCTACGCACATGCGATAACAATCCGAGCTATCTTTATTCTGGCCACTAGCTTTTACCCTTGGGGTGTTATGTGAGTTACGTCCTTTTCACAACTACCTTAAGTGTGAAAAAAAATGACGGCCTACACATTTGTAGAGAAATAAGAAAATACAATGCTTCCATTACAATTAATGGTGATTTATAATGTACGTGCCCCGACCATTAACAATTCGATTCATTAATCACGTTTGGTACTTTATATTGTGAATTACTTATTAGATAATTTTCAAATACATTATTTTTTTAAACAATGTTTTAAAGGGAAATACGTACGTTATACGAAATACTAGATAATTTAATTGTATACGAACATTGAAGAGACATTCATTTGTGCGTTTTTATTTCATTTTGACAGTACGTGGGAGAATGAAAGCAAAAATTTTATGCGTAAAATAATTTATGCAACAAATTGTGCGTCTGCTTGTTGCGTAATATAAATGTCTCGGTCTTCCGAATCGCGGACCGAGATGGATTGCGGCTGAGCCGCAAGAGAAGAGCCGTTCGGCGGCACCTGGCCCCCAGCAATTACGCCGCAGCCCCCGCCGAGCGCGCCCTCTCTGCGCCACGGCGCGTCTCTCCGTCCCCGCCCCGCCCCCGCCGCGCCGCCGGCGAATGAATAGGGCGGGCGCGCAGGCCTTTACGAGCGTGTTTTGCGGCCGGCACGTGCAGTGGCGCCCGGCGCCCGGCGCTTTGCGCCCGCCACTCAAAGACCCTGCCTCCGGCGAAGCGACGGCACCCCACTCCACCCCCATCCCGCGCCGCGTCGCCGCCATATGCTGCTGCCCTGCGACACCTACGCCTCTCTCCAAGCGCTTCCACCCACACCCTTCCCTCGCGCGTTCCTCTCCGATGTCACGTTTCGCCGCGCGCGCCACCCTCGCGCTGCCGCGACGCCTACGCTGCCAACCTGACCTCTCTTCGCGAACGTCTCGCTCCTGCTCCCCGCCTAACATATTTTTCTTTACCAGACGAGAGCTTTGCATGAGCAATATCAAATTTATCTTCCCGGGAACACGATCAAAATATCCCCTTCACGACATCGCACATTTCACCTAATCCCACAAATCCCCTCTGAAATTCAATAGACTTCTTTTCCTCTCGTTTTCTTGTGTGTAAAAGAATACAATAATATAATTCTGCTTTTTTCTGACGCGCCGCAAAGCCAACTTCCAAAATGTAGGCGGCAATTTGCTCCTCTTTATCCTGTGGCGTCTCCGCTCTTTACTTCGCCCCACTTCTTGCCCTCGTCGAACCCGCCCCGTCCGCCTGCGCGCCACCGCAGCCGTCGACCCGGGGGATAACGGCCCCCGGGGGCGGAGGCCGCGACTGATATTAACGTAAGCGAATTAGGACCCCTCCCCCGCCGCCGCCCCCGCGCGGCCCCGTCTCAGAAATTAATGCCACCCGGTAACACGGCGCTCCAAATTAAAATCCGTCCTCATGAATATGTAAGCCGACCGAGTTATGTTTGACTTTAATTCACATACGCCTGTTCATTTTTGCGAAATAATAGCGAAAAAATGACGTCCGAGTGCGGGGCTGCGGGCGGCCGCCGGGGCGCGGCGGGGCGCGGCGGGGCGCGGCGGGGCGCGGCGGGGCGGGAGAGCGAGACGGGAGGGGCGCGGGGGCGCGGCCGGATCTATTTTCACATTAACGCCGCATTTCGTCGGTTACGGAAACGGCGCGCCCTGAGTGCGTGGGCGGGGGCGGGAGCGGAAGGGGACGGCGGCGGCGGCGGAGGCGGCCGCATCGCCCGCGCAGTGCAGGGCCGAAAACCGCAGCGCGCCAAAAATCCCCGCGCTCCGCTGCGCCGCGCGCCGTCTGCGCTCTCCTGGCCCCCCGCGGCCCAACTCGCAGTCCAGCTGGGCCACCGCGACCGCAGGAGCCCGGCAGGAAGATAATGTTTCCTCCGGGAGAAAAAGTTTCTAATGAGTGGGCGTATTAATGTCGCGTGTTCCAATTAAACGGGCGGATTGCGGGAGCACTTGTTTCACAACAGGTGTTACTCAACAAGTGTTTTCGATCCGCGTTGCGTTATCGAGAAAATCTACGGGTAAGAACAAGTAATTGAGAGTGCTTCTCGTAAGTGACATTTAATTGAACTTCGGGCTTTAAACGTAGTTTCCGTCAATTAACAGAGAACAAACGAATAATGAAATAATGACAATTACGGGGTTACAGTTTATATTTCAGACTAGATCTGAAGAGATCAATAATCAAGAATAAATGAACTGCACAAATGATATTTTCACTATCAACTGAAGAAATATAAAATCGTATTAATTGTCCATTATGAATCCAAACTTCGAGAATAATACGAAATTAAAAAATCATTCGGCGAGGAATTAATAAACTTTGAAATGTAAACAACGCAATAACTAATAACAAATATATACGACAAAACTAAAATTAAAAAAAGATTTGTGTGTTAAAAATATTAGGTTCAGAGAATGAAGAATACAGTATATTTAAATATCGTATACATAGACATTTTCCTTGATTAAGCTTTTCATAATATCTAGCCCTTCCTTTCTTTTCTAATTCACCACCTTCTTTGAATTTTATTTGAATTTTAACATCTAATCATCATTCTCATACAGAAAGAAAAAATAAAAAAAATAAAATAAAAAATAAAAAGAAAAGAAAGAAAAAGAAAAAAATTCTCCAAGGTAAATAAGTGGTTGTTGAGCAAATGTCAGAAGATTCCTGCGTTCAGCTACAATTTGAAACTAGTTGGAATGTGAGGGCACTTCAATATCCTAAGAGGAATGTATCATGGAAAATATATGGGTAAATTTAATCACTAGCGTTTGGTAATATGTAAGAAAATATCAAACTCAATACTTTCCTTTGCATTTTTTATTTCATTTGCCTTTAAATGACGAACATAAACAAAGGTACTGGAAATGAATTTACAATTTATAGTTCGGGTCGTGACTCCGTACTATCAATCTAGTCTAACACTAGATTGAAGTGAATGATGGATGAATATAGATTTGTGTAACTGCACTTACTCATACCAGAGTTAAACATATCTTAAATTCCGTTATCATAAAATGAAGACAAACAAAAACAAATTAACAAGTAAAAGACTAAACGTCGGTTAATATAAACCGTTATAAGATTTCTGTAATGTTCCTTTTCATTCTTTCCAATGCTTTCTTTCTTTCCTCGTTCCGACAACTCGCAGTACGCACACTGAAGCTACGACATACGCAGAATTGTGTGGACCTTTGGCTAGTTGCCTTCAGTGTGGCACTAAACGCCTTGCGGAATTTCAATAGTCCAGGGCTACGGGCGACACACGGGAGGCGAAGGGTGACTGCGGGAACGCGCCCAACGAGACGAGGCGGTGTACACGGGGCAGCTTCAAGTTCTGTCCGGACACAATGATTTAGTGTACGCCTATCAATATTCTAAACTATGAAAGGAAAAGTTAATGAAAATGGACTGCAGGAAGGAAATTTCCAGAAGTGTACTGCATGTTGCAATTCAAGAGCGGACAGAGAACTTCACAGAACCTTGCACATTTATTCAAAGAATCTATTTCACCATTTTTAGTTACCATTTTTAGCACCATTACCACCATTTTTAGTTACCTAGAATCAATTTACATTTGGTTTAAAAGGTAAAAATACGTACCAAAAATTCTTGTTTTGATCTTGATTAGCACCTAACGTAATTTAGCTCACGTATTAGTATTAAAGCCATCACTCTTACATTGTAATTAATTTAAAACCAAAAGTATGTTTTACAATGGATACAACAGCAGTGAACCGGAGCCGAAGTTGGGCCCGCTTTGAAAGCCGCTAATGATTCCCCTGATTTAGTCCAACGGGACCCCCCCTCATTGAGTCCGGTGGCGGCGCGTTGGACGGGGGCGGGAGCGCTAAGGTCGGAGCAGCCACGCCGCTCGGCGCACGACGGGCCGAGTGGTCGAGTGTTCCGAGTGGTCGGGTGGTCGGGTAGTCGGGTGGTCGAGTGGTCGGGTGGTCGGGTGGTCGGGTGGTCGAGTGGTCGGGTGGTCGGGTGGTCGGGTAGTCGGGTGGTCGAGTGTCGGGTGGTCGAGTGGTCGGGTGGTCGGGTGGTCGGGTAGTCGGGTGGTCGAGTGGTCGGGTGGTCGGGTGGTCGGGTGGTCGAGTGGTCGGGTGGTCGGGTCGTCGGGTGGTTGAGTGGTCGAGTCGTCGGGTGGTCGAGTGGTCGGGTAGTTGGGTGGTCGTGTGGTCCGCCACGACGGTTGCGAGGAGGCCGCGGCGGCGGCGTGGCCTGCGGGGCGCGCCGCGCACTTAGCGCTCGTAAACCTTTACGAGCGAAGGCCGCGCCTTCACACAGCGCGCGCGTGCACACGCGGAGAAGGGCCTCTCCTTCGGACGCCGCCCGACCACCCGCGCGCGACAGCAGCGCTCCACGCGGCCGCACCAATGACGCCCATCTCAACAAATTTTTATACCGTCTGCTAATGTACGTTAATTGCATTTCATGTGAAACGGTTACAGTATACCACAAGCAGATCTCAAACTATGATGCAACATTTTTTTTTTGGCTTCTAGACAATCCTTCGCAATATTTTAAACTTTTCAGAGACGTTGTGATATTACATTACTTTTTAATAAACTGTCTGTTGATACCGTTAGAATTAGTTTTGTATAGCCCCACTTTAGTTCACGTGGTTTCCACTTGATTATGAAAGAGAATAAAGTACACAAGAAAATGACATCACAAACAAATTGAGGCATCCAGTGAGAGAGGGAGCAAAGTTACAAAACACAAAACATCCATTTATTAACATATTTAATGTGTTTATAATCCAATATATTCATAAATCGATATCTTGATGTTTGAGGTTTAGCACTCTCTCTCCCATGACGGCTCAATTATCTTTTGAATAATCTTACTGTACCTGATGATAATTGAAAAATTGTCAAAACGTAGTACAAGATAACACGATAAATTTATGAGGTGATTTTATTGTGTATTTTATCCTTTTTTTTCAAAAAGTGAACAAAATGTCTAAAATAAGGTGAAAAGTGACAAACTAAATAAAAATATTAGATAGATCGTTGTGATTAATGCGTATCACTATTTAAATGTCTTTTAAAGTACCGGTTTATCAACAACTATTCAATGAGGTCATGATATCAAAGAAGTTTCAGTATTCTACTGTAGACACTAGTTCATTCGTACGTCTATCGCAATGTTCTACATTTTTCTCTCACATAGAATTTCATTCCAGAGACTAGACTTTGGAATGAGTACTCGAAGTTTTGTTTCAAAAACAAATATTTACTCGCACACACGTGAGCATTCCTCTTTTATCGATCCTCCTGAAATCTCGCGTATGTGTAGCATTGGTCGTACGCGGAAACACGATCACACGAGGCGCGAAAACGCGAGCCGGTCGCGCCGGGCGGCGGCGGTGCATCAGAGACACCAGGGCCGCTGCAGCGCTGCCCCGCCGCCCCACGGGGGGGGGGTGGCTCGCGCGGTGATTAGCTCTGATGACGACGTGTTTGCCGCGCCGTCGGCGCCGGCCGTCGGCAAATACGCAAACAGCAAATGCGCCAAGCACCCCACCCCACCCCGCTCCGCCCCGTCTCGTCCTTCCCCTGGGCGAGGACCTCTGGGGCGACGGGGGGCACTGGGGTGGGGGGGGGAAGCGGTGGGGGATGATGCTCTGGCATTGGCAGTGGGGGTGACGGCAGCGGCACAAGTAAAGTGGAGGAGGAGGCACAAGAAACGGCGGGTGGTGGCCGTGAGGGGGTTGCGGTGACATTAGCGGTGACGGTAGCGGTGGCAGCGAAGACAAAATGCGGGGGAGGGGCCGGTGCTTAGAGCGATGGCGAGGGTGGCAACGCGCATGCCCTTCGAACCCACCGGGCGCTCGCTTTATCTCCCTCTGTTGCGATGACCGAATTACGACGTCTGCACAACCCAAATTGCAGTCCCATTGGACTTGCTAATATGGAGGGGCGGGCTCCTGCATACGCACAGCACAATCGTCTGTGAACTTCTTTACTTAATAATTCCCATGAAAGAATATTACAGAACGTAAGTCATTCCTCAATTAATAACTTATTCGAGAAAATATCTTATATACTTTCATTACAATAGTGTCAAAGAAGCCATTGGTAATATATGTATGGACTAAAACATTTATAGAACATTGGTACAAATTCCACTAAACAAAATAACTCTCTAAATTTTATCAATATATGAGCGTACATCAGTGTACATGATTTGTCAAAGAACACTCGTGGGAGAAAAAAGTTCTGACGCACACCTTTCGTAATTTTCCGGCGCATGCACTCGATGAATAACCACCCACGTCCGTAAATGTGTTATATTTGAGGTGAAAAACGAGTCCGAGAATTTCCTATGTTCATAAAAAATACTATTGTTCATGGTAGTATTATGATAGAAAAATTCCCTCTCATTCTATGGGCTTGTAGGTGTGGATAGATATTGCCTCCTACATTTTATGCAACCCGCGTAACAGCTATGTACAACGTAAGCAGGGGCAGACTGTCTAAATGCCTCCAGTGCATCATGCGAAAACACTATACATGCTGCCTATAAACTTAACATATCCGAAAAAAAGATAATTAACGTTCGGAATAAATTAAAAGTTCCGTGAAATAAAACAAAAGTATACAAAAGGCCTTGTGAAGTGTTCGCTATCACAAAATCATATTAATATTCTGCTTGATATAATCAAAAACAAAATTCAACATTATATATCACGAAAGGAGCATTAAACATCCTTCACATATTTGCATTATCTTTGCAAGTATGTCACAAATTAAACTCTAAATAATTTGCAATTCAAAAATCCGGTGATTTTCCTGTTTACCGTGTGCTCCTAATACAAAGTAGACCGTTTTAACAAGAAAACATTCATTTCAAGCATAATAGAACACCCGCGTCACGTAAAACGAGCAAGTGAGTTCCGGCACGACTTGTTCCAGGCGCTTTATGAGCCCCGACGTATAGTATTATGCGGCAGGGCCGGCGAGTCGCCGTGCAAAGAGAGCGCAGCCGGTTTGGCAGCGCGCGCGCCTTGAGTGACGGAGAGCGGAGCAGGAAGGCGGCGCGGCCAGCCTCTGGACCCTACCGACCTCGCGAGCCGTACGCAGCCAGGGTGGTTCCCCGACCTCATTCCTTTGCATCTCCTCCCAACAGACAAACTCGCTACTTTCGCGTAGGCGACGTTTCGTGTAGGCGACCTTCCCCTTGCTTTGAGGGAAGTTTGGAATTGGGTGAAACAATTACTGATAGAAGTTATATGGTCAATTGTGTGGTAAACCATTAAAATTATACAAAGTACTTCACATTTATTCGTGTGGCAATTCCTGGCGTCCATACAACATGAATTTGGTTAATGGAGAGTAAAATTGATGACCAATTATAACTTTTCATTTACACTCGACACTCATACACTTACATAATATTTACACAATTAAAAGATGTCTTGTTAAGGAAAACTGATAACACAAAGTCCTTGAAAACTAATTGGGAATTCTCTAGCTCACGAAGTTAATCTATATAGCATTTTGAGCCCATTCAAATCCATCGATCATACCATAATGAATCATATTTTTCTGTATTCTATTACCGAAATTAATTAAATAACCAGCCAAAGCTGAGCTGCTGAGTTTTTCCAGCTTGACAAGAAGACCGCAGTACGTAAAAATTAAGGGACGGGTTTCCTGACGAACGATCTCTTCACTTGCAGCGATTTCCGAGCGTCGCTGGGGACTTTTCGCTTGGCGGTCGCTTCCTCGCCTTCCCCGCGCTGCTGCGACGTCGGCGGCGACGACAGAGGCGGCGACGGCGGCGTGAATTATTCGGGCGGCGCGGCAACTGGCGCGGACCGTGTCCATTAACAGGGCTCCATAATTCAGGGGGCGCTGCGCCGCCGCCGCCGCCGCCGCCGCCACTGCGAGGCTACTCTTAGGGGGAGCCGGACGCCCCCCCCCCCCCACCGCCCGCACCGCAGCCGCCGGCCTGCGCGTCCCGCGAGGCTGGCCCGTCGCCGCGCACCGGCCCCAGTCAAGGATTCTACCCTCAATTAGTTCTGTCCAAGACGAGTCGCCCCCATGGGAACCCGTCGCGGCTGGCGGCCACCCACGCCTTTGGAACCTGCGATGGCTGCCCCCAAAACCCGTCTCTTCCTCTTCCTGTCTCTCCGCCCCTGCTTACGCGTTTGGTTTTCCTCTCGTTCATTCGCTCCTCAGGAGCTTCCTCATTTGAAGTTACTTTCTCCGGTGCACATTCGTTTATCGATTAATATTTCAAACATTAAAAAAATCAGTGATGGTTTTATTCATAATTCTTCCTACGAAATTGCTGTCGCAGTCTTTCCTTTCTTCTTCTACTATTCGTTCAAACTCCAACTCAACGGTTTCTTTCGACTTTACGATTGTTCGGCGATGTTATCAATAATGGTTGCAGAAATATACTGTAAATGGACGTGTTGCTCTGAAGAGTCTTCTGCCCTGACTATTAGTACAGAAAAATTGGTGGACAAGAACCGTCATGAATAAATCTACACGATTTCTCTCCGAAACGTACGAGAAAACTTACGAGACTCTTCTCCCTTCTTTGATGAATACCCCGGCTTTTAACATCTTCTGCGATAATTTTTCATTCCTGTTCATACATTTTAGTGGTATTCACGAAATTGCCTCAGATTTAACTTTTATTTGGCAATTTAAGAAGATAAATGCGTTCCCATGAGTTGAATATGAAGAAAAACGACCAACCTAAAAACGTTGTTCATTTCCCTACAGATCTGTAACTGTATTTGAGAGAGAAACACAAAGAAAGAAAATTCTTTCTTCAGTATGGTCGCCAATGGCGAGTATTCGTATTCCATGATAAATGTAATAAAAAAATCATTGAGTAGTAATTAAGAAAATCTAATGCTGGATCATTTTAAAACTGATACTACAAATATACAAAAATAAACGGTATTGAACTTGAATAATTCTCCATTAATATGTACACCTTTTCTCTTTCATAATGTAATCAGACAAGAATATTAACTTTAAACGGTATCTTATCAGTAAATTTGAAGTGGCATAATACAGTCTACGGATTCCACAATTCGTGTGCATAAATTAACGCCATTAAAGCAAAATCGAATGCAAGAAACGGAAACGCATGAAATGGAAATTCCGAAAATGATGTTTTTTCTTAAAAGAACGCCTTCTATAACTTGAAACAACGGGTAGGGTTTGATCTGCAGGTAGGGCAAATACCCCCAAAATGGATTTTCTTACAATCCCAATATTCGAATGTCTTAGAGTTGAACCAAATTGTGAAGAATTCATTTACAGTTATTTTCGAATATTACCCTCCTTGTAATTTAATTAAAAAGCTCTGAACTGAATTCCATAAAGTAACGCATTTAATCAACAGTCAGTTTGATGAGCGTGGACTGGGAACTCGCACACGGCTGAGGGCTTGTGCAGTAGTAAGTAGTAGCGCGTAAGTCGGACTGCTACCGCTCGGCAGCGCTGACGACGCCAGCACTCCCGCGCCAGTTGGAACGCTCTGCCGCCGAGATATGGTCCGAGGCGGGGTTGACGAGCGCCCTTGAGGGCCTGGCCGGGTGCCGGAGCGACGCGCGCCCCGCGTGGCGGAGACGCCCACGCCCCCACGTTCGTGAGGCAATGCTCGTCCACGAAAGGAAAGCGAACATTTACATTACAGACACTACTTAGATATATGTTAAAAATACACGTAGTATGCATAATATAACCATCTAGTTTTTCATATCCTCATTTATTCTCTTGTGATTCAGACAAGGAATTAATAATGTATAAATGACATCAAGATTTATATTGCTCGTTCGAGATCCTCCACTGCGATTTCGCCTCATCCCCCACACACCCACAAACACAACGAGCAGTGCCGCGTTGAATTCACGGCGGCATACACGGGATGGCCCTTCCACTTCACACGCGGGGCGAGGCGAGCGGCCGCGCCGTGCGCGCGTATCCGGCCAACCCCCCTCCCCCCTCCCAGCCGCGCCCGAGCGCGCTCGTTACGCCCAGTGTGATCGACTCGCTACAAGAGGCGATAATGGGGCGAGCGATTTGCTCTGTCGAGAAGCGCCAGTTAACACATGGAGGCACACATTGCGGTGGAAAAGTACCACGTGTGGGCTTCGTGCCAAGCATGGGATTCGTCGGGAATCGATGGCGCCCCTTCCACGCGTTTTAATGGGCGTTTGATGGCATTTTCATAAATTGTTCCACTTCGGCGCGATCGTAAAATAAATGTGTCAGGATATTACGCAAGACAATCAAGTTGGTTCTAATTCTAAAATAAGATCACCCCGACGATATTCGTCAAGTAACATTCTTTTATGAGTAATGTGTGTTTTTATTCTTTCATTTATGTAGAACATGTTATCCGAATTACAACAAAGCTTTGAAATAACAGTACCTTTGTATTGCTCCATTGCGTTTCGTGAGAGAGCTAATTCTAAAATAAAATCATCTCAACAGTATTGTTAAAACATCATTCTTTCATGAGTAATAGGCGTTTTAATACTTTCATTCTTTGAAATACATGTTATAGAATACAACAAATATACAGAAGAGCAGTACATTTCTGTATTCTGTATTACCGCATTGCTATTCGGTTCAGCACTTTGAGGTATGACAAAACTGTAATAGCCCTCAGCGATTTACGGCTTCGAAAAAGTCTCTGTGAAGAATTCTGGCGTAATGACAATCTCAACTCGTTCATGTAATCGTACCCCTCGGATGTCCTTATGGAACAGAAACCAATTAGTGTGCAACTTTCACATCTATTCGAGGTTAACAAATAAAAGCGCTACTGCTGCCCTTCGATATTAACAGCAATAACATGAAAATAGTATGTTTTGAATTTGTATTCTCTGCAATATTGTAAAATTTATTACCATCTTTCATGTATTAATGACAATATATTTATTACTGAGGAATGCAATAAAACACGAAGTTTCACTAAGATAATCTGAATGAACTACTCTACAAAATATTTTCTATTTTATCGCAGTGCTATCCTTCATAATTCATGAAAATTGAAATTGCTATAGCATTTATCGCCTATCATCATTTCACAGTTTCCAAGTGAGTGACAATATAATATAATAATGTCATTGATCTCAGAGTTGGGCAAGGCCTCCCACAGTAGTGGAGTGGTTCAATATTAAATTCGCTTTCAGGTGAGCTAACCCAGGAGAGCGTTTTGAGCTTACTGTCCTCTGTCCATATTATTGACTACTGTTCACTGTTAGCCATTGTCTATTGTTGTCCACTGACCATATTGTTGTCACTGACCATATCATTGGTTCACTTGTTGTCCACTCTCCCCTGACTGCACAGAGTGATAATACACATTTGTAAATGACAGATAAAAATATTTCAGAGTTATTTTCAAGAAAAAATGTACTGTTTTAACACTAAACGTAACAGCTTGTTTTTGTTAAACTAACATTATCTTATAACCTACCATTCTCATAATAGCGAAATATTCCTAGCGGATTACTTTTACTTGTCTACAGTAATCTACTAATTTCATATACGCGCAGAAATAGAAAAACTAATCGAACTGCAAACATTTGAGTATGTTATGCCACATATTCTCATACTGTGCGTATCGACCGAGTTTTCATACTCAGTGCATCACTTCTTACGTGAAGCTGACGTCATGCGACAGCAAGGCTCCGAAGAAGAGGAACTGCAGCTTTTTTATATTATTGTTGTGTAAAGATCTGTTATATACTGTTCTATGTTAGTGCAAAATGAGTGACAACTGATTTTGTTAAAATATTTAATTTATTGCAAAGTTCTACGCAAACGTTTTTGTATTTTTTAAGCAGTGTGCGTTCTACCGTTTGGAAAACCATTTAGTGTGTATTTGTTCGCAGCCCACTTGCCGATGCCCGCGAGCAGTGTGCGCCGGGTGGAAGGCGCGCGGGGCGCTTATTCGAGGTAGGCAACGGGCGTCCCGTGATAGCCGCCCGACTACGTGCCGAGCGCCGGCGTCGCGACGGGCCGCGCCGGCTGGCGCCGTTCCAGGGCCGACGCGACGCCTCGCCGTCGCCTTGCCCACGTTCATCCACCCATCGCCCTCGCACCTGAGCCCGACTCACTCGCGGCCGTTAATTAACAGCGCTGAAGCTTATTAAGAGTTTGTGAGCTTGTCACTCCCTCAAGGTGGCTGCTTTTAATCTATATTGAAGATTGCTACCGTTTTAAAAATTAAGTAAAAATTAATTCGAAATTCACTCGAAAACTGAAAGTGACACTTGCACCTTCCAAATGATTTATTCTGAGAATTCATTTCTTTTGCTTAAAACGTATTCAGGAAAATTTCGGACTGATGTTTGTGCGGGCAGACGGGTTTGGCCGATAGTTATTCTAAACTACAAATCTCTAAAACTAGGATTTTGTAAGAAGGAGAGCAATTTAATGATAAACATGAACGATCAGCAGAACGATCAGAACGAGCTCAAAATTATGTTTTCTTCCGACAACGCAATGTCCTGAGCGGTTTTCTACTCATGAATTTTGCGGGCACTGTATCCAGCAAAAAACTCCCATTCTCGTTTATTACAACAATCTCACTACATTTAGGAATCACCCACATAATGACATCAGTTTTGACACACAAAAATCACTCAGCTGGAAATAACACTCTCAGACATATAGCACATCCATAAGTAGCATGACCTCCGCCATTGCCAGGTCTCCATCTAGTCACGTCCACCCCGAGGCCAACCCACAAATAGACGAACACGGAGAAAAAACTGTTGGATGAGATGATGACAAAGGCTCTACAAACTGTGGAAGCAACGAGAAATAAAGAAAATTGAGATATTCAGAAACGACGAGTAATCGATGTATGTGACGATAAATAAGGTACGAGGAAGGAGAAGCTAAAAGGAGTAGCCGCATACTATAGTGCAAATCTGGAAATATGTCGAAAGTAAATCGGTTGACAATGCTCACGGTTAGTAACAATCACAGAAATTCGAACACGTACACATCAGACACGAAGAAGCAGGTGCAGAGGGTGTGATGGCGGAAGAGAAAGCAAAAGGTATCGCAACACAAACCCGGAACGGAACATCGTCGCGAGAGTATTAAAGAAAGCGGCATCTTTACAAACGTCAGACAGATTCTCATCTGATCTGGTTAATTTCCGTCGCACACAAGAGAAGATAGGTATTTCGCGTTCGGGTCGAACGAGTACAGACAGGTGAGCGTTATGCTGAGGGCTAGATCGGCCGACGCCCCCGGCACGGCGTTCCCGCTGAGGCATCTGGCGCCGCCCCAAGCCACGGCGGTTACCAGGCCTTCCAGACAGCGGCTGTATTCGGCCCAGCTAGCTACCTAGTGTCGAAACTCCGCCACCGTCGGGACCCGAACCCTACTCCGGTCAGAGGCTCTGCAGTGACATCAGTTGATGCCCTGAGCCACCTCGGCCGGTCGTCGAACTTCATGGGTTCGGTAGAATTCAGAGAAGTATTTTACTACAGATATTCTCATATGGAAATATTTCTTTTAAACAGCTTTTAAGAGTTTGTTCACAAAACTTGTTGAATAGATAGCGGAAAAAGTAATATTTCAATTATCCATACAAGTTAATCTGAGTTATTAATGACGAGGAAGTAACACAATAATTATTTTTATAATTTCAGCAATGATGTTCGGTGATTATGGCTTACAACTTTTACCAAAAAAACACGGTTTTCGTACTAATATCTGCACATTCTTATTGTTCACTGATGGCGTCATCGACGTTTTACTCTGCGCGGCATTTCCGGAGCATTTACGCGGTGAAATACCATGTCGACAACAAAATGGATCGATGTTATCAGTGCTTCATTACAAGCTGGTCAAAATTTGCCACGCATGACCTGAGACACATCAATCTAGTTCGAAGGCATTCCGATTAACACCTTTCAGCCACATTAATCATCCGTATTCATTAGCCAACGCGCCGAAAAGAGTGGTGTTCACGGCCATGTGGATTGAGGTTTCCCGCAACATTTGTTAGCGTCATATCAGCAACCTCAAGTCGCAGGTTTGGTTTAATAAACTCTGACATAAGAAAATAAACCGTTATTCATTGACAAAGAAGATACATACAGAAAAAAATATAAATATTGGATAACTAGTTCAATAGAAATATTTTTCTGAAATTTTTCTTTGCAAATTCATACAAATACTCTAATATATACAACTTTGTATTCTGATTATTTTGATAATATTGACATTTAGAAGTTCGTGAATTTAAACACTTTTCTTTTTAATTTAAAACAACAGAGCTTGACAAACAATGCAAATTTCAGGGCAAATTTTCTGCAAACCATTACTTCCCCAAAAATTCAAAAAGTCATTTTTTTTTAAATTCTATAAATGTCAAAGTATTAACCTACGTGATCGTTCGCAGAAAGGGCTTGAATTTGAAATTGATTCACCTATCTCTCAAAGGAACAGTCCAAAATATTTTATTGAAATAAAACTTTACTGTACATAACGCGAAAAGCAAATTAACTTTCATCTCTAAATTTACACATAAGAGAATGCCAGGCTTTTGCAGCACTGAATGCGTTGATTCAGGAAAGTATGTGTGACATTATAAAATAGGTTCCGAGACACGTGTTCGCTATTGTGAAGAATTACGCGACGCTACGTTTTTCAAGAGCCAAAAATGACGAGCGGGTTTGCTCCCGCGCGGGCCTCCGCGCGCCGGTCCCTCGACGTGTGTCCGGCGCGCGGCGTGGCGGGGCGTGGCGGGGCGGGGCGGGGCGCGGCGGGGCGGGGCGGGGCGCGACTGGGCGGGGCTGGGCGGAGGCGAGCGCCTTGGCGGGGCGACGCGGCACAGTGCCCGTTGCATCACGCGGGGTGAGAAGGAGGGGCGGGGCGGGGACCCCTCCGCACGGCAACGGCGACGGGCGCCGCCTCAAATAGCGACGGCGCTGGCCCGCGCCCAGCCCGGGAATAGCGCCGCGGCGCGCCGCACGATTCCACGGACCCGCGTTGCTCCGCACTCACACAGAACGTGTGTACAAACTACACTATGTTAATGTCGGCGGCGGTGATGGTGTGACGGTTAGCGTATCGGACTGTTATACCCAAGCTCGCGGGTTCAAACCCGATCGAAGCCGTGGATTTTTTAGGGCGACAAAATCCTTCGTACGCCTTCCTTCGGAGGGGAAGTAAAGCCGGCTGTCCCATGTTAGTAGATTTACTTGCATGTAAAAGATCCTCAAGCCTAAATGACGCCTCTGAGCTAAATTCAAAACCGCCTGTTTCTCGCCCAAGAAATACCTCCTTCCTCTGCTAGTTGGTGAAAGGAGCGTAGCGAAATTTGCGTGGTCAGACGGAAGAGCGGGCCTGATGGCTCGAGTCTCTCGCCACGTAAAATAAGGCAAATTCAATTCAATTCAATGTCAAAAAATGTACTGCGTGCAGTCATTGTGACTTGCAAGCACGTATTCGAGACGCGAGAAAGTATTTAAAAATATCACACAAAAATTGTACGTTTTCGTAAGCAGTTTCTAACATTTCTATTCACTTTCAACGTCGATCTGCATGATTTAGACACTGAAAAGTCACATAACTTAGACACTGACTCACCAACTCATTCATTTACTTCATCCGTCAGACAGTTCAATATTTGAAACACACTTTGAAGAGTTACACATTTGTATGTACTCTTTTGGGAGTGGTGCGGCGCAGGCAGCGGTGCGTCGGGGAGGCAGCCAGTCGCCGATGCGGTCCGCGTGGCGGGCGGGCGGTAGGCCCGGGGCCACTCGCCCCATGCGGCTTTCGCCGGCGCGGGAGGGGACCTCACCCGTCACTCGCCGCTCCCCGGAATACTTGGTTTTTGGATCCTCTTTGCTAACGCATCATAATGTTGCCGATGTGTCCAAATACACTAGTTATAACGAGATTTATATGTAAGGTACATTACATATGAATCTCGAATCTTACATGAAAGGTTGGACAATATCTCAATTTTTTTCTTTGTTAATGTAATTCTTATCTAATTGTCTATAAGAGCAATCTATAATATGCAGTGTTACTTCTCACAAATGTTAGCAGTCGCAAAATGATTCTCACAAGAATTTTCTAACAAACTAAGAATTCTCTAACATCAAATGAAGAGTAGTACGTGCTTTTTTATTACGAAATATGAAGAATGCTTGCCTAGTATTTCTTTGCAATGTTTGTAAATTAATGTTTAAATGAGAGTTCCTTCTTTTCAAACCCCCTTAAACATAAACAATGAGAGATGAAGCACATTTGGAGATGTTGATTCCAGTCTTTTAAAACGCGTTATAATTTTCGGAAATGAAGGTCTGCCAATGGAGGTAAGCTATTCAGGGCGCTCCAGAACGAAAGTGACTGATGCAGTGCAAACGCACACAGCCAAGGCGGTAAAGCGACCACAATTGCAAGGAAGTAGACTCCTTCGGGCGGGTTTCGCCAAGAGCAGTTCACTTCACTTTATAGCCGTATGCGCTTTAGATCCTATTCGAGATGGCACGCTCGCCAGCAGCTGGCGGGCGGCGGAGGGCAGGGCAGGGCAGGCCAGGGCAGGGCGGGCAGGCCGCTGACGCCCGCGGGGTCGCCTGGGGCACCCAACTTGCACTGGCGAAGCGGAACGCGGCGAGCGGAGTGGGGCGAAAATTAGAGGAGCGGGCAACAGTGCGTCGGGAGTGTTATGCGTCACCCAGAAGTTGAAATGAAAAATTAACGCTTCAATCTCAAAGAAAAAGAAAAATGATGATAAAAACAAGAAAAAAAGGAAACAGGCGACTCTTGCGAGGCGGAGGTGTGGCAAACGAGACGTTTAGAAAGGTCCCGAGCATCACCATCAGCTAATTGCGGATATTTTGAGGAATCTATCTAGGTCAACTGTAAAATATCACCCTTTATTAGGAAAATTTTAAAATCCGATTTCAGAAGTACGAATGAATAATTTCTATTCTTCTGTCAACAATTCAAAGAAAGTCAATTCAATATAGGCGGGGACGATTATAAAGTGTTTGTGAACATCTTTGAAGGCAGAGACGCAAGTGGACGCAAAGGAGGAAAGAGCCACAAGTATGGAAAATGAAAAGGGGAATTCATAAGAGACACGTCGGAGGGGACAAGTAAAGTTGCAAATGAAATTAATAGAGAAAGATCTGAGACGAAATTTAAATAAACAACTGGTTGGACGGAAAAAAGTAATGCAACGGTTTAGGTTTTACGGACATGGTGGGTCACAGTATGTAAAACACAGAAGATACATTCATCAAAGAACAAGTATTCCGAGAATTAATACAGACCAAGGGATTGTTATAGATTGGATGGTCCGAATCTGAGAAGTTACAGAACGCTGGGGCATAAAATACCGCGAGAAGCAGCATAGCGACAAAGAAGAAATTAAATTAATAGAGAAAGATCTGAGACGAAATTTAAATAAACAACTGGTTGGACGGAAAAAAGTAATGCAACGGTTTAGGTTTTACGGACATGGTGGGTCACAGTGTGTAAAACACAGAAGATACATTCATCAAAGAACAAGTATTCCGAGAATTAACACAGACGAAGGGATTGTTATAGATTGGATGGTCCGAATCTGAGAAGTTACAGAACGCTGGGGCATAAAATACCGCGAGAAGCAGCATAGCGACAAAGCAGGGCTCGAAATGGGCGGAAGATGGAGAGGACGCGCTGAGGGGAAGGATGGGCGGGGCGGGGCGGGGCCACGGGGGCGAGGGCCGGGGTTGCGCCACTGCGGGACGCGCCCCGAGCGACGTGCCGCTATGCGGGGCGGGGCGGCTCTGGGATCGAGCCCGGGCGGGCGTCGGCGCGCCGCGTTGCGCCAGCGTTACTTCAGCCGCCCCGCTCCTCTCCGCCCCGCGCCGCTCCGCCCGCTTTCTCTGTTCGCCGGGACGACGGCCATCACGTATTCCGCCGAAATGTGGCGGCGCGCGCTTCGACACGACACGACACGACACGCCGCGGCACGACACGACACGGCGCTGGCGGGGCCCCGCCCCGCTGCGCACGCCGCCGTTGCACGTAGCAGGGGGAGAGGCAACGTTTAAGCGAAGAGCGACCCCTCACGACAATCCTCTGGCACACCACCTTCCTTTTTTCGTCATAACCTATTATGTCATGTGTTTACGCGTGATGTCAAGTTCAAGTACTTACGTATTCTTGGCTCTATGGGAGAACTTTTATTGGCATCGAGTTGAGACAACCTTCAACGAGTGATTACACCCCACGAGATGATTCAAATTAGATAGTAACGGGTCTCGTAGCACATTTGATTTTCCACTGCAATTCGCATACAAACGAAGCTGTATACTTATTGAGTGCTATCATCTAAAGGTCTTATTTCGATAGAAAATCTTTCCGAAACAGACTTGAGTCGTTTGGTAAGCAAGGCATTGCTACGTTGTTGATGAATAATACTCCAGATAGCCTAAGTATTTAAAAACTGTTAAATGTAAATTAAGTGAAAACAGTAAATTTGCGTTTTAGGAAAAAAAGTCGAGCAAATATAACTGCAAAATGAGGAAACGAAGAAACTGAACGGTAAATAAAACAAATAAAACTGGGAAAAAGGATGCCTTAAAACGAAATGAAAATATGCATGATACATTGCGTTGTAAGAATAAAAGACACTGCACGTTCACAGAAAAAAAAGACGAAAGTAATGCCGTCGCTTTGGGACATGAAATGCTCAGAGTCGAACCTGACGAATTGGCTCATAAATGTTCCAAAAGGGGTACCAGCAATCATAAATCACTTTTACACAAAAACCGTATATTGACGTCAGCAGAGTATCTTAGTGCAGTTTAATGGGGCATTTACGGGCAATAACTCGAAGCAGTATAGCAAATACGGCGGGGTCATGCGCTAGTATGCCGTTAGTTGGGATGCGATACTTCCGTTGCAGCAATTACTCCAGCCCGAACAACGGGACAATGGCGCCATCGCGCACGGCCATGCGCTGCCAGGATTGTGAAAACCGGAACCCACGACACAATGAACATTCAACCATATTTAGTGGATTTCCAGAAAAAATGCTCTACATTGCAACAAGAAACATAACTTGTTTAACCTTTCCGCATACTTCCAAACTGCTGTGAAGACGCAGTTATTCGATCACAAAAAAGAGACACGAAATGTCTCCTATGTCACCTAAATATGGGAACAGAAATTGAAATAATGCATTATATTATATATTTCGAGAGCAATCTAATGAAAAGCAACGGCAAGAATCGTCTAAGCTTTATTTTAGCAATTTTTTTCGACAATTAATTCAAATGCAATCGTGCTGAAATACGCCGTTTTCATTCTAACTTCATGATTTTCGACACACTGCGTTTCATTTTTATCAGTGGCCAAGAATCACACCATAGACATAGAAATAATACGTTAAATTTCTTAATATTCGTTACAACTAATGTATAACCATTAGATAGCAATGGGTAATTTACCATTTTTTAAATTGAAAATAAATAACTTCGTTGTAATTGAAAGTGGGATTCACGTCGCCACAAGTCCATTTCTGCATGAGAACTATAGCAAGTGAGTAGACTCGGCGCCCACCCGAGACGACCTCCGCGGGGTGAGCAGGGTGGGGCGGCGGCCAGGGGTCTTCCTGGTCGAACGAGAGTGCAGCGAGCGGTCGCCGGGGGCCCCGGCCGTGCCCCCCATTCAGGCGCGCCCTCTCCCATCTCCGTGTCCAGTCTATCTAATCGGCAGAGGCGCGAGGGCGGGGCGGGCGCAGGCGCGCAGAGGGAACGGCCGCTGCACCCTGACGTAAGCGGCGGCGGGGCGCGAAGATAGCGCCGCTTTCAAGACATTGCCAGTCGCCCACGGTGCACAACTGCACTCCGCGCGCGATGAGGGTTGCCAACCGTCGCCGCTTTATTAAGCGCACCCGTCTTCTCTCGCCTTTTAAGGACGTGGTAGTAAAAGGGAGCTCAGGGCTAAGGTAGAAGGTGATCATTACAAATAACCCATATTTTCTCCATTTGCAAACAAAATTACCCAGTACAAACGGATTTTGTGCTGAATGATAATTAATCGTTTAAGCAGTTTTTGCGGCGCCAGATACAGACATATAAGTTGTCTTGAATTGTATTGCACGTAACTTAAACGTGATGTACCTTTAATGATTCCTGAAAATTTCACTGAATCTATCTGAAATAATTTAAATGTATCTCAAATGCATTTCTGAAAATATATTTTTAGATTTTTATAGAAAGGCGGCTCTCATTCGGCAGTCGTCGAGTATTGTGCTAGTGCACGACCAAACACGCTGTGGATTGGGCGAACATCGAATGTTCGTCGTTCGCCAAATAGCAAGCAACCCAGCTGTAGTACTTGGAATTCGGCGCGCGGTCGCTCGCTACTCTCGTAATACGGAAGTCGGGAGTCGCCGGAAGGAATGATCAATATTTGTAAAAGAGTTATCGTAATTGTGAAAATAAACGTAATCCAAACATCCCTTTTAATATTCTTTCTTGATGCGTAAACGTACACAGAAAATTGGAGACCATTCTGATTTTCATAACTTCTTATTTTGTAGTTCCCCAAAGTAGTAAGTGGTTCGTAATAAGGTTGTCAGTCAACGTCGGTTTTGAAATGACGATATATTAGAACGGTTAAGAATGGATTTGCATACATAACCCACCAGACATCCTCTGTTCTGTCAAAGGTTACAATATAACGAAAATTACCTCTTACTTACGTACAAGAGAAAGTTGTCTGAGTTACTGTCCGTTCTGCACGACTAGTACACACGTTTTCAATAGCTTCATCAAGAAGAGAACTTTAGTCTGTTAGCCTGTACGACTCCCCAGCAAGTCAAATATTTGTCATTAGCCATATATAACAAAAGTCATATATATTATGAGTAATTCACTTTCCTTGAAACAATTTCAAATATGGTCAGATCTGTAAAATACGGAGGATTCCTAATAGCTTTTCCGTAATAATTGGCAATCACATTGTTTACGTGTTCAGACGGGATGCTTTGACAATATTTCTGAGACAATTAATGGCATGACATAGAATCGTGAATAACACTATTACATTTGTCATAATTTTATATTCTGTCCATGCTAACAGTAGATATTAATATGGACAATTTTGATGCATTTGCATACAAATTTTCTTACGGCCCCTCTCAAAACATTGACGTGCTTCTATTAGAAATAAGGCGGATTGTTCTGTCAAACTACACCCTTGATCACGATGAAACTAAAAATACACCCTTGTACTACACCCTTCATCACGATGAAATTAAAAAAAAAAAGACATGTAAATCAAGCGTTTGTTTATCACAATGTAATAACGATAATGTATCCTTACTGGATTATAGTGTAGCACGCTGACAATGAAGGCAGAAACAGCAGAATTTCGCCAGCCCTTGGCGAGTAGCTGTCGCCGGCGACTGCGGAAGCGCGCCTGTGGGGCAGAGGCCGGGGCTCGGCGCCGCGTCGCCTTCCGGCGCGGGGGGGGGGGGGGGGGGCGGCGGCGGCGGCGGCGGGGCCTCAGCTGCCGCTGCGCCAAGTCGTCGACGGCCCCGATGGGGTTCCTTTGTGCGGCGGCGGCGGCGGCGCCCAGCTCCTCCCCAGCGCTCGCCCGGGGCGGCACCGCCTCCGCCCTCCGCCCACGCCGCCGCCCTCGCCGCCGCCCGCGACACACGTCGTCGTCGTCCCTTCCGCCGCTGCGGGCGCGCTGCCTGGCGCGTGGCCGCCTCCGCCCTTGCCGCCGCCGCCGCCGCCAGGGGCGAATGAGGTGTCCGCGGGCCTTGTGTGCGAGAACGGAAGCGTGTGTGTGTGTGGGAGGGTGTGAACGCGTAGCCTTCCTTCCCTTCTTCACGCCTGCCCCGCCGCTCCCCAGGGCGCCCTCGCCCCCGCACTCCTCCCGACCCGGCGAGCGCTTTCGGAATTTTAAACGGCCGCCGCCGCCGCCCGTCACTTCGCCGCTATTGCGGAATTCCTGCGCCCCTGGGCGGCCGGATGTCGGCCCTGCGGTGCGCCCCGCCCTCGGGCCGAGCGCCCGCGCCGCGCTTACCTGCGAGAGGGCGACGAGCTTCGGCGAAGACGGCGAGTTAATTAAAAGTCCGCGGATTCGTCTAATTAGGCGGCGGAGCGCCGGAGTCGTGGCGGCGGCGGCGGCGGCGGCGGGGCGAAGCAGCACGGGGGCTGAGCGTCGGCCCGCGACTGCCTGCTCGCTGCCGCCGCTGACGACGGCGCTAATTCAATCGCGGCGTGCAGGTCGGGGCGCTGATCGAATTGCGCTAATTAGCCCATCGGCGGCCGCGCTGCGCCTGCCTGCCTGCACGCGACGCCTCAGGCCGCGCTCGTCCCCGCCAACCTCTTGTGCTCTGCCCCCGCGCTTCCGCATACACCAAGGTTACGGTGGATTAATTTATACTTTATATCTAAGTGCCATCCTTTAATTGAATATCACATCACAGTAGCCCAATTAAAATTATTTTCGTTTCCAAGGGAGTTGTTTGTGATATCCCTGAACGCGACGCAAAAATTGAAATGGAGTAGAAGTCTGTACTGAAAATCAGCTGTCGATAAATGAAAGGAAATCGATCTTTTCTCGAACATAAAACAAGCGACCGAGCCACAGTCGTGTTCGAAGACACAGCTAAACATCAAGTCGAGAGAACTCATCCCGTCTGATTGCAAGGCCTGTTTCGAGCTCGTCCAACTTTCCATAAGGCGCACGGCCGAGATATACGGTCGATCTCCAAAAGAAACGCCACGCGAGGCGTCTTCGCTCGCGAGAAAGCAAACGACCGCTAATTACAGCTCATCGCGCGGGGCATCAAGCGAAGTCTGGCCGATTGTGGGTCACGAGCCCCTGCTACCGACGCCAGCGCACCGCCATAAACGGAGGGCCACCCCCCCCCCCCGCCCCCCGACCGCGAGATGCGCCGCACGAAGCCACAAGGGGCGCAAATGTCAGAGGATCGCCTTTTCATGATGGCACAAAATTACACAATTTTTGATACGTTTCTCTGTACGAAATCAAATCGACGATCTCTAATTGAGAGAAATATGTATTTTCCTTATGCGCCACAATGTCAGATTGTAAATTACAACTTTAATGAATTTAATTTCGTTTAGCGATAACCAGTTATCAAACACTTTACGAAATGGAAAACATATTACTTTTATCCTAACCCATTCACGTAGCTGTCTATATGAATCTAAAAATATAAAGTTGTCGAGAACACTTTTATTTTTTTGAATCATAACCAAAGAATAGTGATTAGACAACTTGATAAACTTCAATGATTCTGAAATGCTTTAAAAAATATTACTTAACAAGATATTAATTACAAAAAATGAATGGGTTTCCAAATACTATTATGGATTTCCTAAAAAATTTCTGAAAATAGTGACAATGGTATTGACGGTGGCACTGGCAATTTTGTACATACTTTTTATAGGAAAAAATACGACCTTTACATTTTTAATTTTTAAACAGAATTATTTCAATTTTCTAAAGTATTTCATTTTTATTCACACTAATGGTAACCTCAAATATAAATATGCTAACCGATTTTGAAATGAAAATATTATTTATTTGTTTGCAAGTGATCATTCGTAAAATAAGTAAACCTACATTAATACATTTCTTTGCGAAAAAAATAAAGCTCATATTTCACAGTGTAGAAAGTAGATTTAGTGAGCAATGATTCAAATTATTAATTTTAAGGCATATTAAAACTGAAAAAGATTAAGAGACGTTACGAATTCTGCCGAAAGCCCTACGCAAAAGCAACACGCCATACACTGCTGTCAGCAGGGTCCTCTCTTGAGGGGCTTTGCAACATTACCTGATACAGTTATAGTTGGAATAATCGCGGACATTGCAATAGAATTCTTAACTTTACGTTAATAACGTCCTTCCAGCCTTTACGTTAATAACGTCTTAATTTAATAACGTCCTTCCAGCCAATTATTGGGATATAGTACAATTTTCATATAAATGTTACCATTTCAGAATTTTACAGGGCAAATTATTTGAGGTTCTAGAACTCAGACGATATAATATTATATTATATGGAGCAGTAACCTCTAGAAGAAATATCAGTAAAGGGGAAAAAAGGTTGCGTTAGAATACCCTGTCTAGCAACTTCTCTGATATGCAAAGAATGATAAGTTGTTCAACAGGGAGCACGACGCAAGACGCAGCCGCGAGACTCGAGGCGTCGAGGTGTCGTCTTCGGAGGGCGGGCGGCGAAATGCCACGTGAAGTACGGGTCCGTTTCTCCTCCCCCTGTCCCGCTCATCGGCCCTGCCGACGCGCGCGGCGCGGCACAGCTCTGCGCGGGCGCATAGTCGCCGCCTGACACACTTTTGCGCGCCGCAAAATTACGAAGTGGATGACCTTTCGGCGCGCGGCCTTGCGGGCGGGTCGCGGAGTCGATGCCCTCTGGCGCGAGCGCGCGGGGGCGGGCGGCGGCGGTCGGCAGCCAGCGAGTACGGGGTGGCGAAGCGCAGAGAAGGCGAGGGGCCAAAGGCGTTCACCGAAAGAGAAAGGGGCGTGGAAGCGAGGGAAGTTGGAGTGGGGTTGGAGAGGAGGAGTGATGTGGAGCACGGAGGAGGGCGCGAATGAAGGCGGGGACAAAGGAGCGTGGCTGACATGTTGAGGCGAAGAGAAAGAAAGGCAGATCCTATTTTTGCAAATGAATGTGCGGTAATAATTGTTGTTTCGAAGTGAAATAATTAGAAAGATGAAGAAATGAATTTATTTCAACAGCTTTTAAATCAAGTTTAATTTCTGAAAATAAAATCATATTAAAATTATAAATAACGTGGCGACATGTTGAGGCGAAGAGAAAGAAAGGCAGATCCTATTTTTGCAAATGAATGTGCGGTAATAATTGTTGTTTCGAAGTGAAATAATTAGAAAGATGAAGAAATGAATTAATTTCAACAGCTTTTAAATCAGTTTAATTTCAAAAAATAAAATCATATTAAAATTATAAATACGCACTAAATCTTTACAAATAACCTTGGTCCGATCGACGTCAACTTTTTACTGAAAATGAGAAGTATCGTCTGCGTTTCTCTATACTATTCTCTATGTTCAAAGACAAAAATTGAATAAATGAGCTCATAAATTTTGTTCAAATTCTTCGTGTAAGGCAATTCAGGTTAAAAGTATGTCTTACTGTTTCAAGTTCCCTGCCATGTATCATCTAGAAATTATAAAAAGTAACTGGTAGGGTGTTAGGCATTGCAACTTATCACGTAAATGCCACTGCTCATACCGGCTCACTCCCTCGTGATACCGCCCCTCTCCGGCAACAAGTGCTTCGAGCAATTGAATAAATGAGCTCATAAATTTTGTTGTCTTACTGTATGTCTTACTGTTTCACGTTCCCTGCCATGTATCATCTAGAAATTATAAAAAGTAAGTGGTAGGGTTTTAGGCATTGCAACTTATCACGTAAATGCCACTGCTCATACCGGCTCACTCCCTCATGACACCGGCCCTCTCCGGCAACAAGTGCTTCGAGCCCTTGGGGTCCGAGTAGCTTTGAGTGTCCTAGGGCAGCGGCAGTGTCCTCGGGAGGACCTTGCGGGACTTCCTAATGTCCCACGAGGCGGCTGCGCACGAGGCGTCCCTCCCCTGGCTACGCTAGGGAATGCGCCAGAGGAGCTGAGCCCCACGAAAGTTCCCGGAAACAGCCTCACCAGCCACATCTCCCGGCCTCTAGCTTCCCCGCCTCTCCGCCCACCAACCCCCATCCCACCAACGCCCATCACACTACACATACTGTCATATGAGCATTTCGCCAATAAATAATCATCATGACAGAAGAAAAACACGTTTAACTTATGTACATGTACTTCATGAATGTATGATCTACTTGCAGGGTCACATCATATGTTCTACTTTCTGAAATATACCACATTTTGCCTTTTAATCACCTTTTATTTTCTCAGCAATTGGTACTAAAGTACAAGTATTTTTCGTTCACATACATAATACATTTAGAACAAACACTGCGGCCAACCTTCATGTTCTTAAAAAAATACGAACATTTCTTTTAGAGATTGTCACCTTAATGGCATTTTAATACGAATTACAAACGAGTGGGCTCACATCATTTTTTCCCGTTTAAAATTTACCACCCTATCTCGTGAAACATTTCGTCATATGACATTTATCTGGAAAAGTCTCATAATTTTGAGTGGAAAGTTCAATCTATAGCTTTTTCCCGTGCTTTTTGGTCTGTGGCCAATTCGGCCCATTTCAGACCAGTGAGTCCACTCGCAGAGCGAACGTGCGGCCCACTTCCCCGGGAGCGACGAACCCTCGAGAGATCGCCGGCGCGAGGGCTGCGCCCCGGAGACGGACGAGGCAGCCTTCAAATATTAATGACGGCTCCGCGCGAAACGGGAAGCAACAGAAGAGTCAACAGAGAAAGCGCCGGATACATGGCGTGAACGCTATCATCCGTCATCGGATTCGTGGTTACGTTGGCAATATGTTAGCAGGATTGCTAGCCTTTTCCCGGCGATATTTAAAAAAACTTTAACATACGTTACCGCGGAAACGATTTATAGTTGTTTCTTTGGTCGAGTCGAAAAACCACGAGTATACGCTACCAACATATTGTCGTTCAGAGACAAAATATGTCAAATTCTGGTCTTTTACTACATTAAAAATACGCAAGAAAACGATTCATATTCCACTATTAATACAAGCCTAAAATCTTCAAGATAATAAATATAATTTGCTTCTTATCTCAAAGTACTCAAAATGACTGTAAAGAGGCCGCAAAAGCTCTATCACAAAATTATCTAACTTACAATGACGTTATCAACCTCTTATGAGGAAGATCAATTGAAACTCAAGCAAAAACACCTCTGACATTGTCTGTACACACATTGGTTCTATATGACAAAATAAAATTCAAGTATGGTGTAAAATATCAAACATATTAATAGTTAAAAACAAAAATATTACCGTCATTCAATATTAATTTAATTCCCATGTTTTATTTCGCAAAAAACCATCTTAAAACAGCGAGTAAAAGCATTCATCTCCAATTGTTCCCCTAAAGCGCCCGCCTTCCCGCTCCGTGGAAGCGAGATACTTCCTGTTCCGCGGCCTCTGGGGCAATACACTCGCTCCCCGGGCACTTAGCGTCCGCCGATCGCCTCCCGAGGACCTGCACGCGCCGCCGCCCCGCCCCCGCCCCCGCCCCCGCCGCCGCTATGGCTTTTAACGCGGGAAAACAGCACCAGCGCTCGAACTACGCGCGGCTTCGGCACCCGGCACACTTCCGGCCCTCGTCAGCGAAGAGCGCTGCCCTCCGAGGCAATGTCGGCTCAAAGAGATAATAGGCGCATTCGTCCATTTTCTTCGCTACACTTTCGCCCGTTAACGCATTAAATGTCAGATTTTGTACGAGTATATTATCGTCTGTTGAAACATTAGTTTATTTTAGTACGATTTATCACATAAATGGAAACATACATGAGTCGAGAAACAAAGATATCAAGGTGTTTTTGTAATTATTAATTTAAAAAATGTACGTTTAGTAATACAATTTATTGATTTTTTTCCGAAAATAAATGGTCATATAAAAAAATTAAATATGCATGTTAAAATATTCATCTTTCAAAGACTAATATTTCCTTAATATACAGGAAACGAAAGTAATCTTCGGCTTATCTTACTGAAACCTTCTGTCCTTCCTACTGTGATATCCATTTCCGTTACTGAACAGAGCCAGAGCCTTACTTCAAATTCGGCGTAATTGTGTAAATTTAGATCTTGAGAACTGAGAGATAAAACTTCTTGATACATTGAACAAAATAATTATTTTTGAAATGTTGAAACATTGTTTTGTGGTATAATTTGAAAAAAATCATAGGGATTGTCTAGTTTTGTATGCTTTTATAATTTTTTTTAGAGAGCAAACAACAGAAACAATTCATATTTGCTCATTTCTCTTGTGTAATTATTGATGAAAATAAAACTATAGCAGTTGTTGAAATTACACTTTAATCTCTCATTTGATATTCGAGGAGAACAATAAACATTGCAGCTCTGCCTTTGTAATCGCTTCTCAGAACATGGTTTACAGCTTTTATTGCTCTTCGCCCTAGATAAAAGTAGACAAAAATTGCTCTACGTAAATTATTCTGATTAGCGCAAGGCTACTTCGAGCAAGACTCTGCAACAACAGCCAACGCTTTCACTTTTATGGAGCTATCGCCAAAGAATCTTGGATGGCTGGTGCAAGACACTAGGGTTTCATCAAGCTGGTTTGGAGCATCGTTTCCTCCCATGACATCAAGCTAACAAACGACAAGCAGAGTCAAATCGGTAGCAATTCGAAAATAAGAGCAGGGGCAAAAAGACGTGTGACGCAACGAGATAGTTTTGTTATGAGCAAATAGTGAGATCGTAAATTGAATTTTTTTCACTGCTTGCTAAATGGCACTAACTTGGCATAATGCGGTACACAAAGAAAAATAATTATTTCAGTTTTATTAATCCTAGATCACGCTGATGATTCATAATCGTCAAATCTGAGATTAAATAGGTACGCATGATTTCTACCCTCAATATTTCATTTTTATACATTTTTTATACCCTTTTAATATTTCACTTTCGTACCCCTCGCACAGCAGACGACAAAAAAATTATGTTAGATAATTATGTAAGAAACTGGCGAATCGAACAAAATAATAAAAATTAATGACATTTCTGTCCACGAGCTGAATTGAAACCACGATAACAAATGGATCAAAAGTATTAACAAATGTATTCCACACATTAAACAGTGTTTAATAAATTGCAAATAGAGCGTAAACAAGTCCATGTTTTCAGAATGACGTGAAACATTCGCAACTCAAAAACGCAGCTTGTCACAACATATATTTAAGGGTACCATTCCTCTGCCTTTAATGTTCCCTTTTCTTCGTTTCCTTCGTCTCTCGCCACTTTCTGTCAAGGGTGCCTAGCATATGGAGCGCCCAAAAGTGTCACCCATTGCTTTTTTTAGGGGTGGCGAGGGGCGTAATATATGAAACTCTTTAAACCCCTTTTCTCTCATAATAAAAGCGAGCCCTTTCAAGCCCACTAATTTCGCAAGCTAAATCAAATAAAAGCTTCTTCATGTACGCGTCACAATTCTGTAAACCCAGCGTGAGATGTGTAGGGGAGCGCCGTTGCCTCCCTGAGGGACCGCCCCCGCATCGACACCCGCGTCAAGCGCGCCCGCGCCATACGTTACGCGGCCGTCAGCGGTGGCGCGCCACGCGCTATGTTACGCCCGCGGACCCCATTACGGGCGCCGGCGCGCACTAGCGCTACATAAATAACCGGCCCTGATAGACGCCGCGGCGCCCGCGCCAAACATCCTTCCCGCTCGTTATTTCCTCTCGCGCGACCTTTTATCACACCTCCGCGCCCGCGCCGCTCCTTTTCAATCTGGGCGCGGCGCCGCTAACCGAAGAGACCTGGGGTGCGATTGCGCAACGCAAGCCCTCAGCCCCGCCAGAAAGAAACGTCGGGAAGGCTGGAAATCTGACGCCTACAATAGGTGGAATTTTATTCGCGGGGGCGCGCGGGGCGGCGCGGGGCGGCGCGGGGCGGCGCGGGGCGGCGCGGGGCGGCGCGGGGCGGCGCGGGGCGGCGCGGGGCGGCGCGGGGCGGCGCGGGGCGGCGCGGGGCGGCGCGGGGCGGCGCGGGGCGGCGCGGGGCGGCGCGGCGCGGGCGCCCGCACAATGGACGCGGCTTCGGAGCAAGTCGTTACGCCGGAGCTTCCCGGAGCCCCCGGTGCGGCGGCGCGGCCGGTCGTTACCCGAGGCCGCCGGAAACCGCAGGACGCGCGCGCATTTCCTTGAAAAATAGAGGCTTTTCTGGGGGAGCTCAGCGGCCAGGGGCTGCAGCCGCCCACGAGAGCGCGGTCGCGTTGCCGGCCTCTTCGCTGTGGTTGCTTTTGTACAATGAGGGGAAAAAGGCGTTTCTTTAAAAATAAATTTATTTTTCAATATACATTTGTTTTAGTGTATGAGATGATTGTGTTCAAAATTCATTCTGTCTTCTTCTTTCTCCAGCAGAACAATAATGTTTACTATGAGATATATTATATTTCATTTTTTTGTTTCCATAATAAGAAACCCAATACTCAGAATGTAAATTATGTATCGTTCGTTTGATTCTTCTCATATATTCAGGTCTTAGCGACATCAATACCGATCCTTTGTCAAAGAACCTTCCTTTGAATGTATCCTTGTTTTTTGAAAAAAAGAAAAAATATATAATTCTACATTCCTGAAATAGAAATACCATTATTGTTCGACCACCAAGTGCAGACACGGAGCCACAACGAACCGATCCTATTACCACACGTGCGTTATTTTTCCTTTGATGTGGAAAACCACCCACTGTTCGGGCGAGCGGGGCGCGGCGCGGCGCGGCGTCGCGCGCGCGGGCGGCACAGGGCGCGTCGGCAGTCGCGCGGCGTCGCGGCGCCGCCATCCATCACGCGCCGCCGGACGGCGCCCGCCGCCCCCGCCCCCGCGCCACCCTCGCCCCGCGCGCTGTCATTAATCACCGATTCGCGGGCGGCGGCACGCGGCCCCGCGCAGCCCGCCCCCGCCCCGCCCCGCCCCGCGCCAGGTAGCCGCGCGCGCTCGCAGGAACGCTGCTCGCGTCGCGGGCGCCGCGCGCGCCGGCATAAAGAACGAGGCTGCTGGAAGTGGCGGCGAAGGGAAGTCAGAACGCGGTGACTGTATGGAGGCAGGCCTAAAAGATAAGTAGCAGAATAAAAGCCCCGGAAAAAGGAGAAGAGAAAAGTGGAAAATATGTGCATTTCTAACTGTGCCATTCTCAGGGGAAGGAAAGTTCCGTGGAAGGTGGGGAAAATATTACTACAAGAGAATATAGAAACAAATTGAGAAAAATGAATTCAGGTGAAAAAGTATTGAGACTGGGAAAGGGACGAGAATATAAATGAAACGTGAGAACAAAGTAACTAGAATTGATAGAGAAGGAAAACAAAGAATATAAGAAATAAAGAGAATGAAGTAAGCGAATAGGTATAAAGAAATGTACTAATTGTCTTACAAAAAGGAAATTTGTAATGAGAATAAAAATTCAAATTTAATGTCAGATGAAAGGAATTAATAGTGGTTGCGCATTTTTTGAAAAAACAACTATAGAATATAGTATTTATTTATTTATATATCAGAGACCATTCATCCACTAAAGAGATATAAATTTATGGTTGACGCTCTAATATGTACATGATACCGGTGCCGATGTTGAAATCAACAATGATGAACAAATGGTGGAACGAGAGGCAGCATGAATGCGAAAGCTCCGACAAAACCACCCGAAAGCTCGTTGCGTCCACCACACATTCCTAATGGTCGGGGAAGGGACACGCGTCCCAGAGGCGGAAGCAAATGCGGTAGCTATCATCGCTAGCACGCCCCTCAGAACATCACAATTCAGAGACGATTCAGAAAAAAAAGGATAGCACTAATACAATAAATATTTATCACAAGAAAAGTGAAACCGTAAAGCGCACTACGACAAAAAGAGAAAATAGAGATAGCGACTTCAATTTCTGAAGCGGGTTTACTTCAAGAAAAAGAAAATCAAGGGGAAAAAACGAGACTAAAAAAAAAGAGAAAAGAAAACAGAAGGGGGGAAAACCTACAGGGAGGTTGAGAGAGGGGACATAAGGGTAGCCGAAACAGGAAGAAGAGCAAGATAACGAGGCCGAGCGCCTTGGCCGTCGCGGCGTCTCAGCGCTTTTTCATCAGCCCCGCTCCACCCCGCTCCACCCCGCCGTCACCCCGCTCCACCCCGCTGCCACCGGGAGCCCCGCCCACCTCGGCGAGGGCGAGTTGCCGGCGCTTGCGCCGCCGCCAGCGGACAGACCTGGCGCCTTATGCGGTGACTTATGCGCGGTTCCGCGTGGCCAACGCGACGCGACGCCGTAGCCCCCGCGATGAGGCTTCGCGCGGAACAAACAACGAGAAGCAGCCTTCCGCCGAGAGGCACGCGCGGGGCTCGGCGGGCGGGGTAGCGGGTCGCGTTCAAACTAGCGTAATGTTGTACACGTAGGCTTCCGCGGCTCGTGTTCATGACTTCTTGGCTCTCCGGGTGAAACCGCGTCGTCGGCTGAGAGGCCGACGTTTAGCCTGTCATATCGCAGGCTTCTTCAGGGTAGTGAACTTAGTTTTCATTATAATTCTCCTCGCTTTCCTTTTTCACACTTCCCGAAAATATTGTTCGAAAGGTTTCATGCGTGTTTGGAATGTTCTCTTTATTCTATAGATTCTTATAATTTAAAGACATTTCCTCAATTTCTCACAAACCTAATATTATTTCAATGTCCATTCAAGTTTACTATAATAGTTTTAATTAATAAAATTAACATTATTTTCTTATATTGGATAAGAAATTTTTTCTCCTGATCCTTGATCGCAATCTGAGCACAGTAACCGTAGATGTTCACTCAGTCTCTTATTGCGTGGATGCAGTGGTAAAATGTGTACAAGATAATAAATATTCTAATTCTTTAGATTTTGAAATTTTGGCGTTCCCAATCCGGATGAATAGGGCTCACTGTAAATTCCATCGCTTTCTACCGACAAAAAATTACATGACCACGCCTGTTTAATAATTTTACCCTGAGGCTTTTGACTCAGTGTGCACCGTGTCCTGGTCGGGCGCTGTGCCCAGTGTTGCCTCCGCAGCAGTGCGCGCTGTCGTCTCACGCGGCCACCAACAGGGTGGCCGGAACCAACGATGACTGGCGCCAACACATGTGGCGCTATATTTCACGAGCTCATTTGCTTAGGATGCCTGATTAACTAGGGAAATGCCGCAATGGCTAAAATTCTACACGCGCTTGATTCCTCGCTTCAAGTAATTTGCAGGCTGACTTCATCTCCTGATGGAGAAATTTATGATCGCGTGAGTCACGTTTTCTAATAGTAAATATGTAGTGACGTATACAGGAAAGCGAGAGTTCCAGGATATCGTAGAAAAACTCGTAAGATATTAAACGTTATAGAGTACAATTTGCACAAACAAAAATGTCTTAGCCAGTCCGCATGGCCGAGATCGTTAAGGCAGTAGTGCCATAGAATTCTCGGACCGAAGGATCGCAGGCTCGAGTTTCCGCCTCGGGCATGGCTTTATTTGTGTTCGTTCTTTCACCCCCTATCACCACAATATTAAGTCATCTTCACAGTTACCATACCGTTAAGTGCAATAGTAGGTGCTAGAGACCTAGATGTTGATGCGACCTTAAATAACAAAAGAAAGTCTTATTTTTATAAAACTAGTTGTTCTTGGATCAAAATAATTTTGAACCCTAATATCACTAAGAAGTTTTAAAAAACAATGAATTTTTTAATCCATGAACATTTTGAAGAGCTTGAACAATCTACATATAAAAAAAACTCATTTAAGTTTCTACTACTTATACAATCAACGTTATTTTTCCGAAGACCGAGAGTTCGTCCGAGAAGTCCAAGATGAGGAAGATGTGAACTACACATCTAACAGCTACTACGGTCAAGAAATGTAGTCCAAAATGTCACTGCTCTTAGATAAACAAGGATCGTATGGACGTTGACCCACTGTTTCCTCAAGAATGTGAAGAATGAAGAAATCATCATACGCCTCACAAACAATATGTAAACTTTTCCTTGAAGCTTTTCCGTCGCTGATGAATCCATAACCCCACAGAGGGAGCATCAAAATCACTTTCTCGGTTAAGTGATAGCTAATTGTCCCATTAACTGACGCCAGTTCTAAGAGTTGCTCGTCTGGGAATTTTCCCGAACGCAACGCTTCACTTAATGACTGGGGCGCGAGTTCCTGGACGGAAGCTGGGCCAAAAAAGAAAGACGTCAATAGTGCTTACATTTTATCTATAATTTTTAAATTGCATAAAAAAGTACCCCACAATCTAACTAAACCTTCACATTACACTAACTTTCATAAGAAATGAATCAGTGACCGCTACTTTAAATATTCCATCGTGCCTACCAAAATTTATGAATATGTTTCTGGAAAATAGATAAATGCTAAGAAAATGTTCTTGCCAAAGAGAGAAAAATTAACCGCCCGACACAGTTTCACTTTTCTTTTCTAATAAATGAGTGATCCAATTCTGAAAAGGTGATTAGTTGTTCACAATCAGGTCTCAAAAAAGTATTCATTTGATTAATGTTTCACAGCCAATCGATTAATGGAAAAGCATCGTACAGAGAGTTCATAAAACTGTCCACGCTACTTTCAGTTCTGGTACAAATCTAAGGATCATTTATTCAATATTCCCATAGTAATCACTCAACAGATGACATATCAAGTAATGGTCTGTCACTGATATGATTATTGATTTGGCGAACCATTATTCAATGAAGGACCAATTAACTCACACGCATTGAAGAAAGAAAGATGAAGCTTTTTAAGGTAAAATATTCTTTTTAAAAAGAAATAAACTCCGCTTTCCAAAGACGTGAGTCTAATATTGTCTCAACAACCTCTATTGCTAGTAAGGAGAAAATCATACAACAATAATCAAAATTCACTTAAGATGTCACGATGGTCCGGGATAAAGCAATCCCCTACTTCCGCAAATAAGCGAGCGGGAAACTCCGGGTGTAACGAGCACTTTGCAACAAACGCGCGTCCGCAGCGCCTGCGCTGTGCGCCCGGAAAGTGCCCGGCCCGGCCCAGCCCGCCTCGCCTGCCTCGCGACCGGCCACGCCTCCGCGCTCCCTAGATAAGTAGTTTTCCGAGGCGGGTTATCGGTGCCGCCAGCTGGACCTCTCGCTCCCCCTCGCCCGCCCCTCAACCGCCGCCTCGCCAGGCCGTCTTCCGGGAGCGGTTGCCTCGGCAACGGCGCGCCCTCCCGCCCCCGCCCCCTCGCTCGCCAGCACGCCCACACGAGGCCGGCGCCCAGCTTCCTCGCCGGCGCCTCAGCGCACTCGTCCGAGTGGATCACAAGACGCACATTGCACGAAAACCGGCCAACAAGTTATTACATTTTTCGTATTTTCCGAGATAGGATTACAGAATGAAATAAAAAGAACGATACGTTTCTTGAAGGAAAATTGCATTTCTACGCTGAAACATTCAAAATGATTCTCTTAAAGGTACAAAAGGGTTTTTTTATTGTCCACTCCTTATGTAGATGGAACGTGTCGTCACAAAAGGACTTTCAGACTAGTATCATCAGGATACCGCAAAAGGAAATGGAAACTTTTAAACAAGTAAATCAAATATGAAACTCATTTGTAGTAGTTCTCCTCTACTGATGATACAGAATTTCGCTTTTGGCGGGATGAAATATTCGATTCGAAAGCGCAGACAACAAACACAGCACGTGCGATTTGACGTCTTTCGGGCCACTGCGCGTCGTTGAAAACAGAAGGAGCCGCCGAGCTCCACCCTGCCTCTTCCGTGAGGAGGAAAGAGAGCACAGAAAGGGTCGTTGGCCGCGAGAGAAAATCGCCGTGGAAACGGAGCGAGCGCAGGATATCCTGCGATAATATGTAGTAATCTGCTACGGTGTAATGGCTCCCTCAGAGCAGTCTGCAGGGCTTCAGATGAGAAAGCTTCTCGCTTTTCGCCTCGGCGACGCTCGACGCTCCTACTGGTCAAGAAAAATTGTAGAACATCTGTTACAAACAGCCAAGTACAGATTCTTGATTGCAGATTCGGAGAAAGCTGTGGTGTAGAGAGCAAAAGATGCAAACTAAAACGCACAGTGCAGTTTCTGCATACTACTCAAAGCAAACTATCTAAATGCCCCCACTTTCCAAGGCATTTGCGTTATTTCTGATAACCCCAAAAATATAATTCCATTAATTCGTATTTAAATAAACAGCAAACAACATTTTTTTGCAATAATATCAACAACCTTTTCCCCGCAAATCTCTTCGTAATTCTCCATTCATTACTACCACTTTGAATAAAATACCATTTAAGACGTGGAATGGGCGGTAGATATATACACATAACGTAATGATAATAGACAAGTTAGATGCGTTTAATATGTCTCTTACTTGAGTCGTATTCTTTTCTTCTGGACGCTTTAGTGAAGATAGCAAGTGGTTGCGGAGAGAGAGAGTGAATCAAATTGCATAAGGAGGACGGTTCGGCGGCCAGATAAGAGGATGCAAAGAACTTGTGCACCTGCTCCCGCAAGAGGTTGTCTGTACAGCCCGTCCTTGCTGCAACGCTGTCCCTCGAGCTTCCCACAAGTCTGCCTCGCGTACTGCATTAGAAAATTCTGCGCCGTCCCACGCGGCGCGCCATGACCTTCCCCACGCGTTCAGACTTCTTCGGTAATTCCCAGCCGCGCACATGCACGTTCCCATTCATCTCCGTTTACCTGGGACACTCCCCCCCCTTCCGCTCCCGCTTCCATTGTCGTCGCACTCTCGCCGTATAATCTCCCTCCGCGTATCTTCTGCGCTTTGTTTCCAGCCGCGTTCCAATCCACAGTTTCGTTCCCGCTCCCGCTTCCCCTTTGTCCGAGGCCACCGCCCTTCCCATGCACTCCCTCCGACCAATTCGCTCACCTCGGCCTCTCCTGCGGCATCCCCTCGCGAGTGCCATTGTGCTCTGCACTCGGCCGCTCGCACCGCATCTCTTCCACCTGCCCAGACGCGTCCGTGCCAGCGAACCGGCGGCGGTGGCGGCGGCGGCGGCGGCGGCGGCGGCGGCGGCGGCGGCGGCGGCGGCGGCGGCGGCGGCGGCGGCGGTGGCGGTGGCGGCGGCGGCGGCGGCGGCGGCAGTGGAGGCGGTGGCGGCGTTGGTTGGCGGCGCTAGTCGCAGCGTACGGGTGAGGTGAGGCGGGGAGCTGCGGGGAGTCGCCAGAGTCGGACTGTGAAGGCGGGTGGACTCGCGTGTGCCGGTTGCTCCGGCCGGGCGCAATTCGCTTTGTGCGGCTCGCCCGACCGCTCGCCCTCTCCCGCGCCGGAAATACGAAATGCGTGCGCTATTGTTTCCGACAGAGCCAGAGGCAGCGGCTTCGATGGCGGTGGTGCACGGAGTGCTGCGGCGAGACGTGGGCAGCGGCGGCGGCGGCGGCGGCGGAGGAAGAGAAGGAGGAGGCTACAATGCAGCCAGCGTAGGATTCCAAGATTCGGACAGCGAACAGATTTTAAAGAAATGGGACATTATTGATACATGAGGAAACAACGGAGTAAGCGAGCTTGAGTGGCAGACGTTTGAAAGCGCGCTTGCCACAACGAGAGATAAGTAATTATTTTCAACACTGCATTGTAGATAACGACGCTGCTCATAGACGTGGCGTTGGACCGTAGCGACAGGGACTGCGACATGTTGCAGCTCGCCGTTGCCTGCGCCTTCCACCCCTTCCACCCCTTCCACCTTTGTGTGCTCTGCATTCTCTCGCCGCCTGTCCTTTCAAGTGAACGCTCTGATCCAGTGGACTGTTCTCTGCACATACGCTCACACAATACATCGGCCAGCTGAATCAACGAACTTGTTTGATAACAGCCAAACCCTATTTACTAAAATACTAGGAAGTTCTCGATCGAAAACTATCTGTCAAAAGTATAACAACTGCAATATAGTATATATTTACGAACACAATGTTGAAAAAAATATGATGTAGCCAAAAGACCTAGGGACTCTATTTCAGATTCAAGGATGTGAAATACATCACATAAAGCGAACGTACAAACGTTGGCGTACTTTTTTACGACGAACAGTTAGTTTATTCGTGTTCTGTCTGTATTCGTATTACAAAACATCTAAAGATTTATTTGGCATATTCATAATTCAAATAAAGGAATAAAAGTTTATACACGACCATATCAAGGAATACAAGTCATTAAGACAATTTCCAACAATGTGACAGGGAAGAAACATTATAACCGAATCCCAACTACCATCCCATTCCAATAGTTCACACTCGTGTTTTCCTTCTTTCCATCCCCAGCATCTGTTTGCACCGCACGGCGCCGTCGCCCGAAAGCGGGTCCACGCGGCGGGTTCGGGACAAGAGCCCGTCGTTACGCATCCCCTGCTAAGCCCACGGCTGCCTAGGCGGGCGGGCGAGCGAGCGAGCGGACGGGCGTGCTGGCGGGCCCTGTCGCCGCCGGCGCGCCGCGTGCGTCATTGGCGGGGGCGGGGGCGGGGGCGCGCAGATTCTATCGGCGAGCGCGCAGTCACGTTCGGGGTCTCACCTCCACCTGCGTCCGCCCCCCCCCCCGCCCCCGATTGTTCTCGCCGCACGCGCTCTTTGGCTTTTCAGAGTTCGGCAGCAGCAGTGTACTACGCAACACGGTGCCCTCTGCGGGCTCCACAAGAGCGGACCTACCGACTTCGTCCATGACCTCCACACAACTAATAACAAATACGTACATCCATTCTTCGAAATAAAAGCCTGGTCATCATCCTGACGAGTCATTTAATATCCACATCAATTAGTAGAAAAACGTTCAAATATACTTGCTATGATGCTTTGTGAGAGGACAACAAATAAGATATGTTTTTCTTTTGATATCCATCATGAGCTTATAACTGCATACATAACCATAGGGCAAGCTTGAATGTGTGTTTACAGTTAAGAAATGCTCCTTGTGTGTCGATAATGTTGGTAATTCATACACCAGTGCAGTACTGAATTCTGCTGCAGCAACGAATTCAAATGGATGGGGTCCCCTTCTTCCCTTCCCGGCCCCTCCCAGCCTGAACAGCTCGGCGCTGCTAAGGCGATCCCTGCATGAGCTGCTAGCCGGAAAGATATTGCCCGTACCAACCATTGTCAACAATTTCAAATCATGGGCCAAAAATATTTTTTACTCAAATTTAAATTAAAATCATTAACAAATGGTACGCCATTGCATTCCAGTTTTTATGATCTATCCATAGTAGGCGGAAAAAAACATACTTTCATTTAAAACATCAGAAGTGATTGAATATCTCCAAATTTAAAAATATTACGAACAATATCTTTCCGTCTTATTATTTGCCCTACGATTTAGTATAGTTAATCAAAAAATGCTGTTTGTATCGTGAACAGGTTAAAAACTGAGCCATGTTGGGGCATCCAGTGTAATTCGACATCAACCGTCCAGAATAACAAGAGTCAACGTTCACTAGAGAGTTACTTCTTTCTAATCATAAGTAACATGTCAATGAAGTACATTTTTATCATCTAAATCACACAAGATACGTATGAATAGTAATATTTCCTATTCTCTTCTTCGGAATTTTATGACGTAAATAATTTCTTCGCCTGTTCATTGGTTTGAGAACTACTAAGCAATTACAGTAACAAGCATGTTAATGAAAACTTAAAAAATGTAAGATAGACATTGCTACAGAACTGTCATTCCAAATCAAATCTTTATATTTACTTCTCATTACTAATACAAAAAATACTTACGACGACAAATTATCATGAATATAACTCAACCTTACTTATATTTCTAATGGTAAGTATTAATGCGATTAAAAAAAATCAGTAAACTGCGGAGTTTTTGTCAAAGGACAATGCTGAACTACAGCAGTACAACAATATTTATCAAAAATGTCACCGGCTAGGCTCGTCATCACTTTTCAAAGAAGCTGCAATACTTTAACAGTAAACATATTGATTATTATATTTTTTCTGTTTGATACGTTTCAGGACTTCTTAATAGAAATAAACATAGGACACCGTGTAAAGGAAAACGATCCCTTTTGGTGCGAAACAAAGAATAAACGATAATGCAGTGAAAAAGTTCAGTTTTCTTACCCAAGTATATAGTTCCTATACAAAGGAATAACGAATTTTGTCAAGTATGTTTATCCAACATTTTTGTATTACACAAATTTAAAGTAAAATATCAAACCAATATTTATTATTCACTTCATTTAATAGCAGTCAATCAGAAATCACGCGAGTGTAAAAAAGGAAAGGCCTAAGTTTTCATCTCTGGACGGTTCTTGGATAAACTGAACGTCTTGACGCACTTCCAAAGCAACCTGCCCGCCGTCCGCGGCTGACTCCAGACTCGCTTCGCACCGACCGCCCTTCCGCGCAGCGCGACCGACTCAGCAGAGGCGCCGCCGCCGGGTGGACGCCTCCGCAGCTCGGAGACGGAGGAATTGGATCGGGAATTAAAACGCAACTCCCAGCTGGGACTCCCGCCTCCGCCTCCGCCGGCGCCACCAGCGCCGGCGCCGCCGCCGCCTCCAGCGCCGTCAGCGCAGCGTCGCTAGCGTCGCCAGCGACACCAGCGCCACGGCCATCCGCGACGCTAGCGGGCGACGCTGGCACGCCCTGGCGGCGGGCCCCGGAACCTCCAGTGTTTGGCCGCGGGGGCGCGCTCTGGCGCCCGATGGAAGCGCCGCGGCGGCGGGGGCACGGCACCGGGCCACGCGGGGAAAACGGGGGGGGGGGGGGGCGCCCACGCGATTGCGCGTCCGGGATGCAGTTCCCGCCCGTCCCCCGACCCGCACATGTCGCCGACACCGCAGTCACGCGAGCTGGCGGACGGACTTTCAGGATGCAATCAATGTTTTATGGATTGCAAATAGACCCCTGCTCCATTAGCAGTCGGCATTTCTAGTACTATGGGTTTGCACTTTTAATCAGGCCGACACCTAACAAACATGTGACGAAAGATAGAAACGAATGATGTTAAAGCAGTTCACACTCTAAATCATTTGTATCTGTTACGTAGTATTCTAATAGTAGCTGAACCCGAAAAAGTATTTCCAATCCCGCAAAAATATTTCCCCAAGCTAGAATTCGAATCAGGGGACAGCCTCCTCGAGCGGACATTTTATAGGTTACACCATCAATAATAATAATAATAATAATGTAAACCGAAATGATCGGAAAAATTTAATAAAGAACTAACATGCCATGAATTTTCGAAACTGTTGTGTGACTGTAAGTTTCATGAAAGGTATCTTCAAAAAATAAATGATCCGTTTCAATTTCGAGGGGTTGTGGATCAGCCAGTCGATTGCGACACATAAAAAGACCATGTTGTAAAGTTAAGGTGGTAATTCAGTTCACGGGCAAATGGATTCTCACACATACAAACGTTTTGAGAAAAAAAATTCACTATCGGTATCACGTTCTTTCAAAGAGGATTTTGGCTACTACGCATTGGTGAAAGTAATATGCAACTATGGATGGGACCCACAGAAGTCAATTTATTCGGTAACAGATTTATATACAACATGTTTTCTGCCGAAATGTCGGCAATTTTGGTTGAAATTTTACAATAATTTTCCCATAATACACAATAACACAAAAGTAACAACAGTCCTCCGTGAGACTGCGAATGAAAGAATTGTAATCTTCATGATAAAGAGTATCAGTACCAGAGATATCATTCATTGCCTTCCATTAATATATAATGTCGTTTTTTACATTTTTTAAATAATATAATTGTTTACTACACTAATTGAGCTGGGCGAACGTTTCGCACCTAGAAAGCTCTGTATAAACAATTGTGAAAGTTTCTTCATACTGGATCACAACTTCGAACAGTCTCTGTTAAAGCATAATCTACCCGTCATGATGAACCTATTGACAGAAAGATGTTAACCGCATACTCTACTGCATATGCCCCCATACACTGTTCATGTCCATCATTACATTCCCCATTTGTTCTACGTGTTTCTCACACCTCATTCACTCCTTCATCTCAAGTTCTCAAATTGAGATGTTAATCACGAAATTAAACTGCAAATTCAAAATATTAATTTAAGTGGCTTTTTATTACCGAATACTATTATAAATGTTTCGGCGGCTGCAAATTATATACAAAGTGGGTTTTTGAATTTAGATATAATATAAAGCCGATAACACGTTTTGAAAACCACAAATGATGGAATGAAAGCAAAAGATTTCAGCCGATCAGCGCGGACTACATATGATGGATGGTTCTTCAGTTTCAAGTAAGAAATACTCTCATTAGAATTACTACAGCCATTCATCGCTTACTACTCTTTACACATTACAAGTGCATCAGGAATAGTCGCGAGAATGTGGTCATCTGCCAGCACTATTTTCCTTTCTCTCCTCTACAAGTGTTCGCGTGTTAAATCACAGGCCACAGGGACGGCGCTGGAATATTCCAGTCGCTGCGACCCAGCTTCTTCGTATTTCTGATCCGCGACGTCACGCCTTTTTTTTATTTAACCCTGCGTCATTCAGAAGTTTACATGAGAAGAAAACCTTCCGCAAATAGATTACAGCAAACGGCACGACCGAGGGATCTTCATGCTGATGATGGACCTTATTTTACTAAGGTGATACACGATGAATGCCAGGTATAAAAATTGAACAAAGAACCCAGAAAAAAAGCTAAGTCTTAAATTTATTCAGTCTGTAACATAGGACTTCATTGAATGGAGCAAAAATTGTAAAACGTAAAAGTCATTTGATGCTCTAATTTTAAGTAATGTTATTTTGATATAAATTCATTTTCTTCTAAAACTAAGGAGTTATGATTTTGATTAAAAAAAACAATTAAAATACATTTTGAGTTACCCATGCAACGCAACAGCGGGGGCGGCTTAGCATCCTACATTGACACTAGATAATGATATGTATCAAACAGTAACATCATATCCAAACCTTCTGTTCATTCAGTTCGTGTATGTAGCTTGTTATATAAAAGCCATTCAATGGGCTTTGTCTTTTAAAGCTTCGAGGTTTTACAATGAAGTACTTAATTTAACTCATCGCTCAATATGGCATTTGTCTTCTCAATATTGCCATAGACATATCGCTATTACGCACGTCATTCAGTTGCCATCTGTCGACGGTGGTTACTTGACTGAATGAACAATGGAAGTTTGACCTTGGCATTGCCACGATAGACGGCACAAGACGTTTATGGTTTCGCTTCAGAAAGAGTCACAGAGATAGCAGCAGAAGTCCAAGCTAATGATTTAGTGTTTTCTATCGCGAGTTGAAGACGTAAATCAATGTATCAGATGTGCCCTCTCGCGCATAGAACGGCATCTAGTTAAAATGGCACATTTATAGTTTCATTAAAATCTGATATGACTTCGGAGTATGTTCTACAGCTCCAACGACACACTTGACGTTAATACCTGTTCTTCAAATATTGAAAAATAACATGTAAGGTTGCTCTAAGGCACTGTAAGACAGAGAACATAAATACGATGACGCTATATATTCTCAAATAGAAAAAAAGGAAACAAACGGGGCAAATCATCCAATGATTTGATATCTTCGAAAAAAGAAAGAAATGAGAAGAAATATAGAGAAAATAGTACATGTGAGTGAAAACTGAGGGAAAATGAATTAACTACGATTAGTACAAAAGAGAAGTACTAAACTTAAATTTAATTATATTAGTTTGTAGAAATCGTTACAATTTTAACATTATAAAAACAACTTAGTTTTTATGAAAGAAGGAAATATGTGAATGTAGAATTTTTGTGAAGGGATCATTACATTGATTTCACTGCAACTGAATCGGATTATACACACATATACACATGCACATATGCATGTGTATTCATTAAAGTGCTTTAATGAAAAGGTTTATTATATATTATGTCAAGCATAATAATGAATTTTAAACATTAAAGTTAGCAGTAAATCACGGAGCATTCGAGTGTTCCGCTTTTCCCTACACGTCACATAAAATTTTCACCGTTTTTGACCCAAAAAATCAAAGCTGCTATTAAAGTGTGATAACTCGAGAAAAGTGGATCATGTTTTCTCGCCACAGATTATTCACGCTCCCCAGCCAGCTCAGCGGTCAGGAGGCGAAGACGAGCCGGGGGCAGCGAGGGGCGTCGGGTGGGGGCGCCGCAGCTGCGGGGGCGGCGGCGGAAGCGGAGGTGGCAGAGACGGAGGCGCAGTTGGTGGCGGAGGCAGGGGCGGGGGCGGAGACGAAGGCAGGGGTGGAAGCGGAGGCGTGGGCGTGGGCGTGAGCGTGGGTGGGGGGCAGGGACGGGGGCGGAGCTGGGGCGGAGGCGAAAGCGGAAGCGGGAGCGAAGGTGGAGTGAGGGTGGAAGCAGAGGCGGGGGGCAGGGTGGGGGCAGAGGCAGGGGCGGGGACGGGGGCGGAGGCGGGAGCGGAGGCGGGAGCGGAGGCGGAGCGGCGATGGCGGTGGTGGAGGGAGGTGGAGGCGGAAGGCGTGGACCGCGCGTCGTCTACCCTGCGCTGTAATTACAGAGGCGCGCAGGTCGGGGTGGGGCGCTGGCCGCGAGCGCCCGCTTCCAATTATCGCTGCTCGGCAACTTCCAGAACGGGCGCCGCACGCTGCAGTGACCGCGGTGGGCGGAAGACGAGCCGCAGCACGCGGAAGGCCACGCTCACAGGCCGCAGGAAACGACCGCCGCCAAGAGACGGACGCGCACACCAGGAACAGTCACAGACGTGTGAACAGGAGGGCCAAAGGAGTGGGGGCGTGGCCCCTCCCTGAAAATTTCGAAGGCCTCATAACCCTATTTTATGACGCATTTGATTCCCGTACATATGAACTATTCCTGATTCGTCCCCCTTTTTTTAGCCAAAGCGTTGAAGAATACATGGCATATGGAGAACACGTTCTCTACAACATCTGGATTCAAAATAAAATTACTTCTACTTATTAATTGCATCATTAAAGTTATAATTACATTCTCCTTAAGGTATACTTTAATTATTTTCAAACGAATGAATCGGTTTAGGAAGGCGCGAAATAAGGTAACGCCTCCCCGAGTAGATACAACATGTTAGACAGAAGCGAGGGGGGGGGGGGGGGGCTGTCCCGGCCGAAGCTTCCGGAGGCGCGCAGGGCGCGTGCGCGGCGGCGTGACGCACGCGGGGGGGGCGTGCAGTGGGGGGGGGGCGAGGGCGGGGGCGGCGTGGGAGGCGCGAGGGCCATCGATTGCGCAGGGCCAGCTGGGCCGCGCGCCCTCCCGAGCCGAACCGACGCCCGCCCGTCCGCCCGCCCGCGCCCGTGGCCCAGGTCGGGAGTCGCCCGCGTCCTGTGACGCAACCGGCCCCAGCTCCGCCGCCGACGGTGCTAAGACGCGCTAGCCCGCGGTCGCCGACGCCAGAGGCCTCGCCCCATTCACTTCCGCGTGCTCGATGTCGCCCCAATGGATGGCCGTTCTGAGCCCCGCCCCACCGCATGCTCTCACCGTGCAAAACAACTGTTGTCAGCCTACGGCCCGCGAACCACTCACACTGTGAATACAGGAAAATCGGGTCCATCGAACTTGATGTTCAATATTGCTTTCTCAATATATATATATATATATATATATATATATATATATATATATATATATATATATATATATATATATATATATATATATTATTGGCATTATTAAAATAAATACTGATTTTCAGCCTGCACGTGAGATCGTGTGTAATATGAATGTATGTAAAGTAATTTATAACGTATGTAGTGTAAAATATAAGTATTATGTCCGTATATATTGAACTCCGCCTAACACCTATAAAATTACTCGATGAAGTTTGCAAACCATCATTTGTACACTTTGTAAATACACGATAGTTGAGATTGAATATTTTTGAAATGGCAGTTTTGAGTTGCAGTATTTTAAACAAACCTGGTGGAAGTAACCAACTCTGTGAGCAGGAATTGAACTTCGCAGCCGAGATCTCAAGAATGGTGGAGTACTGTTGAACAGCATGGATGTAGAAATAACTGACGCTGGAGCTTACCTGTAATGAAAAATACAACACTAAATTACTTACACTGAGGAAGCACAATACATACTTCAAGTACAACTAATAAAATACAGTAAGTTTTTCAATCCTAGTAAAAAATAGTGTCATTCACACATTAACTGTTTTCGTATGTATTAATGGCCGATATAGCATGCTTGCGGAGTAATTATATACAAATAAACTACTATTACAAGCAGGTGAGGTGAAATCCACCAAACTAAAATGGATGTTACGCAAGAGATCCTCCATAATACGGATGTTTACTTGCGTTAGCATAAATAAAGTTGGTTCACATTTCCCGTGAAATAAATACACGATATCACAATGAAAATGAACCGCTACCGCCCACCAGATGCATTTCAACGCAGTTGGGTTCCGTTCGCTGCAATAATTACTTCCATACTGTGCATACAATTCTCGCACGAAATTGTGTTTGTCCGAAAGTAAATATTTCAATGTGAGAAAATTTCGACTAACAACACTTCAAAATCTCATTATCACCGGAGCCCTGATGTGATATCCGAATGTGAGGCTGGAAAACAAGTAATTGGGCATCATTAGTACTCTCATTAGGATATTACACGCGCACAATACACGCACTGGGCGCAAAATTATAGTAATTAGGTAATAAAAGCTCGGAGTGATGCAAGCTCACGGCAGGTCCACATTAATCATAATCAGCGGGGCAATGAAAGAATAACGCTGATATAAAGGGCGCAATAAGGCAAACCGGCGCAAGCGCACTAATTTGAGTCTGTGTCTAGTGAAGCAGAGAAATACTGCGCTTTATATCTTGACAACTTTATAATTCATGAGACCGATGTAAACTAATGTAGTGTGGAAATTCTATATAAAAAAGCAGAATTGTTTCAAAAGCAGAGGTGTTTGAAATATTAGACAAAAAATCAAATTCTCTTGTGGATTTGCCCGAGTTGTAGATACATATTCAGTACAGTGAGCAATTATTATTTCTAACAAACGGAGGAAATATTGCATGGGAGCTTCCCACGTGCATTTCAAATTTAAATCCACTGTAATAGCGAGAAATATTCGGGTTGATATACAATAAAATACGTTAATTCGTTTGGATATATTAATGTTTAAAACTCTGAAAGCAGAGTATTCATGCAAACTCGGTCAGGTATGGACTAATAACACTCTAGTACGGGTTGAATGTCTTGTTCCGTTGAAATGCATTCAATTAAATGAATTTCCATGCAATTTGTGTTTATCTCTTAAGGCATTAATTTTAAAATAACAACGGATGTAGATAATCACTATTTCTTTAGGGAGAAATCTGATATTTTTGTTAACTATTCATATTATTCATATCTTAATGGAAATATATAATTTCAACAATAAATATTTTATCCTTCGCCTCACGTAATTTCATATGCCTCTTGTAGGACATTAACTTGTGTGCCGCTGGACTTGGACACGTTTCCAAAGCATTCCTCTAAGGACACATCGGACCATCGTACTTGAATTACTAGGGCTGAAATAAATCTGGTGTGTAATGAACTCTCCAAATAATTTACATTTAATTAGTCCATTTGAAATTAAACAGCTGAAGATTTGAAAACTAAGAGCAGATGCTTCCATTAAATTTTCAACCTGTTAACAGCACCGAATGTTCCGCCGCCAATGCTTTCCACATCTCAGAGCCCAAGCTCCATCGGCCAGCGACCACGCCCCCCAGCCACGCCCCCGGCCACTCCCCTGCCCGGGGCCGCGCCCCGCGCCCAGCCACGCCGCTCCGCGCGGGTATTTCGGGCTGACCTTGCGATCGCCTGGCCCCAACACGCGCTCTCTATTTACACGATGGCGAAACTTTACGTGCTGCGCGCCACCCACCCTGGATTTGCCGCACGCGCGCAGTCGGAAGCGCGCACCCCGAAGACAGAGAGAGAGAGAGAGAGAGAGAGGGGGAGAGAGATTGAGAGAGAGAGGAGAGAGATAGAGGGTGGGGCTGTTCTGTGAGGCACAACACCGCATTCTAAGCGTTCTCAAAGAACGAGCCATCTGTGTTTAACAAACATTATCGGACCTGGTAATTATACGTCTTCACCGTAATTTACAAGAGTGCACCAGCTTTTAGAAACAAACAACGATTGTGAAGGAGATATAAATGTTGATCTACAAGGCAGTCAATCAGGTCTGCAAGTATTTGTATTGGCAAAGAAAATCAACAAAAGATAAAAAAAAAAGTCAACGTATTGGATTTCATATCCATGTTCTTCTATTTTTTCCACAAAACTTCTATTTCTTCCACATGAAAACCAATATTAAATGCGCAAAATTATAACAAAAAAACTCCAATTACTCTGTGTACACACGAAGTCCCCCATCGGAATTATAATCGAGCAGACAGCTGTAATATATTGAAATACATTTTCCTTCGTAAAATGAAAAACAGATTCTGCTCAGGGCCTAATTTAGAGCCTGCGAGTCTCTCAAGCACAAAACAGCGCTGGAGCCTCATCCCCATTATCTTCCTAAAACACTAATTACAATACAACGTTTTGTACAAATACAAATGAAAATTAATTACTTATTTAATTGAATATAAATTATATTTTTATTTAAATATATTTTTAATTTATTTTTCACAAGTACTTGTTCAGTTTTCTACAGAAACAAACATAATTTATTTTATGTCATTTTTTCGAATGTTTTACTGGCGCATGCACCCTTGTACATGGAGGTCCCTAAGAACTGATTGTTTTGCTTGTAGGTCAACTTGGCTGCGGCTTGCGGTGCTCCATTCAAACATAATGTTTTTAACCATGCCAGAATTGATTCACGCACATGTTTCTAGAATCGTCGAATTTTCATTTTCATTAAATATTTATTAGGATAAAAATTTCTTATTAAAATATACAGCCTTTTTCTGTTCACACCCATGTGAGGGCTATGACATCGAATTCTGAAGAAATACGCTAATGAAATTGGAAGCCCATCCACTGTTAAGTCTCCTTTAAGACAAATTTTCTCTCACTCCGAAAGTAAATAACTCACAACTTCAGAAAATCCGAAACGACGAAAACAGAGATCTCGAAAGGATTCTTGTTTCAAAGCGATGACACAGGAAGGGTGTTAAAGTAATCAAAACGTTCCACTAATATGGACGGAGAATAATTCCCCGATACAAACTCCCAAATCAAAGGATATTGGTAGCAAGAAACGTTCGAAGCAACATACCACCCAAATGATGGTAACTAGTAAACGATTTTTTCGGTTGCACAAATGTAAATAATTTCACACAAAAAGCAGTCAATAATTTCCTTGATTTTTTAAAATTATAAGTACTTAATAATACATATGAGCCTACAAAGAATAATTCCATACAGTTATTGTATTACTACACCCACTTAGCTCGTCTATTTTCGTGACATGTATAGGAGGTCCTACCTGCGCTGTGCCTTTGTCATACATTATGAAACACAACGGAGGCCGGCAGTCGCAGAGGTTGAGTGGCGTACAACCACAGGATCGCGTACAAATTACTTATTCAAATGCGTTGGGTGTAACGAGCAAGACGGCTCCAAAACCATGCTCTACAATCTACGATTCAAAGCTTGAGTTAATTTACTTGATTCTACTCAGCTAGTCTCTGACCAAGGCGCTAACGAAGGGGACGGGCAATCGAAGACGTTACAGCAAATAATTAATGGTAATGAATAAAGGAATAGAAGGAAAAAAGATATTCGACTTTTAATAAACAAATAAAAGAAACTAAGATATTATTAAAAAATCCGTACAATTCCATTCATGAAATTCATTCAACACGTGCATGGCGTTGTCATAGTTCGATATATCATGGGAGGTTGAACAAAGAATGTGACTTTCGCAGACCAAAATTTCACACTCCAAACATGTCACATGGAGGGCACGATCGGATAAGAAAGAGGCATTTTGATTTCATAACCAATGCGTTTACACTCCGCCTGACCATGAACTTCGTATATGGCAGCTCTAATCGCAAGCTATAACAAAAATTGAAAAGGTCAAGACCGTATATTACTTATGTTGTCTTCAACAGTGGGGCTTCATAGTTATTAAAGAGAGTGGTAGTAAGTTTCCTAGAATTATACACTAGTATTTTTTCTTTATTCAAGGAATCAACATTGTATTACATAAGATCAATACGCTTGGTCCTGGATGTGTCTATATGGACTTCCGGTTCCGGACTATGGTGCATATTTTGCCAGGGCGAAAGTCAGTCAAGGAAGCTTTTATGTAAATCAACTTAGTTCGCGAGGTACAAAAGTCATGCGACTGCAAGTTAACCTTGGATGTACAAATATTCCAAAAATAGATGCGCTTCATCGGTTCAAAAAGAAATAAATTTCGTTCGATTCCTGCCGTGATAAAACAATTTTGTTGATCACAAACTTTATTCACATGTAGCTTAAGCTGCATCGAAAAAAAACTTTGCCAAAAAAGTGTTAGTTTCCAATGGAAAAACAATATGTACTCCTAAGAAACGGTATTTAAAATGGGTTTACGAGTGCTACAAGCTTCATAAACACTCTGCTTTTTAAAATGCATTTTAGAAACTAAGAAATAAATACTATTTAATGTTATTTTTTTTCGAGGAACGTCTAGCTGAAGTGGTCCCTCCATATCCAACAATGTCCTGACAAAAATCCTCTTGACAAACACTGTTCCAATTTCCAATTTCGTAAGAACATTGCTAATTTTACCGTACAAACGGAAAATAGACAATTTTCAAATAGGCACAGCTTCGTGAATTTTGATGCAAAATATTAAACAAGTAACATTATTACAAGTACGTTTATATTAAATTAAAGCTGAAACTTTGCAGCTGTTCCACAGGCTCCTTCCTATATTTTCCCTGACAAGCGAAATTACAACACAATATACGACTCTACCAGGTACTGCCAAGAGGATATCACGATTTCACACGAAGTACCCAACACCCTGTCTTTGGAGGCACGTGTGTCACGCAAGTGGCTGAAGAGGCAGGATTTACCAGCTCGTGCAAGAGGCGGAGACGCAGTGGAAGACCCTGGGCCAGTTGGCTCGCGGCCAAACCATATGGAAATGTTCCTCTGCAGCAGCAACGTCTTAATTTTTCTTGCCAGCTGCTGCTCCTCCTCCTCAGGATACCACAACCACCCTCATTAAATCGCAAGGAAGTGCCTTTATTACTTCGGGAAGTTCAGCACATGGCTGTCGCCTAGTGTCACGTTTTTTTTATCAGCTTCTGCGAAACACTTTGAGAAAACAAAAAAGACCAAAAACTTTCCCGAAGAGAGAAAAAATGAGAGAGTGTTCTGGACATACGATGAGAACGATACGGGGCAGTCACGCAACATGAGTTTTAATCATTAGATCTCGTCATACTCTAAATAAATCGAACACTTCTGCAATGAATAGGCGAAAAGCGCTTGAACTGAAAATCCTGAATGTACAAGTAAAACTAGAAGGTTTTGCTACAGTCGCATCTTTTATACAAGATGTATATTACCTAAAGTTCATTTGCAAAAATGTTGAATAAATTTCAATTTTAAAATTACGACTGGTAATGTCAATACAAATACGTATTTAGAGAAACGATTGATTTATACAAATTGGTGAATTAGGAAAAATAAAGTAATCCTTACGAATTATTATAAAAAACCCACTGTAGGGTAGGATTTGTATGAAACTTATAATCGAAAACAGATTGGATGGCTGAAAGAAATCTTAGTGGTTTCCCAAGGAGCAAAAGAATTGAAAATAATAGCCATTTTAAAAGTTGAAAGTGAGATAAAAGAGCCCAACTAAAAAATGTAAAAGAAGAACAAATCGAAACAACGCGGAAGAATGACGAAAAAAAATCTCATCTACAAATGAACAAACGCATATCAAAAGAAAACTTCATACCACACTATACCTGAGCTACCAATACCAATATACCGAATATAATATGGTAAAGGAAATAATCTCCACAATCCACAATCCATTATTATGGATTACCACAAGATATCTACTACCACCACGGAATTTATAACGAATATATTTTACCAATATCAGTTGACATCTTTCATAGTAGGATTATCTCTTACTTCATGCCCTGCCCTACCATGAAAGGCAATTCAGTTTAAAGAGTCCTTGCATCGACCATCAATCGCGTTTGCAGAACCGTCCGGCGCGCGCGCGTGGCGCGGAGGCTGCCGTCCAATCGCGCGCCGCCGCGGCGCGTGCGCCTGCGCGTGCGCGCGGCGCTGACGTCACGCGGGGGGGGGGCGCGAGGGGGAGGCGGGGCGCCGAAAGCTCTGGAAGCGCTCCGCCGGGCGGCTGACGTCACGGAGCGACGCCGCGTGCGGAGGCGTCAGGGGGCGTGCCGGCGAGCCTCCGCGGAGGCCCCCTCGCCATAGGCTGCGCGCCCCGCCCCCGCCCCCCGCCCCGGCCACTGCCACTCGCAGATATGCGCTATTTCTAGTCTCGTTGCGCTATTCGAGACTGTTCTGTCGCCCTAGCTTCTATTTGCGTTGTGGCTGGCGTTGGTACACAGACTTTGGTGCAAGAACTTCCGTTTCTCGAGTAACATATTTTCTATGTTAAGTTCAAATTGAAGATTTCTCGGATGACAGCTTGTATTTTATGTTGAAACTGCATTGCAATATCAAACATTGGATTGAACATTACAACATTAATATACCATAACATTATTTATTTTTACATTATTTCGCAAGAAAAGAGAAGTGATTCTACCGTCTAGTTGGAGAAACATTCACACACGAAATCTTACGTTTCAGCATTTTCGATGGATTTTATGGATTTATCGACTTTCTAGTGGAGTATCAATCAAATTCAGCGAAAGCTGTTACGACAAGAAAGATACATGTGCTTGTAATGAGAAATAATAGGCAAAATACTGGAAGACCATGTCCACCGTGCGGATATCATTCAAACTGTAGCACGTTTGTGCTACAGTTATTCTAAATGACATAAATTATTCTAAATGAGATTACAAAACAACTAAATGAGATTACAAAACAACTAAAAGAAAATTAATTGAGAGGGAAGTCTTTACACAAACATGAAATTAAATAAAACTTTGTTCACATTTCCGTTGTGAAGAAAACACAATTTCCTGCAAAAAATAAAACAAAAGTGTGTACATTTTGCAATTCCTAAAAAATTGTTGGGAGTGCAGACACCGTTAATGCACGCATTGAATGCGATACAACGTAGTTTCCTCGCGAAGTCCTCGTATTAAACAACCAAACAGATATGGTTATGAATTAAAACCTGCGAGTGTCCCCATCATGCAGCGAAGTTGCGTAATATCGTCGTTTAATAATAGAAAAAGACAAATTGCCAGAGTTATATTCACAATAAAAGCAACATCAATTTATGCACCACTATACGTACTGTTTCAAATCATACAGCCAGCATTAAATTCGCCATAAACAGAGCTGGTTTCGGCGTGTATTTGAGTTCAGTTGTAAACCCCCGACCGGCGATACTGCATTCTCGTGTAAGTTCAGGCAATCACTCATTAAACAGCCATGAGGTCGCAATGAATTGCGCCTGGTGGCTGCAGAGACACAGTCACACACAAATTACGCGCGTCACCAACTTCAAAGCGCCGCTCCGACCGCCCTATCCAAATGGCGGCGAGGCCGGCGCGCTGCGAGGCCCGTTTTCCACTCATTATCACCCCCGAAACGGGGAGACAATGGCCGGTGGGCGGACGCACACGTGACAGGAAGAGTGGACAGTGAAGGGCTCCAGGGGAGCGACTGTTGCAGTAAGGGCGGCGAGAGATGCACGGATAGCTAAGAATAACGCATATTGGAAAGCAGGGCGTGAAGCAGTGGAAGTTGTCCAATACACGAGAATATGAGAGTGGGGAGAGGAAATGGATACAAAGAGACCCTTGTTTTATGAGAGAGGAATGATGTGGAGGTAGTGAATGCTTATGGGTAAGAAAGGTTAAACTAATGATACACATGATAGAAGTTTCTAAACCTTTTTTATCATTAGTTTGTCCATTTTTCGGCATTAAAAGGCTGACAGTGTGACATGTTTTCTGGGAATGACAGTTAACTCGTACTTCAGCGACAGCGAAAAGTAAAGTTTTGAAAAAAATCTATATATGTTGCTATGAATACCAGTTTATTCCATTATTTACCAATGTTAACGATTTGGTAAGTTTACGGGGTCGTTCAAAATCGAGCGAAGGGATATAGTTCCAATACAGCTCATTTCCACCAAGAATATGACGAAAACATAAACGTGTTAAATCAGTCACACCAAACAGTTGGTGAACAACATAAGACTTTTTTCTCTTTGAAATCTTCGCAAATAGAATAAGCTGGTTTTGATTGCAAATGCCTCGTATTTTGAAATATTTACACAGAATATCAGTACAACCGATGTCTGCGTGCAAGTAAACCAAGAAGAGTACATATCCTGAACTCGAGAAGGGTCTGGGTTAATAAGTAGATAATAGATGTACTATTTACGTAAAGAACAAAACATTTAAGTCGGTCGCTTGTTTTTCTCTCTCAATGGGTGGGTTACCTTTTTATTAAAAACAAATAAATAAGTGTCATTTTCGAATTTAACAGCGAAATCACGTTTACATAATATAAGCGTCGTTTTTGCCTGGCGAAAATCTTCTAAAGCCTACCCTTAACGTACATTTGTTCGGTGATTGATATAAATATTTACAAATTTTAAGGTCCTAACTTGTCCAAAGAGATATATAACGTTGTTTTAATATTCATTCACAACTCATGACCTACCATTTGTAAGTACATGTCGATAAAAATTATTGCTCACATATCACTTGTTAAAGCTCTCCAGAGTGTAAAATATCGCAACGATTATATTTTGATTACAGTTTGGGAGTACATTTCTCGGAAAGCCGACGCGATGTAAACACATCCTTCTGCAGGATAACAATTACATTTTTGTACCCCGCCCACACGAAATCAACTCTTGTGATGGAAACAAACGCAAGGGCAGGGCGCGTGGCGGGGTGTGGCGTGGCGGGACGTGCCGGGGCGTGGCGTGGCGTGGCGTGACAAGGCGTGGAGGTGCACAGCGGGGCGTGGAGGGGCGTGATGTTGCGGGGTGTGGTTGGAATGGCGAAACGGGGTATGGCGTGGCGTGGTGTGGTGTGCCGGGACGTGGCGGGGCGTGGCGCGGGTGGCGGGGCTTGGTGTGGTGGCGTGGAATGGCATGGCGGGGCGTGGGTGGAGTGGCGGGGCAGGGCGTGGTGTGCCGGGACGTGGCGTGGCTGGCGTGGGATGGCTGGCGAGTCGTAGCGGGGCGTGGAGTGGCGGGGCGTGGGTGGAGTGGCGTGGGGCGTGGCGCGGCGCGGCGTCCGAGAGCGCGGGGCGCGGAAGGCCGTCGACCGGAGCCATCGGCCCTCGACGGCGGAGCGCGCAAGCGATCAGAGGCCATTCGCTCCCGAGCGCCGCCATCAAAGCCAAAGCGAGGCGGCCACGCGTGATCCCCGGGGCTGCTCGCCCGTTTCCTGGTCGCTTTCGCTCTCGTTTTACGGACTGCCGGCGATTTCCACGAGCACTTCAGTCATTACGTCGACAGGCCTTGTCGTCTGGAAGGATGGTACTCTTAGGCTTCTACTTGAGACTCGCAATAGAAGACAAGTAATTCTACTGCTTTCGGAAATTAGGTGATAAAAATATCTTTATTTTTTATTAAAAATCTTAAAAATACTATTTCCAACGATAACTATATTAATCTTTCCATAGTACAAGGAAATGCATTTACATTGGGTTACAATAAATTATCACTAATTTTCAATCACTAAATTTCGCAAAAAATAATTGTCAAGCTTTTTGAGATCAGGAATTAAAAAAAAACAACTTATAAACCACTTTGATTTTGCTAGAGAAGCTATTAGGATGATCGCCTTTTTCGGTTTCAATTTTTTGCCTTGACATTCACTCAAAACAGGTAATTTATTAGAACGTTCTCGTATATATCATTTTATAGATGTTTTTTATGAAGGACAAAAGTTAACCAATTTTACCGACGTACTGTAATACGATTTCACGGAAGCAGAAATAATGGATAAGCAATATTTAATTACGTAATCAAACTTCCATGAGGTAGGAAGCGATGCATTTAAAAACCATACGACCGCATTCACGATCTCCGTCATTACCTAGTACGTCACAGCCATTTATCACACCGCACACGAACCCCCGGTTGCCTCAGGCTGGTTAACCACCCGGTGCCACTCCTCTTCCGGAGAAACCTCGTTATTTCTGGCTGATCGGCGCAAGGCCGTCCTGCGCGGGGACAACCCACGGAAGCAGCGGCGGCGGCGGCGGCGCCAGTCAGAGTTCGGCGTCGCTTTTTGACGTCTAGCCGCGGGTGCGGAGAGCGCGGCCGAGCGCGCCAACCGGATTATCCGGATCAATGGGGATCCTCACACGCCCCGCCCCGCTGCGACAAAGCCGCCCCCGCCGCCGCCGCCGCCGCCCGCCGGCTCGCGGCCGTTTGTCGGCGGACAACAAGCACGCGGTGCCGCGCTGGCGACACGGCCGCCGCCGCCGCCCCAATCGCGATGAACGGGCCACATGCAGCTCGCACTTCAGAGGAACTCCACGCCCCGAGGGGAGTTCCATGTAGGAGAGAGGATGCTGCTGCTCGAAAGAAAGTTTGATTTTGCCGGCGAATGTTTAATTCCACTCGCGACGCCAATTCCAATACCTTCTTTGTTTTTTACAACAATCATTGCTCGATACAATAAGCTAGGTTTTTGAACTCTGTTGCACTGTTAAAGTGAGTTTGAACGCAATGAACTGGCAACAATACATTGAAGTAATTAACTATAAAAGCAATATATATATATATATATATATATATATATATATATATATATATATATATATATATATATATATAGAGAGAGAGAGAGAGAGAGAGAGAGAGAGTTCATTTTTCATTGCTTGTTGTGTGAAGAAATGAAGAAGCGAATGGCAAGGTAAGCAATATAATACACCACAATATGGCAATGGTGTACGTCAATTTATCTAATAAAAATCTTTCATCTAATGAGTCAAAATTAATTTGGTTATCCATAGACGGTTTCCTATTGTTAATTAAATTAATAATTTTCAATATTTTATCGAAACGATTTTTGAATTTTATTGGATAAAACCCCTCATTGGCACTTTCTATATAAACATGATCAGCCACTTTGTGAGAAAGCATAGGAATAAAATAAGACAGATAAATCAATATCGTTGGTTACCTACGACTGCGACGTCGCGATATTACCTGGGTTAAAACGCCAATCGTTCTCTTTAAATGCATAGATAAACCCTCGAAAAAAAAGCATACGCGAGTGTAAATGACTTCCTCTTCCGTCAACATCATTTGGGCGGCGCGGCCGGGCCAGGGAGCGTGACGGCCGTGAACGTGGCCTCCGAGGCGTGGTGTTCGCGGAAGCCGCGGCGACCCCGGCGCCCAGGAGCGCGCCCTCGGGGGCGGGCGAAAGGGCCATAAAGGCACGCGCCAGCGCGCGCCACCCTCGCACGGCCACTCCCCCCTCCAGTGCCCCCGGGGTCGCGGCCGCTCGCCTTCAGCGAACGCGCTGGCGGACGTATGCGAGCGCCCTCTGCCGCTGCCTCCTCTTCCGGATGGCTCCATGCTTCGCGACGGTTCCGCTCTTCGAACACCCACGCTCTCTCCTGTGCTCAAACCCGACCATCAGCGATTGAAAAAATAGTTTTTTGCATTCGAGCATTATAAAATAAACTTTTCTGTTGCAAGAAATCGTTCATAATCGGGCATTTTACGGCACAAATGATGACCTATTACATTTTATGACACGAATGATTACGTCATCACACATTCAGCCAATCGTACCGGGAGAGTTAGAGCTAAACGGAACAGCCGACCACCGTTTACTCCCACGATGTCAAATACCCGAGTCGTCACAGGGAAGTTGTTTCGCAAAATTAAGTTTGATTCTCTTATAAATGCATAAAGCTGTTATACAAAAAATATAGTATGCAACTCGATTATAACGTTGCTTTATTGCATGAGTACATGTTTTGAAAACGAGCGACTTTAGGAGCGAGTTTTCAAATTTGTATTAACATTGTAAACTAATTGCATAAATTACTATTTCGTTCACATCTCAGTTCCCATTTAGAAACATTGCTGCCCAGAACTCAGCACATTGAATATATTCTTTAAGAACGCAAATTTAGCCTCTGTGCATTAGTACATTTATATGAATTTAAAATTGATCCTCCCTCAAAAGTCCAAACTGAAGTCCACTTACCCTGCAATTTACAGTTAGAAGTTTCCCAGTCATCAGCATTCAAACTATTAGCATGAAAATTAGAGAATATGTTTGATTATCAGTGGGAGTTTCATAAATTTTGTTCTAATAATTTCCGTAAACTTTTTATTTTTATTGACCACTCTTAGAAAACGCCTTTTACGATACACCTCACTCTGTCCCTACCACATGTGTCAGATCTTGTATCTTTTAGTGAATAATTCAAAAAGTTAATTTTCACAATTTTCGTTCTGAATTCTACCTTCTAAGAGTGAAATAGTTTCTAGTATCTACAATAATAAAGAAAATTACATAGCCAATATTTTCTAAATACTACCGTTGGTTATTAAATACTTACTATGATAATGTATCGAATACGTAGAATTTTATCACGTAAAATATATCATAAAATAACACTACAGGAAATATTTGTAGCCCAGTTCCCATGATGCTACTAGGAATAGCCATCTCTACCATGCTACCTCGCACAGCATTGGTGGCGTGTTCAACAAGTTTGCTCCATTCATTATTCTTCTGCGGTAATCTACCGTGACAGATTTAGTGCAGAGCTCGTGAGTATGTCCGTGTTCAGTGATGTCTTCATTTGGCTGTTAATCGTTTAATGGACGGGAGTTAGAGCTATCTGACTGTTCATGTATTTTGAAATCTGATATATCAAACACGGACATTAAAATTTGCCGATAGCTGCAAGTGCTCTATTGCTCATGTCGTCAGTCTCGTCAAATCATTGATTTGTGACTGGAGTACTATAATTGTTTTGAGATAACAATCTACCCTCAAAGACTTTTACGTTAAAAGAACCGGTATCACATTATCGAAACACTAGCCTTCATAATTTAAACATTTGTTTATTTCCCTAACATATCAATTATGTATTAATATATAGAAAAAATATATTTACTCTAATTTTATGATTATAAAAATTAAAACTTCTTAGGATGGTTATTTATTTTCATAATTTTATAGGGTTCCCAAAAACCTGTGAAGATTGCTCTGAAAAAGAGGACTGTAAAAGCGATTATTAAGAAACAAGCGTAATGAAAGAAATGTAATGAATATTTCGAAAACTAACGTCGAAGCTAATATTTTTAGTAATTAATGACAAAGTAAATAATGCGGGTCCCTTGACACATAAAATGCGTGGAAATTGGCCACGGTCTACACACACACACACACACACACACACACACACAACCCAGCAAGTGGTTTTATGGGTTCAATTCATTCTATTCACACGCGGCCATCAGACGAAACGCCTGAGACATTGTTACGAGCCCCTGAACCGGAAATGTAGCTCTTGCGGCGTTCGGCGAAGAGCACACGCGTTTCCTAGAATGGGGCCGGGGCCGAGCGAGCGGCGTGTCCCCACAAGCGCCGCCGGGGCGCTCGCTAATCAAATGACGCTCCCACCCTGCCCCCCCGCCCCCCGCCCCCCCCGCTCCAGCCCGCTTCGCCTCCCCCCTTTGCCCCGCCCCGCCCCGCTCCAGCCCGCTTCGCCCCGCCCCGCCGCGCCCCGCCCCGCTCCGCCCCACCCCGTTCCGCCGCACCCCGCCCCGCCCCGCTCCCAGTCTCGGCGGGGATGCGACAATAGCGAGCCTGAGGCTTCTACCACGGACGAGGTGACGACGCGGAGCGGTCCTGGCCCGGGGGTGCCGGCGTGGGTGTACCTCAAACACCCCCACAGCACAGCGACTCTGACGTCGCCCCGAAGAACAAAAGCAGGTAGAACAGAGGACTGGGCGTCGCTCGCCTTGTGCACGACGCAAGTGCTGCCGCACAAAAGACTCGTGCAGAAAACGCGCTGCAAAAGACATGTAATGGCAACACTGCCTGCGGTGCTGTTGGTTAGGGTAAAGGAGAAGAGACGCTGTGAAACTAGTGACGTCAGAGGCAACAGAGAAGCAAAAACGCGCAATGTGGGGACTCAAAATTGTTGGTGGAAAGGCTTTCAATGAGGATGCACCAGCATAGAATATGAAACATTACAATCCGATATTCGCGGTAACTTTTATCAACTACGAGTTGGTAATTATATGCGATATTCGTATTATTACTACGAGTTGCTCGTATTCAATAATTGTATTTGAATACACACTAGTGTACTTCATGCTCATAAGTTAGTTAAAACATGCTTCCAATGCAACGTGTGTGATACGTCATACGTGTGGTGATATTTAAGAAATATCTTCTGTGGTCACCAAGGACGATACCGTGTTTCGCGAGTAACGGGCAGAACCTAAAGATTATTTCAAAACCGCGACAGAATCAAGTGGCAAGTGGTTAAAGGGCGGCGGAATGACACAAGCAACAATACCACAACGGTTGGACATGGGGCAATAGATACTACTTGTATGTTGTTGCAGATGTGTGTTGCTTGAACAAAATGAAGGAAATTAGGTAATACGTCGCAAGAAAGAACACAGTTGAACTATTATGACAATAAAACGGTGATGACGATGATGATGACGATGATTAAGGTTTAAGGGCGCTACAACAGCTAAGGTCATTGGCGCCCGTGGCAATTTTTTAAGAGCAATACGCACTGTAGCAGTGCCAGACTAAAACATTTTTTTGCAAGGTAAAATGTAAGCAAAACAATATAAACATGTTCAATTATTTAAAAGGGTTGGCTGAAAACAGCCACAGAAACACTTTAAAATCTCAAATTATAAGCCAAATAAAGAGCACCAAGGTAAACTTTATTCGATAAAACCACTCCTCTCAGGACTACGACGCACACCAAACGATCATGACCAAGAGAGGTTGAAATGAATACGGTCTAAGGGCAAAATGGCGGCAAGGTTGGCGAAAACCCAGGGGTGGGCGGGCCGCAGGTGGCGGGTGATCGAAGAAAGAAATAATAAACACGGCGGCCGAGAAGGCCTAGAGAGTGCGCCACGCAACGAGCGAACAGCAACAGGTGTAATAATGGGGCTTGCGGTTGCACGACCACCACAGAGAAACAATTGAATCCACCAAGAGGGAAACTGAAGTGATGTATTGCATCCACTGGGCGTAAGATAGTATGACCCATAAAGACGATTATTCACAATTGATAATGCAGATAACTTCACAGAATAAGTATTCGTTTACTGCTGAAGACGAGAAGTACTTTGCTTATTTCATTTAGTTCGCCTGATTCTAGGAAGAAAATTGCATCCGACAATTCTTTGAAAACTCCTCATTTTTACAAAATCATTACATGAAATAAAGATCCGATTCTCACGTCAATTGTAAATTCTTTTTGTATTTCTGCGTATAACCATATGCTTCCAACATCACTATTTGCAAATGGCAAGCCACTGTAATAAACCGCGTTTACTCTATTCCGTATTTGACTCGGGGATAAGCTTCCGTTATTCACAGGTGAGAGGCTTTTGCTGCAGTTCATTTAAACGTCGAAGCGCTTGACAAATCCCTCTCTCACTCACGCGTGCGGGCAGGGGAGCATTGTATCATGTGCCGAGTGTCAGAATCTCTACTAACATTTCTCTCTTGAACTTGTTAATGCCACTTCCTAGAACCTCCGAAATCGCGGGAAAATTGGATATGACAGCCCGAAAAATCCGGCATTGAAAAAGGGTTTTTAAAAAAAACTCGCTCTCGAAATTCTAGCACGCGTAATCCTGATAGGCCATGTATCACTTCCAACAGGAAATTTCTGGCAGTCAGATGTACTGCCGGTGCACACCCACATTGAAAAACGCGGTATCGAGTGCGTTGTCATGGAAAGTTTGACACCAATTAAGGAAGAATTGTTTATGTTTTTCATTCTCCAGCTTCCATAAATCTTGCAAAGCTCTAAATCTTTTGTCCAGCCTCTACGTCACCGCCATAGTTTGAAATACTATAACACAAATATTGTTTGCAGAAATTATACAAAAGTATACATAGCATCACAACGTGAAATACACAATCCGCTACTTTCTACTTTATACCGTTACCGTCACACGCAGTCCAACTCAAATTTCATGATAACATAAACTTAAACATATGTGCGCATTACTGTTTATAGCTTGATTTAACATATTTATACCGAAAGTTTATGTTTCTAGATTAAGCATAATACGAAACAAGCAGAGGAACGAGAACGCAAGAGAGAGAGAGAAACAAGAGGCAGTGGGGAAGGCGTTAAAACTGCGGAGGGAGCAGAAATGTCGGAGACGCGAGCGTCCGCTTCGTTTTACGTAAAGAAGCCAGCGGGGTGCAGCATCTGTCGGTGGCGTAGGACTTCCCTTCTGCGCAGCGCCGACGGTGCCTGGCGGCGTTGGCAGGCGCGGAGACAAAACGTCCACGCTCTTCTCACAGAAAACATGTTGACGCTCCTTTTGAACTATTGACCTACATACTCCCTTCACCTTAAGTCACTCCTAATCGAGTTTGTGCCAGCTCGAACGTTAAAGCACCATCGATCGTCTGCGCATGCGCAGTTCACGTTGCGCACAACTTTAGTGCGTTTGCGCATGCGCAGAAGATCGATAGTGCTGACGCTATGGCGTGCACGAACTCCCTTCGATCTATTGAGTCTGCCTACAACAGACGGAGCCTCTGGTCGACTCCGATATAAATCGATTCCACTTCTCAACTTCATAATTAAATGTTCAATTGTGTCAGATGTGTGCCAAAGCATTTCACTCCCTTACATCTAGCTTTTATAAAAATACGGTTGGTACGAGGACATTAAGGCAAATTTCCTTAGACTAACAAGCTGCGTACACGAGTATGCAGCATAGAGCAACCGGCTAGATGAATGAATGTAGTATGTGCACATTAGCGCTAATGACATTAGACGTCACTGAACGAAGAAGCTGCTCTTTCCTAAACTTGCTACAAGCAATGCACATAACCACATTTCGCAGTCAATTAGAAATAACCTTTCAAGATTCTTATCTCCAAGGAGCACAGCTTAGGGATCGGTGTTCATACCGTCAGAGAGAGAGAGAGAGAGAGAGAAAGAGAGAGAGAAAGTGAGTTACATGGCGTGCAATAACCACTCCCTTAATGCCAATTCTCTTGCGAAACAACTCACTTAAGTGCAACTCTCTGACGGACCATAAACATTGTAAGAGCACTTCAAGAAACCAGCTATTCCTTTCTAGTGATCATTTTATATTGTACATATGCACTGAACATTGGCATTGTCCTGACTAGAAAGTGGTTTGCGCGTTGCTGCATAACTGATTTAGAAAGTGGTTTGAGACGGACTAAATGGTGTTATCTGAACTTCGCCTACGATCATGTTCTTCTCGCTAGTCCATTTGTAAAATTACTGATCATTAAATGCTCTCACTTCTTTTATTGCCAAATGGGAGATATAGTACACATATTAGTTCAGTTTGAAAAGCTATTGCAAAGCTCTATTGCAGAGCTATTGTAAAGACGGTGCATTTGCATTTTTATAGATTTCTTAATTAACACAGATATCAAGTGTGTTCAGCATATATTGCTATTTGTTATAATCTGGACGGGAAAACGTGTATAAACTGTGCCAACAGATATTTTTTCGTCGCCTTCTGCAGCGTCATTATTTAGACTTATTTCCTCAAGTTTTCTTATTCCTTTTTACAACAGCAAAAGTCGAAGTGGTTATCCTACTTACTGTATATGGAAAAGAGCAGTATTGCTCGTCCACATCGTAGCTGCAAAGTAAGAGGTTGTCAAGAGACAGGAATGCCGGGAAAACGTTGGAAGGAGTTAATGAAGCGATTCCGTAATGGGAAGGGGAGAAGAGTCCGTCTCAGAAAAACGCCCCGGCAGGTGTACGTCCGCTTCCTACGGCGACCAGGGCAGGGCCTTGAGGCAGAAGCGTCCGAGCACCGCGATGCTTGTGCCGTCGTCATCGACATGGAGGCCCAGTTGTCCTGGCCTACGGCCTCGTCGGATGGGGGGCGTGGCCGGGGGTGAGAGACACGGGCCGGGGGCGGGGCACCTAATCAGCGGACGCCCGCAATTAAGCGCTCGCGCGTGCGGCTTCCTGCAAATTAGCGCCTCCCGTCGCCCCCACCCCCTCCTGCTCCTCGTCCTCCTCGGTCGCTCCTCTGGCGACGTCGGGGCTTCCCGCCGCCGCCCGCCCCCTCCCCCTCCCCCTCCGTTCGCAGGTGGGACTTGACGTCCAACTCCAGCGGAACTTCGCCGCTTGACGCTTGGATTAACGGCTAAGCAAGTAAATACTACTCGCATCCTTGTACCTCCCACCCGAACACTCTCCGAAGCCAGAGTTAGCTTTCAAGTACGTACCGCACACAGGCTATTATTACCCTCTCGATTCCGCCTCGGTAGACGCTGACAGGTAAATGTAAGGCTTCAAGCAATCAGGCTCAGCTCTCACATTGAGAATGAAATTTCCGCAAGAAGAGAGGACATACGAGGCTCAATCAAGAGACCAGTTCTTTGGCATGGATTACCTTAAATGATCGTCCTTGCTACCCGCGGTACTCAATGATTTCACCTTCGCTGTGAGAGTAGTGAAAGGACACGCCTAACTGCTAACTGCTTCGGTTCATTGACGCTATTAGCCGTTCACACGGCAGCTTCACTTTCCTCCTCTACGGAACATTTTACATAATGCATTCGTTTTTGTAATATTTATTAAACGTGTGACGCAAACACAATCATACATTCTACAATCATACCCAGCCAGCCCCATAATAATAAATACGCATGGGCCTTCGAATTGACAATAAGCTCCAAGTACAGTATTCATTATCTTCTTCAAGGAACGTTCTTAATGTAATAGTCTGTTGATCTCTATATTCGTGGTTAGGGAACCCCAATTAAAACATTCCTTATAACTGCCTTCAATATATTCCCCGAGGCTACAAACGATTTAGCGTTTAATGTGTTTACTTGAAATGTCACGCGCGCACCGTCGAAGGCCGATCGCCGCCCAGCTGTGGAAGAGAACTGCAAGGTCGCCGCCGGCCGCTGCCTTGCGAGGTCTAAACAGTCGATATTGTCAATTAAGATCGACACTTGACGGACCCCGTGCAGCCGGCCCTAACACGCCCGTTTCCTCGACGCGGGGCAGATCAGGCTGTTGGCATTTCCTCCTACCGCCTGTAGACCTGGCGCTTCCACCGCCGTCAGACCGGCCTTACACACTGTTTGAAGCAACTAGTGAGTTTGCGGTAATCATGAGTTTGGAATCAGAACAATGCTTCTGAATTTTTAAACAAGTACGGTTTAAAAAAAACGAGAAATCTTACAACGACGGTAATATTTCAAATATCTCAAGAATCGAATTTAAATTTGTAATAATAAGAAAACAATATTGAAATTGAGTAAATGAGTCGGCACGACGTGCAATGCCGAATACAATGCCGCCCAAAGAAATACTGACGAAAACTAGTTTACCACATTATTTACAAAACGAACTGTGTACAATATGCAATTGCATGAGTTAAATTAAAATAGTAACTTTTATGAGGATTACTATCCAAGGAGATCCTGTTGCAGACAATTTACTATTTAAATAATTAAAACAACTTACACCAGGGAGCGTAATGAATACATTGGAGTGATGTATTTTGAAATGCCAAAAGGATAAATGGATATACAATCAACAATAAAAAAATGGATAAACTATCCATTACAGGGAAGTTTCATTTTTCCTTCCAGTCAAAATCAATTCCATTAGGTGTACATCAAATTAATTTTAACCTTTCCATTGGATAATAAGTTTCGTCGTTTTAACTACTATTTTAATGCACAATTTCGCATTGTTTATGAAGAAAAATAATGTTGTTTTCCTGATGACACCCCATTTTTCCCTCTCCTTGTAATGTACTTTCAGGAAATGGGTGATGTGCGTAACGCTTAAAAAACGTAAGAACTAAACATCATTCACTTGTCGAATCGTATACATAGCAACAACATTTCGTATGCTGACAGAATGATTAAAGGGGAATAGAAAGCAGATAGTTTCAGAGGTGAAAGATAAATGTAAATTAAAGCTAGAGTAATTATAAAAAAGTAAATAAATTTGGCTGAATGTTGCTGGAGACATGATACACTCTTAAAATGAGGTAAAATGGTGAAGTAACAAAACTAAGTATAGGAACATACTTTCTTGTTACCTTACAATTTACAGAATGAAAGGTATTCATCAGAAAGCGAGGAAAATGCGAATAATATGTCAACGTAATCTGTTGACATACATGCACACACGACTGAGCATACATTGAGTATAAGACGACGTATACTCAACGCACAGGCGTGAGTCATCACATTTCTTATCAGTAACAAGAATGGATTGAGTCAAAAGGTACACATACGTATGCTAGTAAAAGGAAAATAAAGAAAAACATAGAAAAATTCAACAGGTCGGAAAGAAAGTCAGAAGTGAAGCAATGATATTGAAGTACGTAAAAAACATGTAAAACAATTATTGACGAGGAATAATTGATGATCACAGTAGGAAATGTAATACTGTTACTGCAATATTCTTGACCCAAATTTTTATAGGAGACAATATGGCATATTTTTCTGATGATAGTTTTCCACAAATTAGGATATTAAAACTGGGTTCGAAAACCACGTTAATGTCTCTAATGAAAACCCTATCCCGATCACACCACCACCACAGACAAAACTGACGGCCGCAAATTTCCACGGCTCACAGATTTCAAATGATTAGTTGTGCGGCGTAGTAAGTATCACTGACGGGGTAAGACACCTCTTGAAACGGGCGCAATTTCGATTCTCCTCCTGAGCGCAGGGCGGCGGGAGGCAGATGGGGTGTGGCGGATGGTGAAGGCGGCTCGAAATAGGGCACCCGCCGTCTGGCGCTGGCGCGACGCGGCGGTGGCGGCGACGGGTCGACGCCGCCGGCGCTGCTCCGGTCGCCATGGCGACGGGGCCTGCCCGCGCCCAGCCTTCGGGCGCCGAAGGCGGCAATTACTGCCGACGCGCAGACGTGATTACACGGGCCGACTCCGACTCCGGCTCCGACAAACGAACGTAATGGAAAGTCGGGTTGGTGGTGTCCCTTCGATATCCTCCGGAGAAACAGGCAGTGGAAGGTCAACGAGATGCAGGGTGGAACAAAAGAGGTCCGTCGGTATTAGAGAAAGTATTGTAATTGGTAGCCTTCACTGTTGTGTGCGGTATGATAATAAATTTACTTTAGGGGACGTGTTCATAATACCCACATGTACCGATTTAATGATATCCCGAACAGTCAATTATTAGTCTGTCTCTCGAGAGTACCATCACTTAGGAAAGTAGACAAGAGAAATGTTGATATGAAATGAACGTTTTTTTGTAATTTTTTATTAGATATCTTTTATAAAATACACAATTAAGCACTAAAAATGTTCGCTTTTGAAATATTACGATAATTTCAACGTTTCTATTCATGTGAGTATTTTTTTGTCTTAGTCACAATATTTGTAACCTGTTTGTCATTCTCTCTTTCAAATTTCACTAACATTAATTCAGATCACCAAATCTTTAATTGGTAACACTTTAAGGGCAGTTATAAAAATATTGTAGATATTGGAAAATAAAAATTCTTCTATGTTACCGTATTTTACTGTTGTAATCATATCACATATTTAATTTAGGGCATGATTTGGTGCTGCTTCAAGAGGGAGCAGAGAGCAGTGGTCGGAGAGACGTAGCTTGACTCGCCCTCATCTGCAGCCTCCTCTAATTACGCGGAGGAAGCACTGGCATTGAGATAGGCGGCGCCGCGCCACGCCTCGCCCGGAGACAAATTCGGGGGCCGCCCGAATAAACCGCCCCCGCAGCCGCCTCTCGCTGTGGCAACCGTCCTAATGCCTACATATTTCTTCCGTATCGCCTCCCTCTGCCAGAAAAGTCCTTTCTCCTCATTTCTGAGCATTACGGAGTGCAACCCGGCCCTTGTCTTGTTGGGCGGCGCACTTTCTACTTTCTTGGAAGCCATCAAAACGCACTCTGCATTCCCTCTCAAAAGAGAATACGAGGCAAAAACTAAAGTCCACTTCATCGCGGCTCATAGATTGCTTGGTTTTGCTGAGCGTTGCACAGCAGGAAATATTGAGAATACAGTACACAATTGAATTTCTGTAGCTGTTTTATGGCTCTTCTCAAGACTAAACAAGATCGTTATACAATGACACTTCTGAATATGAAAGGAGTAGATTCGCAGAAATGTTTAAATTGAGGCAATGAAGAACAATTCAGGATAAAGAACAAATGCTCTTCTGACACTGTTTTCATATAGTTTTAAGGTTACTTGAAGCTTTCACCATCATAAACTCCTGGATCTCCTCTTTCTCTCTCTTGATGAGCTAATTTATCAACTTTCACCACCAATCTGAGCCTGTTAACTCAGAACGTCCGATAATTTCGTTGCAAAAATAATATGACTGGTATAAAAGGCACGCCATCATATTTGAGGCTTGGCCTCCGCCGGGGCGGGCGAGCCGCTTCCCTCCCAGCCAGCAGCGGGGTAATTCCCGGCGGCTGGGGTCTCGTCGCGTCGCGTCGCGTCGCGTCGCGTCGCGTCGCGTCGCGTCGTCGCGAGCCTTTGGCCTCGCTCCACAAGCGCGGAGAGGGAGAGTGAGGGGAGGGGAGGGGAGGGCAGGGGCGGGAGTGGGCGTGGGTGGGGAAGGCGAGCCGTCGCGCCGGCTGTCGCGGCGCGGCGCGGCGCAGGGCGGGGCCGCCGCCGCCGAAGAGTAACTGGGTCGGCGGCGCCCCCAAGGCCGTCCGGAGCCTCTTACGCAAGGGGTCGTCGCCCCGGCAGCCCGCCAAGGTCGCTCCGCCGCCGCAGTCGACGCCGACGCCGTTGGGCAGCGCGGCGGGCGCGGCGCGTACAAGACGCGAGGGCACACTGGCAAGTAAATGAAACGAGCGCGTGGAATTTGAATAAAAATGTCAGTGGCACGTGAAACAACGTGCAATTTGTACTAGAGCATCACTTGTACGAACTTGAACATGATAATTGTAGGAGGTATGTTTAAACGCAATTGAAAATCAAATTATTGCAGAACTTAATATTTTATTATAGTCCTATGATTTCGCACGTTTCCATTTCAATATTAACAAGTATACCAGTAAATAAATGAGTAACATATGCAATTTATATAATAGGTTAAGACAAATTTGAAAAGTTTCTTTCACACTTTATTCTATCATTACACGCGTGCGCTTAGTATTAGAAAATAATATATTACTTAGCAAATATTGAAAGCGTTCTGAAATACAGTATCATTGATAATGTATTTCCAGAAAATAATGAAACACTTAATCCACAAAGTATACAGAATGTCCGGGCCAGGCGAAAAAAAGAAGGTAGAAACATGGTGAAAATAGCAATGACGGTTTCTCGACAGTGGAAAATTTCATTATGATATATCCATTTTTGTATATCACATGTACAGTAATATTTACGTTAAAAATCCACAAAAATGACCCTTCTCGTATTTAATTCAAACTATCAACAGAAAGATCTTTGAAATTTGCCTTCATCATTTTATATTTTGTGTTTTGAGAACTAAAAAGGTCTTAGGTATTGTCGACAGAACTACAATCTTTTATAAGTAACAGACTATACAGAGAAAGCGCGATGATGGATAAAGCGTTGTACGGTCACTTCACCAACTGACGTTATCTTACTTAGCGCAACATCACGATCCATTGTTGTTCTGAGGCGTTGACGTTGCATAAAGTAGAGTGTAATTAAACAAGAATGTGATTTATTAAAAGTAGTCGTATTCTACAAATGGGAAAGGAAAATGGTTTTTCACAGGATGCGGGAATAAATTAAAATTAGCATTGCAAATAATGAGAACCGGTCAGTAATTTACAAAGTTTTCTGTTACTAAGTTAACTGTACATTTTGTCTTCAGTTATTTCATGGGACACATAAACCGCTTAACAACCCATAATTTCATATCTTAGCATTAGTTAATTAACATTTTTATTTGGAAAATATCTTCGTGAAGTTCAAAATGAAGAATTAATGCTTTTTCAGTAAATCCCTTCACATTGTACGACTCGTGGAAACGAATCATCTGATAACTTGGCAAAAAGAAACACAACTAAAATTAACACACGAATGCAAATTACACCACTAAATATTCACTGAATTTCTAGCCCCAAAAAGAAGGGAAACTCTTTGCTTAAATGAAAACCAAGCATTCCTCTCAAACACGCGGAGGACTGTAGATTTCTTTCATATCCTGACCATTCACCATAACTTGCCTGCACATTTGCATTAGAAAACGTAAGTTATAATGTGTTCAAAGTAACGTCCTTCCATATACCTGCAAAACCGTGCTAATGCAGCAATACTTTTCTGCGCGTTTAGTAGCACAATTTCATTGATACTGAGAAAAAGAAGTTGAGTTGAAGTGAGTTCTACGACCAGCAACCTTGCTCATGGCGCAGCAGCGTGATATTCGAACATTTCCTTAGGAATAAGGACCTGATGACAGTCGCTTAAAATTATAACTGACAATGTTACCAAGAATGAATTGCGTGCATCTTCGTAACGCGGATTCATAAAAAAGGGTAAAGATAAGAAAATGTTTAGAATATGTACATTACGATGCCGGTAAATTTTCGCTTAGTCTGTGACACCTGTATAACTTTCACAGAGGCCTATGTGAATTTGCAGAGAGTTCGATTTTATAATCATACAGAATATTCAACAATAATCTCACCCATGTGTAACACATCATACACTTCTTTAGTTCCGTGAGTGACACTAAATGTTACTAAACACATAACAGTTCAGGTAAATGATTTAATCAGAAATACTTTTTACAACGTTATTTGTCTGTGAGAGCAAATTGCAAAATAAAGTGTTCCTCTAATTTAAGTACCATCTAAGAGAAACTTAAAAATTAAATATAAAAAACATCAAACATGCAAACGCTATTATATGTATATGAATTACTCAACAAATGCTTAGGAAAAGCCAAAGAAGTTCGTAGCATGGCCGAAGAATAATAAACGTTTATTAGAAGCAATAAATTATGTTATTCGATGTTTTCCTGTTTCCCCTTACTTTACGTTAACAGTATTATTGGTAAAGGTTTAGATTAAATTGTATCTCACTCATCGTATAACAACAAGAAAAATAAACACCACAATGAAAGATAAATCATGTTTTATCTTCTTGACCTAATAAAGGCCATTGTGTTGATTTTCTCTTACAATTTGGGAAATGTGAAATTAAATAATAAAAATATTTAGATATAACAATATTGATGTATACAAAAGGCACTAAAATATTGTTTGGTGAGCCTGCTACAGAAAATAGATGCTTATTTTATTTTTTCGTCGAATAACAGTATATTAATATTCACAAATATACAGTGCAAGTAAAATGAGTGTTTATGATAAGAGAAATACATACACGGATCTACACATATAAAACAAATGTGAACTTGCCTGTCTGGAGGGGTGAGATCTATTAGGCAGTAGTGCCGTAGCGATCTCGGGCCGCGGGTTCGAATCCCGCATAGGCCATGGTTGTATTTGCGTTCGTTCTTTCACCTCCTATCATCAACATATGTCATCTGCGTTTTATTAATTTTTTATTAAATTTATTAAACCATATTTTCTTTTTTCACGAGCAGAATTGAGAATGAATATTCATTTACAGATGCTTTTAACGCTGATAATCATCTAACAACCTTCTTACCGCAGGGGTCGCGATCCCTGCCGTTCCCGAGGTGCAGCGGACGACATGCAACCCGCTCGACATATCTGTATTGCGCACAATCCCCATTGCATTTCCTATGAAAGCAATTCCTTCCGGGCGCGACGCATAAATCGTGATCTTCGTGCTAAAATTCAAACAGTTTGAGGAATGTCTGTTAATTCAACAGAATATTTATTTTTTCATGATTAATAGTATTATATATTAACAGAACGTTATTATAACACAATTAACAGTTCGGTCATAACAGAACCCTAATGGTACTTTCGAATATTCCATATAATGTGTTGCATATAAATGCTTTAAAAATGCCAAAAGATACTGAATTTTCTGAAGAACAAGTCCAGTAATTAACAACAATAATGCCAATAACGTCACCATCATAGTCACATAAAATTACTAACTCATATGACACAATGCAAATACTGCACCCAGTTAAAATGAGTTTCACATGAGTCCACATGCTAGTAATTCAGCATCTAAAAAAGAATCCGATTAAAGTCCCCGTCGGCGTGTTCAGTACATTAATTAGTCCCAGTCGCCGCTTACTGCGCTTCCTCGAGACGTGACGTCCGTCGTGACGTTCGTCTGCCGATGGCGCCCATTCACTCAAAGCTCGCGACAGCCAATAGCAAGTGAACCGCCACACACGAAACCGTACCTTTAAACATTAGTGAGTGGACATACACACTAGTATCAACGCGATGGTTGCAAACAAGTCGCTCCAGTTTTACAACTAAAATAATTTCCTTTAAAGCGCTAATTTCATCCATTGATGCTAACTTATAGAACAAGAACTTCAATTTAAATAATCAAAAAAGCAGCTTCGTTTCAGTGTTCTTTTTGGTCCACTTATTAAATGAACACTGGTACCTAACAAAGGGTAAAGTTTTTTCTGATTCCTAATGGGTGTAGCAAAATAGAAAGCGAAACAATATTACTTTTTACATTATAAAGAGTGTCAAATGTATAAGAAAGTGTATTTTTCCGTAAGATCAGTTATTTCAACGGAAAACCAATTAAGAAAGCAGTATTCATCACAACGATTAACAATAATATTGATTTAAAGACGACAACCAAGTTAATTAAAAACATTTAGTCCTTGCCACAAAGAACCAAAAAAGATAATCATATTTAAAAAATAATCAAAATATATGCGATCAAGCTTCATCCATATTTCAGTCCGTAAGTGTAAGGTGATGCAAAACTTTCATTAGAAACTCTGCAGGCGGAAAAATACCTAACTGCTTTTCCCACAAGCTTTTAATGTGATGGTGTATTAGATTTCAGCTTATCCTAAAATGAATTCGTTTCCATATGGGGGAATAACTGCAATGGGTTTTAGTTTATTTCATTATCTTTCCTCTGACAGCGCGGCGTCCTCCAAAGACTTTCGCTACGGCGTAGATTGGACCTTGCCCGGAGGGCGTCGTTCTGATCGCCCGACATTTTGACGCCTCCCGTGCGCGGAGGCGGGTCCTAGGCGTGGCAACAGCGCACGCTGGCGAAATCTCGCGAAGTGGCGCGATGCGGTGGCGGCCGCCCGCGTCGTCCCCCTCCCCTCCCCCGCCCCCTCGGCTTCGCGGCCCAAGGCCAGGGTCTGGGCCAAGGCCACGCGGCGCCCGCGGCCGACAGATGGCAGCGCCGGCGCGAGCGCGCAGAGGGACCGTGGCGAGGGCCGCCGCCGAGGCTGGACAATCGAGCGACTGGCGGCGCGCGGGCACGCGAACAAAAGGGCATCCGGGACCGCCTGTCCCTGCTGGATTTACAGACTTGTCCCGCCGTTCCCGCTTGTAAACCGGTTGTACGAAAATTTCGAGAGGACAACGCAGAGCGAGTTATACTCCACAATAGGGTATTCTGCGTCCCGCCAACTGAAACTAACGTAATACTGCGGCCTCGTACACGACGGTGTATTGGAAACCCAGGCTTTTCATCTCGGGATTTTTCAATTGAGCTTGCACCGTCATTTTGATGTAACACTGCGCATGGAATGTCCTGTCAGCACAGGGCAAAAACTGATATTGGCCTGAAAATTGATTTGTAGCAGGTAGGGACAGAGAAAGCGCGTTAACTACTGCATGAATAGAAAGAACTGGACATGAATAGTTGATAATTTTTCGCTGACACAGAGAGTAATGATTTAAATATTACATAAATTCACACTATACGACGCATATGAATCTAAATTCAATTACCAAAATGAGAACGGCAAGTTTTTACAGGTGTTCGTCAATACTTTTCCCAATGAAGTATCAAAACACAACCATGGGGAAATTACCTTGATGTCCCATGGTGAAGTTACTTTCTAGTTATAATAAGTCATAATCTCACTTTAAAACCTTTAAAGAAAGTAAAATTTCTGTATCCCCTTTGCTATTTTATATCTTCTACATTTTCTGCGCACTTTCTTTGTAAATAATTGAGACGATGGAAGAAGTTTTATGTTGTTTTTTTAAAGAAAGAAAACTATTTTTGGAACAATTGATGACGACTGATAAACTAATTTAGAATATCGTAACATTTATTAATAAATTTAATGTACAAAAATTACACAAGAAAATACTCTAAACATTGTGTGAATGTTATACACCATGTTCTAGCCATACCCGGTCTTTTTCAAAGTTGCTTTATCTACGCTCATGAAGTCTTATTCATTGAAGAGGTAACCTCACATTATTTGTCTACGGTTGTAAAGTGGCTCCACAAGGCTACACCACTTAGCGTACGTCACCTGTCTGGGGATCAAGTCATGCTGAACAACAGTCAGAAAGAGCTGTTGATTTCTTCTGCAGTATAGAATGTTTCTTAGACTACATACCTCCTATCGGGCTAGTTAATCAAAAAAGTCAGATCATATTTTTCCTGCTAACGATAAGAAAACTGTCTTTTGAATTTAACATGACTTCAATTATCTGTACGACAATAAAACCCTGTGTAATCCAAATAAGAATCTAAAACTTAAGAAATAACCAACCATTGAAATGACAGTTAAAAAATAAACTAATAAGCAATAATTTATTAGTATGCGGAGAAAATTCCTGTATCGCTGCCATCCAGACCATTACGAAGGATTCGTTGCAAGAGGTAAGATCGAGCCCTTATAAACAAAAATAAATAAAACAACTAAGTATATAAGGTGCAAGTAAATGAAGTAAAGAAAAGGCGTGGGTACGAAAGCCACCAAAGCAGATTCTCCTCAAGCGAACGCGAATGAAGCGCGAAAGTGAAACCGAATGCGAATCATAGTCCAGCGGGCGCGGAGGCTCTCGAGAGAACTATTCGCCTCGCCTCCCCCTGCGCGGTGCTACCTCATCCTGCCCCGGCTCGCTTCGCCCTGCCCCGCTCCGTGCCGCTTCGCCCGGCCCCACTCACCCCGCATCACCCCTTCACCGCTCCGCTCAGCCCCGCACCAACCTCCCCGCCTCACCCCGCTCCGACACGCCCCACTTGGCTACACCCCACCCGGCCTTCACCTCCGCGCAGTAACCGGTTCTCGTTTTGCTAAAACTTACTACAACCATATTTAACCAACCCCCCCAAAGGGAACTTTATTATTTATAATTTGTCAAATTCATTATTACCTTAAAATGTATCGCTAAGATCTAAAAATTCAAATTCAATTTTTGAATAATATAAATATTATTCAAGCTTATCATACGTTATAGTAATAAGTTCTGACACCTTCGTAAGCTCAAATTATGATTGTATTTACTCCAACCCGCTGAAAGATAATTGCATTAACGAACTAGGATAATAAATAAATTATTAAATTGTTAGCCCGTTCCGCCCCGCTCCACCTCGAGCAGCTCCGCGCCTCCCCGCCCGGCCGCAGGCAGCGGGGGCGGCCCGCCCACGGAACTTTCCAGCAGGCGGAGCGGCAGGTGCGATATCGCGCGTCGTTATCGCCATTCATAAAAACGGGCGCGGGTGGAAAGCGAGGCGAGGCGCTTATCGCCGGTGCGTTCGGGGAAGGAGAGGGCGGCGCCAACTACACACCAGGCAGCGCCATCGCTTCCCACAAGACAGCTTCGTTATCCTGTCATCGAATATTTACGAAACGCCGGATCGGTTTTTACGACGCTACCTTGTGCCCAAAGTTGTGGTGTTGGGTCAGAACATGGTTTCTCAAAAATATGACTTTTTGAGCTGAGAGCGTTACTCTTGTATATTTCGTCTGGTATAGTCGACATATTTTATAGCGTAACAGTCTTTCCAGAGCTTTGGTCAAAACCCGCCGTCAACTTTTTATTTTAGTTTTGGTTAGAACTTATCATGACAACGTATCAGATTTTCATTTGTGTTTGTATGAATACTTTTTTCTGATTTGTAAAAAGAAATGAAACTAAAATGCGTGTATCTCGAAACAGATTTTAGAGTTATCATGATCTGACCAAGCATAACGACCAAATTCAAACGACCGCTACATGTGTCAACGAATAAATTACAAACAAAGACGGATACTATAAAACTCCTAAACCAATATTATCTAATTATAAAAAAATATTAAATACTCCCAAACTTTGTATTTCTTTCTTTCATCTGGTGCGTATACTTTCTTAGTGATATGTGGTAATAATATATAAGGTCAATAAACAACGTGTTCGGTAAAATTATGCTATCGAAATATCCTGTTACCAAACAAATTGTCATTAAATTTGAGGAATGGAATTATTTGTTATGTTTATCCTAAGTTAATATTTTGCTAGTCTTCAACATATTTCATTATAACATTATTTCAATATAATTGTTTTAAAAAGCAATGAGAAGATTGCGTAATTTTCCTTATTCTTAGGAATAACACAGCAGCAGATACAACTTTGAAGTCATATTTTTACTATCACGGTCCTTCACCTGAAATACATCCAAACACGAAACCTTAGAATGCCTATCAGAGGGACAGTCATAGTCAGTTGTCACGCTCTAACGACATCATTCCATATCTCCAAGACACAACGTTCCTGAGATAAATTGCCGCAAACTAGTGTGTGAACAAAACCATCTATCAAGAGACCAATTTGTTCTCAGTCGGGAATATTCACAGCTTAAAGGGAAAGTGAGACAGTTTGCAGACGCTGAGCCGGGTTGGATACGGTGGAGTGGGGAAGGGGGTGGGGGCAGAGGAGGTGCGGTGATGGGAACGGGGACGGTAAGGCGATGGTGGTGATGAGGTGGGCAGTGGCAGTGGAGAGGCGACGGCAGAGGCGGGGGCAGGGGCGGTGGCGGAGCCGGGGGCCGAGTCGGGTGCGCAGTTGGTGGTGGAAGTGCGGGTGGACGCGAGGGCGGAGATGGAAGTGGAGGCGGAGGCGAGGACGGGACCGAGGCTGATGCGCCGGCGGTGGTGGAAGTGTGGGTGGAGGCGGGAGCCAGAACGGGTGTGGAAGCGGTGGCGGAGGCACGGACAATGCGGTGGTGGGGGCGGGGGCGGCAGCGCGAGCCGTAGCGGGGGGGGGCGGAGCCGGGGGCCGAGGCGGGTGCGCCGGCGGTGGTGGAAGTGGGGGCGGGGGCGAGAACGGGGGTGAAAGGGACGGTGGAGGCACGGGCGGGGGCGGGGGAGGAGACGCGGGCAGCCACGCGCCTGGCACCGTGAGGCGATACGCGTGGGGCGGCTATCGGCGGCGACGCCCGCGCGCGGCGCCTGCGCGCTCCGATAAGCGCCCGCCTGACCCCCTTCCGGCGCCGGTAAACAGCGGCCACGCTGCGGCCCGGGCCCCACGACACCCACGACTCGCAGCGGCGACAGGTGCAGCGACGGCGACGGCGCAGGGGCGCGCTCACGCAAAGACAAGCCAGTAAATGGCGCTACACTGTCTACTTGTCTCACCCTCACAGAATCAGTTCAATGGGCTCAACATCACGTATTTCCAGTTGTGCTAAATGATTTTTCTGAAAGGCGAAATGGTCGTATGGCGCACTTATGCTGACAAGTCTGTCCTTAATGAGACAAAATTCTGGTTATAAGGGTCGATTAATGACAGAAGTGAGAAGGATGAATTATGTGATAGTTGTGATATCACTGACACCCTCTCGTCTCTTACCGCTGATTAGAGCCAACGGCTTTGGAAAGCTGAAAGCGCAGCCTAAAGGATTTTGAGTGTTTCTAGGTCTACGGGTATATTTGACACTGAAATGGATACTACATAGTTCTTCGAAGTAATATGAAGTAAATAAAGTCATATATCATTAGTGAATATGGGTCTCTAAATCTTATGTATGCTGTTTCCACGCCGGTAAACAACTCACGGAATCCCAAAATTCAAAATACAATCATACTGTATGTTATTTATTATTTGCAGGCAAGCATAATAAAGGAACGAAACTTCAAAAATATCTCTTCCCTGAAGACACATATAATATGTATAAGGCTAGAAAACTTGATGTGGTATTAATCATTATTCATAAAAAATTGTATTTGAACTATTAGAAGGAACGTTTGCCTCACGATGATTGCTTAGAAATGCGGCATTTTATTTCAACTGTATAATTATTACTACTGCAACCAAACGCCAAAATCCTTCAAATCACACTGCGTTATAGTTTCAGCGTTTCCAGATATGCAACTTATTTTCTAGGTAATGACCTGGTTAAGTGTGTTACCAATATTTTCATTGTGTTACGATAAACGATCTAAAGGGATCACCGCGTAGCAATACCTTCTTCCTTCCTCCCACCTACAAATGTATTTGGTACATAAGTAGTACAATACTGATATCTGGACAAACTATCCAAAGAAATAAATTATTAAATAAATATAATAATCATTATTAAAATGATAATTATAATAATTACAGATTTTATTTTGAGAAAAATACCGGACGCCTTTAATTTTATTCATTACACTAAGCAAATTTCAGTATGTCAAATGTATTAGAAATTCAAATTATAACAATAATTAGACGTCAATTTCATTAACCATGACCGCGTAGTTAAATCGACAGTTGATTAACTAACATGTTTTCTTACAAATATCGCTAAAAATATTTCAATACGAATCAAGAAGCTGTAGAAAAGCAATGTGTTGAAAACTATTAATTTATCTCTCAAAATCATTTTTATTGATACATGCGTGCTTTGATCCCGTCGTGATTCAGATTTATATCTTTCGCATGCAAGGAAAGTTGTTAGCTGGTTGCGACTATAAGTGCACACATCATAATTGCCTCTGGACACACAAAGATACTATAGCATATATTAACATGTATGTTAGTGGTGTTTACCTTAGATAAACCAACCGAGGCGTTTGCAGTAACGCTAGTTTCCGCCAATATCATCAGGCACAATCTAACACGTCAACATGTTACAGATATGCTATGAGGTTCAGATTGAAGTAACAGGTGAATAGTTTATTTAGTACGCGGCCTCTCCATAACTATAAATACAATTAGTGTCATGTTTAAAATCTATGGTATTTAACATCATTTACGTCTAACAACCATGTTTGTATCACGTTCCTTGGTCTCCGCGTCTGTAGTTACATTGTATTTTATTTAACGGTATTAAATATTTTTTTCTTTTTTGGTATTTTCATTAATATCTCTGTCTATCCATTTACATGTTTTGTTTAGTATCTATTAAAGAGAACTAGTCGATCAAGGTAGCCGTTATTTCATGATCCATCTTTGAGCAAAAGAATTCATTAAGGGGAGAAAATTTATTTTTAATATTGTATTTGTAGGAAGACGCCGAAGACATTTTGAACCTTTGCAATTTTCGAAAAACTAGGGATTTCAACGAAAATGGCACCTGCACCATTCTATAAGGCGTCACTTAAACTATTCGCGGAAAATGTTTATTGCAAGAATTTGGAGACTTTCTGAGAACATTTTGAAAATCAGTTGGGCTATATGTAAAGTGTCCCCAAAATCAAAATATCCGTGTCAAACTGCAAGGAATCGCGTTTCACAAGATAGATCGGGGAATGCCAATTTTGAAGAAAATCATCTGAACTGTTTAGGCGCTAGCGTTGACCATAGGCCACCAGGCAGACGTTTTGAAGTCAATCGATTTTTCGGTATGAAGAAACCACACATAATGGATTCTGACAACACAATGAATTAAAGAAAGAAATTTATTCATATAGGAATAAGATTGATCCTCTTTTTCGTTACCAGAGTCTCGTTTCTCTGTCGAAAAACTGCTTGTTTCGGTGGAGAATATGTTCTCTTTTTACGAAGTAAGACGAGAAAGTAATGCCGAAACGCGAGTCAAAACCCTTCTGCCCCTGCGGGTGGCATTATAATGATAGCCAGCCGGCGGCGTGTACGTGCAGCAGTGCCGCACGTCCTGTAAAGCAGGCCAAGTCGTAATGTGGCTGCGGCCACAACCAGAGGGACGAGTTCGTTAAGAGGAGGGCGGGCGGGCGGGCAGGCGCTAGGTGCGGCGGTGGCGCCGGGCGCTTGGCGCGAGCGATAGAGCGCGGCCGATATGCAAACAAGGGGCGCCGTATCTAAACAGGCGTGCGCGGCGCGGCAGGGGCCGCGCCGGTCGCGAGCAGACGCCCCGCTCGCCCCCCCTCGACCCGCTCGCCCCCGCTCGCCACGGTTCGCCCTCCCGCTCGCCCCGCTCGCTCCCTCTCGGTCCCGCTCGCCCCCGCTCGCCCCCGCTCGCTCCCTCTCGGTCCCGCTCGGCCCCGCTCGGCCCCGCTCGCCCCCGCTCACCCGCGCTTGCCCCCGCTCGCCATGGTTCGCCTTCCCTCTCGCCTCCTCTCGCCACAGCTCGACCCCGCTCGACCCCGCTCGCCCCCGCTCGCTCCCTCTCGGTCCCGCTCGGCCCCGCTCGGCCCCGCTCGCCCCCGCTCGCCCCGGCTGGCCCCGCTCGCCCCCGCTCACCCGCGCTTGCCCCCGCTCGCCATGGTTCGCCCTCCCTCTCGCCTCCTCTCGCCACAGCTCGACCCCGCTCGACCCCGCTCGACCCCGCTCGCCCCCACTCGCTCCCTCTCGGTCCCGCTCGGCCCCGCTCGCCACCGCTCGCCACCGCTCGCCACAGCTCGCTCCAACTCTCCCCCGCTCGCCCTATCTCGCCCCCGCTCGCCTCGGCCACCTTCGCCGAACGGACTGTCATAATGAATGTTGAGGTTCTTCCGATCATTCCAGTATAAAACATATTTTTATTGATATTCACAGTATCTAATATTGATATCGATTTATTGTAGTAAGCATATCATTCTTTTAATCATCGCCATATTTGTTTTTCTTTTCCCGTTTCCCGTGATTATTTTCAAAAATATTACTTTTCTCCCAACAAAACTTTGACTTCTTTGTTTGAAGCATGTGTATTTCTACTCTTCTCTCCCCTTCTCAGCATTTCTGCATAACTTTCACTTTCCTCTCAATGGATTTCTTCACTGTCTTTGACGTGCATTTTGGAAGAACTGCACTTACTTTACATCCTCCTGGAGCTATATGTTTGCTCCACGCAGTCACGTAACATACTAAAAATTTGATCAATATCTTAAAGTGTTTTTTTAAAGGGGGAGGTGCACTTGAATTATTTCTTTTTTTAAAATGCTTCATTATCAATTCCTATTTACATTACATACTTATCATTCTTAATATTGCCTTGTTATTTTTTTTATCATTTTACAAAACATTTCTTTTCAACATATTTACCAAAGTTTATGTATATTTCATTATGAGATAAAATGAGATCAACCTAAAATGACTGCGGTTCGCAGCATTTTTAAGTGAGAAAGTAATAGTGTTTCGATATAAATCGACTGGCACATAGAAGAAAACAGATACGAATTCAATTTTATGCTTCAACAGTTTATTCAATGACAAATAGACTTATATTGCTAAATGTATTTATGAGACACAAAAGGAATTTGGTTCAAATGACTCTTCATACATCAAAGAAACATACGAATAAAGCTTAGTAAAAATATCTCTCAATTCATTTATCAGACGTGAACCACGATTATTGATCCAATACCCGCTTTCTTCTATAAATTAATGTAGAAATATTACTGCTGATAAAAACTGGACGTGAAAATCCCAAAGAAATCGCCAACGTACGAATAGGCTTAACTCTATTTCAACTCCGAAGCCAAGTTATCCATCCTCGGATTAGCTTCCCATCAGCAAGCGAAGGATTACGCGGACGATTGATGCAGATCACACAGCACCGTGGCTTCCCTTTCATTGAGGGTGCAGTAACATTATTCAGACTGTTAGCCACAAATGCGCTGTGGCCGAGAGACAATGGATAAACAACAGACAACTGCTATAGGGCTATTGAGAGCCGTGAAGGACAATAAATCGCGAAGAGGGAGAGCGAAAAGTGTAATAGAGCGAAGTGACGAACAGCTTTTCCCTGTGCAATCTGCAAACGTGACAAAATGCATAATTTACCAAACGATCGACAATCGCCATGTTAGAGCGTTTCATTCCTTTGCAAAATACCGAAACATCTTCAAGATGGCAATCGACTTGCTTATTTATGTAGGTCCTTAAGTTTACGCAGACGTTTATGATATTGCGGAGGGCAATTTACGACGTACATTTAAGAGTTAAAAAGAGCAAGCGGATAGGACATTTATCCAATCCAGTCCACAAAGCGAAAGTACGGTAAGCCTAACCTAAACAGCGCCCACGCATAAAATGGGTGTGTGAAACGACTAAAAATATGTTGTACTTAAGAGAGTGGTAGAAACGGTGGGCGTTGCCTCACTGCACTGGACATACCACTTCCCACAGTGAAATTTTTCCCAATCGCCAAGGTTGACGATTCAACAAACCTGGAACAGAAAAGAGAGGAAAAAACATTATTTACTGCGGAAAAATAAAAAAAGGAAACTATTAACGAAGGCAAAAAGACATGTGCATAACATTCTCTAAAACGAAACGAACATCCAATACAAACTAAATTTCGCATCCAGAGCGGAATTCCCAGAATAGAGCACAAACGTGGTCAGTAGGGAGGGCCTGCATTGTGTCCAGAGAGCGTTTTTGCCCAGAGCGAACCGCCATTGTTCCACAACTGTAAATATATTTTCCTGCGCCCTCCCGCCATATATCATACAAACCTACGTAATGGAATGGTCGTGCGAGTGCTCTTGAAAGAGAGCGCGGCACCTCTGACCACTTGATTCCGAGGCTTTTTCTATGATAAGCGACATAATTGAGCTGCTTTGAAAAGAGCTCCAGTTCAAAAGGAAGTCATATTCAGGAGACTTCTGGATCTATTATTGTCATTAAATTGTAATTGGTGAAGCAGGAAGGAAGATTATTACATTTTACACTACAGCGTTCATTATAGTATATACAATACAATAATTTAACAAACCGCCTGTGCCATTCGTCCTTTGCTCTCTTCCAAAAAAAAAGTGAGAAAGAGAGAGAAGGAGAGAGAGAGAGAGAGAGAGAGAGAGAGAGAGTCAGACAGAGAAGACACTCGGATAGACGGACGGAAGGATGAACGGACAGAGGTTTGTCGTAAACCAATTTTTCGGTATGAAGGACCCATAAAATGTAGATTGTGACTACACAACGTGTTAGAAGAAGTAATTTACCACATTCAGGAACAAGAATTTTCCAATTTTCGGAATCGCGATCTGACAATAAGAGTTTTGATGACGAAAATCCGCCACTTGCCGCTCCAGCATTACAATATTTTCTCTTTACTACATACGTACATAGTAAGCGAGAAAGTAGAAATTATAGGTACTATGGAGAAATAAGAATATATTAATGTAATGCTCATTAATTATGACATGAAGGTCAAAAACTAGCCATGATACAATACGAAGTGGTGACATACGTCGTGTGGCGAGACACTTCTACAATGTTACTGTAAGTAGTAGCGGTCAGGACACTTATTAAGGAACTGGATGGAAGGCAATGAATGAGCAAATGGAACTAAAAACGCTAGGAAAAAACGGCGGAAGCCGTGCTTGGTGCGTCTCTATTTGCTGATGAGCCGTGGATTCGAACCCAGAGCCATTTGGCGGGGCAGTCACCTTCGGATGCGAAGGCAGGTCACAGCGCGGGAGGCCGCGCCGCGCGTTAAAGCGTGGCCCCCGCCGCCAGTCGTTAGCGGAGGCGAAGCGGCCGTAACCGCGAGGCGGAAGCGCCACCTAATGGGCGTAAAAATTAACGGGCCCCGTAAACGCGACGCGGTCGCCGCCGGCGCCTCGCTCGTCCCCTCACGATGACGACCGAAACGGGGACGGCGGCGGCGGCGGTGACGGCGGCGCGCGACGGCGGCGTGGGAGCCGGCGAGGGCGGAGGCGACGGCTAGGGCCAATTTACCATCATTGGTAAACGCCATAAGGAATCGTAAATAAATGCGTGATGCAGTTTGGACTACTTTGTACAATATACCTATTACAACCAGTTTACAGATACGATCCAAACTTGGAAACATCATATTCTCAAATGCATCAAATCAAACCGATAAGACTACTTATCAAAACTCAAGTATATATCATCTATATACAAGATGTAAGATAAATGACGTTAAACAGAACATTCTATTTATCTCTCGAAAACAATGTTCTTTAAAATTGTATTACAATAATTAACTACACTGTATTTGTTCGTTCAATAATAGACATGAAAGGAAATTTGCATTATTCATATCAACAAAGGAATTTAAAACCAATCAGACTCCAAAATGTGTTGTTTGTTCACATCTTTTTTCCGGGGCCTTTTTCCAGATTCAGGGGCATGCGGGTTTCGACTATCCGCACCGGATATCCATTATGCCCCTCATGGGGACACACATTATCCTTTACACTAGACACTGACACACTTGCGGGCTCCTCGGTCTCCTGTCAGAAGGCTCACAAGTCCTTCCGCGACAACACACATACACGAAAGGCAAGGGACGAACAAGCATGCCAACGACGGGACTCGACCTCGCGGCCCTTCAGGTTAAGCCGCCGAGTCGGCCCACTCGGTCATCCAGATCGACTGTTTGTTTGCACACATCTACAAATGATGAAATCTCTTCCGTGCCAGAGATCCCACGACAGGTGGCAACAGCGCAACTGAGAAGGGCAGCTTTCTCCATGGCTCCGGGCCTCAGGGCCAGGGCTGGAGCGGCGCATCGTGAGCACGTGGTCGCTGCACACGTGCGGCGGCGCAGCTGGCGAGCGGGGGCGGGGGGGCGGCTCCTTGAAGGGAAGGCGGCGAGGGCCCGGGCGAGCAGATGGCTTCGATGACGCGGGGGGGAGGGCTACGACTTCTTTGGAAGGCGACCCGTTGTCCTCGGCGGGGTCACGACTCGCGCCCGCGTGGAGGAACAGAGGGCCCGGCCGCGGACACGTGGGCGGCGGCGCGGAGATCGTAAAACGCCGCGGGAAGGTGCGCGCGCACCAAATGGAGAGCGCCCGCTATAAACCCCGTCTGGCCCTTGCGTCTGCTGATCGACCTCGCCGTCCGTGCCAGCGCGCAGACTTTCCGCTGGGCTCGAACGACCCGGGCCGACACGTCGTGGGGTTTGGCCGATGATGGGGGAAGTCAGTGCCGTGCCGAACAGTGAGTCAAGTCAGTGTCGTGGCGAACAGTGAGTGTAGTGAAGTTACGTGTGAATGAATGGGAAGAATGAATGGTTACGTATATAATGAAAATAGTATGAATGATGTGTGAATGTAGAAAAATAATAATAATAATAATAATAATAATAATAATAATAATAATAATAATGTACCAATACATACAAACAATTTACGTAGAATAAATAAATAGAATTACAATAATGATTTTAGTGTAAGTTAGTAATGCCAAAGTGCAATTAAGATAACTTTAAGTCTAGATTGTAAGTTAGTTGTAAGAAAAAGCCCCGCCTGTAGCTGCTGAAGCCGCAAGGCAGCAGCGTAATGTAAAAATATTTATAGATAATAAATTCCCCTCCTTCACAGGGTTCCTGTGGAGGGAACAAAAGAAAACGATGATGGGGGAATTAGGCTCTCGGAGTGCAAGGAACACGAATCACGGAACGATAGAAACACAGGGATTGAAACAGACCTGCCTGTTTCGCATCTTGTTTGGTTGCGAATTAAAAGTTTTATAAGTAATGTTTTCCATTTTCAATACCGATCATAGAGATTACCTTTAACAACAAACAACTGTCACGGAAACCTAAATTAAATATACGACGGGAGAACTTCTATTAAACCCATTACCCATTGTCGAAACTCGTCAACATTTTGCCCACATAAATGCCAATTTCAGATTATAGTTTTCTAGCAAAATCAATAAGTGAGATGAGAGGAGAATGATACTGGTGTACAAATTTTCTTGTCAAACGATTTAAAAAAAATAACGGATTTTTATTCTTCACTTCTCGTCAATTAACTAACATGTACATCAATTATTAACCATCCTCACTAAAAATTACATTTCTAGTAAATTGTCTCCTTCGAATTCATTGAAATGAAATTTCTTTGAGCAAAGAAGATATAATCTTTTTATTCTGAAATTCTAAGTAAAACGTTAAAGAATTTAAAAAAATTACAGTAATAGTTACGGTAGCCATTATATTCACTCCTATTGATTATAACGTTATCCACACCACACATTTTATGCATAATATTGTTTCTGTGTTCACAACATATTTTTCCCTTTTTAGTCATTTTCTGGCCCAAGATCTATAGATTCTTCTTTATGACTTGCTACACCTCAGCTAGACAATTTTCTGCATGTGTCTGCAATATATCACTAACCTCGTGCTACAGGCCACATTCAAAAACCACGACATGATTCCCGCATGCACGCACACACGCGTGCGTAAACAGTAAATATATGCGCATCATTGTCGCTCCAAACTGACTCGTTTTACTTAAAGCCAAGCAGTACTCTCCTCTCACTTTATTCATCGCTCTACTTTCTTTTTTTTTCTTTGGTCCCCTCCACAGTAACCCTGTGGAGAAGGGGAATTTATTTACTTTAAATTTATACATTAACCTGCTGCCTTGCGGCTTAAGCAGGTAGAGGAGGAGCTTTTTCTTACAGCTACGTTTTACATACTAGTCCTTAAGTTAACTTACATGCACTTTGGCATTACTAACTTACACTAAGATCGGTTTTATCAATACTATAATACTACAGAGCTTGTTATTTTACGGACGAGATATTTTTTCTTCTTTTTCTCTACATTCACACATCATTCATACTATTTTCATTATATACATAACCATTCATTCTTCCCATTCATTCTACGCACATACTTCGCTCTACTTCGACTCAAAAGTGCGGTTCGAAGGTCAACGCCCGTCCGTGCCCCATACCCTTTCCGTCGGCCCAGTCCTGTCGTCGCGTCGTCGACTTCGGAGGATTAACACGCTTCGAAAACAGCGTCTCATAACCCCATCTAAATAAAGCAGCAGGCCCTTTTCCTCTCGTCGCGCGGGGGCGAGTGCGGCGGCGAGGCGCCGACCCGCTCTACTGCGACAGAAGGCGGTCGGGCGGGCGAGCCAGCCACGGCCTTCGTCCGAAAACGACACCGCGCCAGGAACACTGCGCTGACATTTCCGAGGCGCGGCCCCTGGCTATTTCCGGCGGCGCTCGCCGCGTCTGCGGTCCACGACGCGTCCTCTCGCTGCATCGATCGTCGACCGCCGACGCCCCACTTTCGAAGACCGCTTCGAAACTTGTCTGACACGCTAAAGTGATAGCCATATAAAAATAATCTTCTATGGTTTTCATAGCACAGATTAACAAATCCTTGTAGTAAAGAAAGTGGTAAAGAAATGAAAACTACATACCAACATCTTGAATTTTATAAATAACTTCACATTACTATGAAAACTCGATACAAACACTGAGAAGACAATTGACGCTGATTTGCTCAAGCCGATTCATTAAAATTGATTACAATGAATTATATCTTAATAACTACTCTACAGAATAGAATGAAAATATATGAGAACGACTCGGTTCATCAGCAACGAATGAAAAGTATAAATCCTTGATAATACGCTTCTATAAGAACCGGGTCTTCCATTCGTAATGCTCCAAACAATTTAATTTTATAATTTCGTGTTTAAGTAATAAAAAGGAAAGCACATCAAATAGTTGTGTGTTGCCTTGTCCGTGATATAAACATTACTTCATACTAGAATCGAATATTTCCCATTTTGCGAAATGTTCCCGGGATATGTACTTTGGATAACAGCTGTTAACCAATATTATATGAAGATAATTAGCGTTAATATTTCGCCCGGTCCGCAGTATCACGAAGTGGACCTACGTTCTCACAAACTTAAAAAAGAGGGGAGCCATATTGAATTATCTGTTGCTTCAGTATTGCAGGAAATAAACGAGAAAAGGAAGGAAACATTCTCCATTCCTTTCGCTCTAACCAGACTGCAATTGCTGTAGTCTTGAAAGATTAAGGAAGTAAACAGAAGGATATATCAAATTCCCACGGTGTTCCAACGAATGTAACATCGTGGAACGTAACATCTTAATTGCATCCCATGGCAATTGTATAGTTCTCTTCGAGGAATAGAAAGTTTACAAATACTAAAGGGTTACAAAAGTCAATAACATTCAAAATTATAATTCTATATTGTGACACTCATTCTGTGAATGCTTTTTGCTGAAAGTGAGCTTTACGACAATCTATTCTTCTGTGATGCAATCTCTTACACAAAAGTAAATGTAAAACCATTCCCAGAAATGATTACCTGAAAGTAAATGTAAAACCATTCTCAGAAATGATTCTCCGAAAGTATTATGTGAACGGGTCAGGCATCCGCAACTGCAACTGCGTGTGAAGCCGCTCTTGGGGAGGAACCCAAGCCACTTTTCCTTATCTCAATATGCCTCCTAAACTTCAAAATTTTGCGACTTCCCTGGCGCCATTCAGATAAGGAAAATCGTAGTTCAACAACTAGAATTTCCAAGTTCGTGCACGAGTACTCAAGTCTCTGCTGATAAAATTCTTGCTGTTGATATGATATATCGCTACACAGTCATCGTGGAACCTGGCTCGTCCGTCACTCGCGGTTCTTGTTCAGCAATTCGGGAGTGAATCGACGCGCCTCTGTCGCCTAGTGGGAAGTCTTTCTTTTGCCCCCTCCACAGTAAACCTGTGGAGAAGGGGAATTTATTCTGTTTAAATTTTTATGCATTGTACTGCTGCCTTGCGGCTTAAGCAGCTAGAGGCGGGGCTTTTTCTTACAGCTAATTTTACATTCTAGACCTAAAGTTAACTTACTTGCACTTTGGCATTACTAACTTACACTATGATCAGTTTTGTTATACCATATACTACATAAATTGTTATTTTATAGGTTAGTAATTTTTCTTTTATCTACATTCACACATCATTCATACTAAACATATTTCATTCAAGTTTCATTATATACATAACCATTCATTCTTAGTGGGAAGCTGATCATTATTTGCGGACACATCCAGGCTTTAGGCAAACTTTCTCTAAAAACGTATTATGAGGGTTTTTCAAGAAACTGAAATGCCGTTCCGAGGACTCACGGCACCTACAGAGATTATTAATAACTCATTCGCTTCCTCACAAGAGAAATCGATTGGCATAATTCTTGACCGATTCCCTGTAAGATATTGTTGTATAATATTATAAAATGCGTGATTTTGGTTGTATTGTGGTACGGAGGAGAATGTGAACCGCATATTGTCACAGAATCTTGTGAAATATGTTGTTGACGGAGATAAACGAGTAAGAAAGAGTTGTTTGATATGTGAAGAAAATGAAACATGATATTCTTTGGAACCCGATAATTCTTTCAGAATATGAAAGTATAAATATACCATTTCTATTATTATATTTAAAAAATTGTGTTACAAAATGTAATGCTGAATTTAAAATATATTATGTGGTAACGCGTTTTTTGGTCCAAGAATTAGTTAACGGTCTGCGCTGTTACGTGTACACAACTAATTGTAATACTTCGATTTATGGAATTGGATGGTCACAATTTCTTGTTAAACAGAAACACCAATACATACATCGGAAACAAATATACAAATAATGCGCTTTGTTTGTTTGTCAAATGATACGTTTACACAGGTGAAACTTCATTCTAAATTTGTCGTAAGTCGCAACAATGGCACGGCAATACGTTTCATTGCACACTATTCCATACCACTCTTTACTTAATACTTTAATCGTTTGAATATTAAAATGATTCCAAAAATCTGTATTATAGTTCAGTCCATATGGTTGCTCAAAAAACAACTCTTTAGAGAATTACAAAATTCTAAGATAACGAATAATAGCCATACTGAGACGAAGACTTACAAGAGATTAGAAATACTACAATTTATGTATTAATATTAAATGTCTTCAAAATGTCTTGAGTCTAAAACATGCTCTTTAGCTCGAAACAACAATATTTGATAACAATTTTGCATTTACTTAAATCAATATCACGAGAAAAATGTTTAAGAGGAACGCTCTGAAGATTTTTAAGAATGAAAGAGTTCCTATTTTTCAATTTGTGACATGTGAATATGAGTAGTAAAGAGCAGTATTTTGCACTAATTCAAATAGAACATCTGTAAAATCAATTTTTAAAAACACAAATATAATAGGAAATCTACACGTTCCATATTTTACTGTCCGCAATTCGATTAATACAATGTCATTCGAAAAAAATAGAATAAATGCAAATTGATCAATAAAAAAGGATATTTCTCTTTACATTCGTATACAAAATTGCGTACACTTCAAAGTTCTAAATTTATGTTATTGAATAATTTTTACCGCTTCCACATAGTTCACGTGGTAAGTACGCAAGCAAGTCATTTTTTCGAAGGAAAAATTAATTTCACTGGCTAGTTTTAAGCTCTTAAAACAATCTCGTAAAAATTCTTACTTATTTACTCGATAAAAAAATATACAACGAAGACAGCATTTTGCAAATGGATAAAGCACACTTCAATGTCGTCACGGACACCCTAACATGGCCCACGTGGCCCCTGGGTGTCCCAAACCTCAGGTGTGGCGGCGCCGCGCCGCAAGGGGAGCCGAGCAGAGCCCGCGCGAATCTTTTGTGCGGCGCCGGCTGGTGCGGGTGGAAGAAAAGCCGGCCCGGGGCCATTGTCCAGCACACTGCAACTCCGCAGCCCTGGAAACGAGTTCACTTCGCCTTTTGGCAAAAGTGAAAGAGGGTGACGAGGAATCGCAGGGGGCGACGGTGATGGAAGGGGCTACGGTTATGGAGGGGTAAACGGGGCTAGGTCTCCAGCACGATTGCAGAGGAAGGCGGTGGCGGTGGAGGCGGTGCGACGTGGAAGTGGAGGGGAAAACGGAAGAATGGAGAAGGAGGTGAGGCGAGTCGGCAGTGGCGGTGGCAATGAGGGGGATAGCCGAGGTCGTCACGTCCGCGTGTTTCAACACAGCAGCTTCGTTTTATTAAATCGTCCGCCGCCGTCGCCGAGTCTGGTAGTTGAAAGAGGATGATGGGAGGCAGACGGTGTTACCATGGTATTTGTCCTAAAACACTAGCGTTGGACATTTCTGTTTTGCTCTATATGTGAATTTTTTTCTAAATATTTAGTATTTCAAAAATGTATATTGCAATTAATAGATAACAAAAACACAAATTAATGTCTACAGTGAATTCAATTGTAGTATACTAATAACCAGTAACCTACAAGGATAATATTACGCATATTTTACATGCAGTTTCAAATGTTGAGAAGCATTCTTACAAGTTCTATGTATTTTTAATAACTGGTTTGTATAAGTAAATTGTATTAATAAGTAAAAGTATTTAAAAAATAATAAAAATTATGTAATAAATAGTGTGTACATGTATATTTAAAATCATTTAAAATCATAAAGGACAGAAACAAAATATATTTAAAGCAAATACCTCAAATTTCAATATGGAAAAGAAATTCTGCCGTGATCGATTTACTAAAACATAGACAAATATGAATTGTTACTTTAGTTTGATCCAACAAGACACTGGTAACTAGTGTACATTTTATGAAAACAGCACAGGCATTTTAGTGTTTGCAATTTCCTGTTGACTACCATGAATGTTATTTCTTCTTCACGGACTCACGAAGTTGTTTATCAGTGCACATGTACAAGAATATGAGTTAAATATTATATTAATTTATTTTCACATAAAAGTATCTTCTGCAGCTGACACGTTTTTCGTTAAAAATAATCGTCTCTTTACGCTCTTCATTTGTTATCTTTACAGCACTCCGTTACTTTAATCTGTAACAAAGTCGTCCTTCAATATTTAAATAAATGAAAGCAAACCTAGAGATGTCTGAACGAAAGACAAGCAATTTGCAATATACACAAGAGTTCCGAGTCCACTCCCTTAACTGCCTAGTTAAGCCATACACGATTGGATTATCAATGCATTGCATCAATTCAAATGGTGTGAAGTCATTATTCTTCATTACCCGACCCGAAGCAAACGCGCAATTTTCTTCTTAATCTCATTACGACTTTCCTCTCTCATCAAACGAGGGCCTGCGCTCCAACTAGGGCAGAGCCCGGCCCATCGTTGCGCAGTGAGCGCTTGAGCGCTGCGCTTTGAGCTAAGTCCGCCCCGAAGCGTATTGTATAGTGCTAGCAGTGATTAGTGTTTCGTGCTCATGATAGGTATGGCTGTGCTGTAAACAAGAATGGAAGAAAACAAGTGTGAGTGAGTGTGTGAACGAATGAAAAACAACCAGCACGACTAAGGCACACGAACACTACAAGACTGAGAAAATTAGAAACGTTTGTACGTAAATCTCAGGTTGCCGGGCAACGCGCCAGCTCCTTCCATAAGGAAAGTAAGTCTATTCAACGTCTGTGTCATTTCGCCGCATAAACCAAAGAGCTGAGGTGTACGTTACTTGCCATCGGCCGAGGGACGCGCGGGGAACGCGACGCCGCGCCCCACCTGCCACGCCTCCCAATGGGCCCGAGCGCCACGGACACTTTGAGCCAAGTCACTGCCGTGGCGAACAGTAAGTGTAGTGAAGTTCAGTGTGAATTAATGGGAAGAATGAATGGTTATGTATATAATGAAAATAGTATGAATGTAGAAATAATAATAATAATAATAATAATAATAATAATAATAATAATGTACCAATACATACAAACAATTTACGTAGAATAAATAAATAGAATTACAATAATGATTTTAGTGTAAGTTAGTAATGCCAAAGTGCAATTAAGATAACTTTAAGTCTAGATTGTAAGTTAGTTGTAAGAAAAAGCCCCGCCTGTAGCTGCTTAAGCCGCAAGGCAGCAGCGTAATGTAAAAATATTTATAGATAATAAATTCCCCTCCTTCACAGGGTTACTGTGGAGGGGACAAAAGAAAAAAGGGTGTACGTTGTCCCGAATTTTCCCCGCTTCGCCAGGGCCGACAGCGGGAGGAAGACCAGAAAGAGCCCTGCGCATCGCGAGGCGAGGCCCTCAACGCAACTACGCAGCTCCTTGGAAGGCCCCGGAGACCCCGCCCGCGGCCCAACAAAGCCAGCGGCCGCGCGCAGGGCTAATGGAAAAATGACCCGCGCACTCGGCGCCAATTTGCGCGGCGGCGGCGGCGGCGGCGGCGGGGGCGGGGGCGGCGGGGGCGGCGAACGGACCTCTCGGCGACCCGTTCTGCGAAGAAGTCCTGCGCAGTGGCCCGCGCTGATGAGGAAATGATGGCGGGCGATGGAGAGATGGGAGAGAAGGGAGGGAGAAGCGATCAAACAACCAAACCTTGTAATGGTTGGAAGAAATGCTGAGTGGGCAGAAACGGTTATATAAAGTCAATGGATGACTTGCATTTACCATTCCAAGAACGTGGATAAAATATATTTTTTATTAATATCTGATCATATACGGTTGTAATTCATATGTTGTATGGACTGTTCCCATTGCGTGCCATCACTCTACTAGATGACAACTGCATGAATGATGTAAGCCTTTTGATGTTAGCTGCTTTCCTGGAGGTAAAATAGTCAGAAGACACAGTATATTACGCAAGTATTGTGAAAGCACACAAGTGATTTAGGTTGTAGCATGGAAGACACATTTAGACACATTGGAAATAGGGACTTACAACCTGTTCTCAATTAATCTGACTAGACGACTGATGAAAGCAAGACCACAACGAAGTGGACCTAAGAGAGGGTTGTTGGAAAAGGCCTAAAAGCGGAAAAGGAGAACTGCTATGTCGGCGACCTGACGAAGAGGCCACGTGGCGGCGGCTTGAGAAGTGCCGGCGTAAGAAAGGAGTGCGATTAGATGGGCGCCGCTCTACAGAAAATTCGAGACAACACCTCCGACGAAGAATGGGTGTTGTATTGCACATAAAAATACACTTTTTCTACACTAAAAAAACGAAAAAAAGAAACAGTTTGTGATTACAAAATTATTGTATTTAAAGATGAATTAAAAAAATTAACTTAAGTATACGTCACTGAATAAAATAAGTAGCTATTTTATTACTTCGCATTCATAACAAATTTCTTTCCTTTCACATCCTTGGTTTTGCGTAGAAGTTTAAATTCTAGTCATTCTCGGCTTCCGATTTCATCACCGTTGAAAGATAACGTAATCGAAAATTTGAAGGGAACCAAAGAGCTCTATAACAAATACCGCAGATATCTAATTTTGTTCACCATCCTCTTCTTCGAATGGTGGAAAAGAAGCATCTTCAACTCTAACCAGAACAACGCAACACGTTCACCCCCCCCCCCCCCGGCTCCAGCTCGCATCTTCGCGTCCCTACCTCCCGGCGCCGGTGCGGCATCCGGGGCCGCGCGAAGGGGTGTCTCGGCAGCTGCGCCGCGTAAGGCGCTCCCGTGGGAACGCGCGCGCGCGAGAGCCGGCGCGAGGCGGCGGCGGCGGGTCACGACACGCCACGACTCGACGCGACCGCGACTTGTTGCGTGCGGCGCCGCGGCGGGCACGCGCCTCCGCGTGCGACCCAATCGCGGCGTGTAATCGCGTAATTAAACCGGCCCGCGGCGCGGCGCGGCGCGTGAAAGCGGCCGGGCGGCGGCGTGGTGAGGCGCGGCGGAAGCAACGGCGACGGAGCACGCGGGCCGACGCACGCGACGCGTGCCGCGCCTCCACTAATTGGTCGCGCTCGAGATAGGCCCAATACTCGCACTCGCGGCACGGGATAAGGAAGGCGGAATTGGAGCTCGCGACATGTGTGCGTATTTGTCGTTTTAATTTACTCAACGATGTGCGGAAAGAACGGTTCATAATCTGCGGAATGTTATCAGATAAAACAAATAAAATTAAAAAGTAGCGGAGATACCAGATTAGTATACGGCCTAACAGTTATAAATAGTATTGTTTCCAATTATTAGAACTGCGAAAATCCACTAAGGTGATTTTAGCCTACGTAGCAGTGTATACCGATTTTAATTTTCCTAATAAATTGTCTCGCGAATGTCAAAATGTGACTATATATTTTCTGAATAAGCTGCAGCATTAAAAAATCGTTTATACATTCTAACTTTCGGTATAACCCCTACGAATAATACAGAATGAGCTATTTTAATTTATAATGTATAAACAGAACTCAAGGCTACAAAAGTATATTAATATTATTCCAATTCACACTTAAATCGTTTAAAGTAATCAATGTATTTTTATACACAAGTATGTCGGAGAACGCAAAAAACAAAAAATTAAATGTTTTTATTTTACACAGGAGAAGCATCAGTATCAATATCAAGTCGTGAAGGAAAATAGTAAGAGGTTCTTTTGAAATAGACTAACAAAGCATTCTGAAGGTTAGCAGACCTCTGCCAACCCACAAAAAGTGACCATTTTTCCATTCGAGCCCACATTTTACTCATTAGGGGTCGCGCGCGCCGCGAGTGGCGGAGGGGGGGGGGGGGCAGCAGCCGGTTCTGCGTCGTTCGCCGTTATTCCTCTGTTATTCCGCGCTCCGCCTTTCCAGCTCGCTTCAGGCGCTGGCGCTGCAGCTTTTTTTCGAAGGGGTCGAGAGAGAGAGAGAGAGAGAGAGAGAGAGAGAGAGAGAGACAGACAGACAGAGACAGAGACAGAGACAGACCGAAAGAGAAAGAAACAGTGGCAGAGAATATCCACTGCGCAGCGAGTGGCGTAGTTAAGGGAGGGTGGAGGGCGCTCCCCTGCCCCGTACCATTTTTAGAAACGCACCGAAAAAAAAGACAACCTTCCTTAACTGCATAAACGTTGGAGGAACATGCTGTCTTTATCCAATCACCTTCTTTAGGAACGATTTCTTCGGTTGTTTAATACAAAATGCTGGTCAAGGGAATTAGTAAAGAAAACTCTGAATTGGCACTTCCGAAAACATAGTGAATATGATGAAATCCGGCATACAATAACTAAGCTTACACAGATTTTTTTATATTATTTTATAAAGTACAAGTTGCGATTATTGAGCTTCATCGTTTTTTATGTTCACTCCAAGTTGTTGCCTATCCAGCGCTTTTTTCCTTTCTACAATTCCGAGCCACTCGATTTTTACCCCGCCCTCATTTTTCCCTCACTTCCGCATCTCATGTGTAACATAAATACATATTCTCGCACCAATCCAGACAAAACTTCGAACACAGTTGAGTGTGGCAGAATCATCCGAACTGTGTACGTTATCTAAATAAATCTGGGTATTTTCAGGGAAGATAAAAGCCCCTTGACCCTCGCTCTTGGAGAAGCCCACGGTATGCCCACGGAGACGCCCACGGTATTTATAGAAATCAGTTTCAATAAATGAAGAGCATTCAATACATACAGTTTAATTCCAAAATAAGAGTTCCTTTCTCATGTCTGACAAGCACAATACAAAAGACAAAATAAACACGTTGAAAGAAGAATTTATAGTTTTCTCTTTCATGTTCTTCCAATACTCGTAAGAGAGCGAAAAGGTGATATTGGAAAAACTGGTACTTGGACGTGTTCTTCCTTGCACTCGCGAGGAAAACCGAGCGGGATGCAATCGGGCTATGCCTTTACGGAGGAGGTAAGTATAAGGTTTAGGAAAAGTTGACCGCGGGATGCAATCAGGATGTGACCGCCAAAATTACAATAACCTGTGCCAGAAGCCGACGTGCGACGTTACGCACTACACCTTGGAATAGGCTATGGTCGCTATTCTCCACTTCCACAGTCATTTGTTGGGAGATTTTTTCCGTCTGCGAAGCCACCACGCTTTCGACTTTTTTTTTTTTTTTTTTTTTTTTTTTTTTTTTTTTTTTTTTTTTTTTTTTTTTTTTTTTTTCTACGGGCAGCAGAATCCCAGAGCGCTCCATGCGGAACAACTGCAGCCGGACAGCGGGCGGAGAACGCGCGGCGAGGAGAGCGGAGGGCGGACGAGAGAGGACGAGCGCCGGCGAGGGCGGGCGGCGGCGGCGAGGGCGGCGCTGGGCAGAGCCCACTGCGCCGCGGGGGGAGGGAGGGCGGCGAGCCCCGGACGACAATCTGTCAAGTTGTTGGCGGCGGAGGACGAGTGGGCTTCGAAGAGAAGAGCAGACGCGGGGGAGACCAGAGAACGCGGGCGCTCTCGACAGGCGGTGAGCGTCACTGGGCTGTCTTGTCGCTAACAAGACAAGCGTCGCCACGGAATGAGTCTTTCGAAAGATGTGATTTGTATGGAAGGTCAAGGCTAAATCAAGGCCACCTACATTAAAATATTTACTTACTGATAAGAACTAAAGATTGTCATCGTTTTCTCTTCGTATCAGCTCTGTCAACAAATGGTACAGTCCACAGGTCTGAATCATGGAATAACATTGATTCTGTCATTTTTACTTATCAGAAACAATCATTGCCATTAACAGTTTCTGAACACCTCAAAAGAGTAAGATTTATTTTCGATGGATACAATATTTCTAGGTAAAAAATACTTACAAAAATAGTACGCTATAAATAATATTCACAGTAATATAAAAAATACACTGATGTTCATCAGAATCGAAGATAACTATTCTGCAGAAAATCCAATAATTTTGAAAATTTTCTCTTGAACAGAATTTTACATGTTTCTAAATTAAACAATTTTGTTACAAATTTAAAAAAATATATTCTCTCTTTCCTTCTAAACTACTTTCTCGCAGATTTCCCAGCCGCACTTTGCAGCTTTCAACTCCACCTCAGCAAGGCGAGGCGCCATGCGGCGCGCGGGGAACTCGACACGTCGGCGCCACCTGCGCTGCGCCCAGCCGCGTCCTTTCCTTTCTGCCCGAAGGGCGTTGGCGCCGGCGCCCGCCCGGCCCTCGCGACAACCCCGTTACGGTGTCAATAGGCGCCCTGAAGGAGGTAGCCGAGGCGGATACGTCACGCCCTCCGTGAGGCTGCCGGTGACCGATCCATCGACGGGGCAACGTTCTCCCTTACCTTTCCTCCATTACAACGGGCTTTCTCCATGATAATGAATAAACACGGGAAATGGTTTCTGTAGAAATGTACATAATTCATTGTGCGAAGCAACACATCGAACAATGATTTACCATAATTTGATTCCCAACGAAAGTCTTAAAAAATTGCACTTTTCAATGTTTCAGCGCGCAAAATTAAAATCGCACGGAGATTGTGTTCATTTTCTGTAATTCTTCTGTATTACGAGAGAAAGCTACTTCAAACACCTGCCTCCGTACTTGAAAGTGAAACGCGAAATTACTTGATTTTCTGAATGTAACAAGTCAGTCACGCACAGCTATCTATATTAGAAAAGACTTCGTTGTTACATTTCATGGTATTCTCTACACCAACGACGAAAATCATACGACTCGTGACTAACTTCTAAGAACTTTCTTAGAACACATAATTGTAAAAAGAACTGAAAAAAGAAAATACAGGGAGAAAAAAGAAAAGATATTTACTACACTGACCCAGACCGTAAAATAATAATTAATGTACTGACAACTATTATTATTACATTATCATTAATATACGGTATAATGAAAGGAATAGGGAAAGAAATAAACAAGAGTGACCAAAGAATGGAGCCAAACAACATAATGCAACTTCGCCAATCCTGTTTTGTACCTAGTTGGAGTGCAAATCAGTCAAATGTTTCAAATCCGATGGAATTGGATCTGTACTGAATGTGAGAGTTCCGTTGAAAACAATTGATAATTAATTATAATTATTTCAATATTAGCTCCATTATCTCCGAAGAGCCGATAAACCCGTCAAATTACTGTTGGAGAGAGTGCTGAATAAGTGAATTTCTAGCTTTTACGTTGAAAACGCTCATCTCACATTGTGAAGGTTTAAGAGTATTGCACCTCGATTATTGAATTGGTTTTACATAACATAATTATGTTCCGCAAAAGATTTTACTGTATTTTATCCGTGAAGCCATTGTATCGCTCTCAACGCCGCACCACTAACATCACGGCGCGAAATCCCTGAAACAATTCGAGAGATGTGTTACAAACCCAATTACCACATCGCGTGCGTTCGCAATCGAACAGCAGCCGCTTGGAGCAAGCGTCGAGCCCCCCTTTAGTCGCGCGGTGCCCTAATGCGGCGGGGCGAGTGCGGGACAATGGGGAATTGGCGGCAGCCCTCGGAAGCCGTGCTCGCGCGCGCCAAACGGCCGTGTTATGGCCTGGCGGACACGCGGCGGGGGCGGCGGACAAGCCCGAGGCAGCCGCGCGGGAGCGGCGCGCGCGACGCGGCATTCCACTTAGGACGGCGATTACGGCGGCCACGGCGGCGCCGGGGCGGGGGCGGAGAAGGCGTTTGGCGCAGGGGAACGCGACTACAGGGCCTTACAAGGACTGTTGCATGACTGATTCTGTTTTCTTTTCATGACACTACGGTCAAATACGTACATTATTTTAAAGTCATTTCATAATAATAATAATAATAATAATAATGCCAAAGGATGAAAGAAGTGAGGCCACAAAGAAAGGCTAAGAAACACATGTGGGTACTTTGCGTAGTCCCAATTGGACTTATTCGCAATAATAATAATAATATTAATAATAATAATATTAATAATAATAATAATAATAATAATAATAATAATAATAATAATAATAATAATAATAATAATAATAATAATAGTAAAAATAATTTTCCCTTTTCGACAACTGCTTCTTGGAGTAAAATTTCATGATCAGGGTCGGCTTCATACGTATCATAATACTACTGCAAGAATCCAGTTGTTACTGGACAATGAACTCATTGAATTTATAATTGTTGTTACTACTAAAATAAATATTACAAATTCAAAGATTACTTATTTGAATGAGTTTAAGAAAAAATATATGTATTCATTGTCATTTCACGTTTCTTTTACTCTCTATATTAATACAAAATACCAACTGTACTCATTCTGATTACTGATTCAATGAATGGCAAAGAACACACTCGCATACGAACTACAAAGAATACAATATGTCAGTAAAATAACGAGCGTAATCTCATTCAAGGCAATTTTGTCAGTTCTCTCGCCATGGAAAGAGAAGTTTACGGCACTTTCTTGAGATAGTGCTTCGGAGAATTTCAAAGGTGTGTTATTTCTCCGAACAATCGCTTTTCATTCATTCCAATGAGCATCACAATGAAAGGCAGTTTTGTGAACAATTAAATCATGCGTCACTGCATCTTCAATGAGATGCATCCACGATAAAGAACACTTTCAAAAGTTAATTATCTATGATCCTTTAAAGAGCCTGTAGCGGAGAGACGCTCATGCATTATTAATGTCTTGTGACGAATTTTCCTCACCACAGAACCCATAAAATATTCTTTACCACCTAGAATAGTTCATAGAAACTAAGAAATAGAAAAATTAAGACGTAAACGTTATTAAAGAAAATTTAAGTTATTAAACAAAAAGCTCGAAAGCTAAATTTTAAATGGAACAAAGCAACTAAAAGGCGAGAACACGCAAGTGTGAAAAATACATTCTACAAGCTACTTTAATTGAATTGCAAAAATTTAACGAATAAAAATAGAAAAAATATAACTTAAATGCGTCTACAAACGATATTCAATGTGAAATTTTGGGAACTATCATTTGAAATAGTAGAAAATAATTGACCTGAAAATGTTGTGTGTAATAACAACATATTGATGGTTTTATTTTGTATATTGCAAAAGTTGACTCCCACTCAAGGGAAGTTGAGCGACAACTCAGAAGGAAAAAGCAGAATACACAGGCCGTGCAGCGCAGATCCCTGGCTTTCCTCCGCAGCAAGCGCTAAAGCGCGGCGTCGTTTCGCGCGGGCGGCGACGCGGAAGCGGGGACGCCTCGCGGGGCGGGGCGGGGCGGGGCGGGGCGGGGCGGGGCGGGGAGGGGAGATCGAGGAAGGAGAAGTAGCGCCGGCGCCGGCGCCGTCTCTCTCTCTCTTTCTGTCTCCGTCTCGCGCTTCCGCGGCAGAGCCACGCGGAAACCAGGCTTTACTGCGTGGCTGCTCCTGGCGCGGCGGTGGCGGCGGAGAGCAGTGGCTTCTGATGCGGGTGGGCGCGCCTGGCAGCCCCGTCAAAGGAGGAGCGGTTTGGGAGGAATGCGTTGACGCAGGCGAAGCAGTTATGAGATGCATCACAAGAAGGAAATTCACTGATATCAGATCAAAGAACGAGACTAGAGAGACAGGTTGTAACATTTCCAAGGCACGATAAAGCCCATTTTAAGGAAAGGTTACGGTTGACTGGTAATATGAAGAGGCTGTAGCGAGGTTACAATGAATTTAGATCATGATGAAAAAGTTGTAGTTTCTGTTCAAATTACATTGTCCACTAGATCATAATGCTACATTGGTTCGAAAAAATAGTAGTGCATTCGAGAAGGCCATACAGTAAGAGCATAGAGAAGCAATGCGCATGAATGGTGTTCTTGAGAATAAGAAAAAAGACATGAAGCTCATGACAAATTACTAGAATTGAAATTCTTCAGAGCGAAGTGAAAGAGGTGCTCGAACAGTGTAGAATTAAAGTTTGTTCATCTGAGATGATGGAGAAATGAGATTGAAGTTGTGCGGAACGTATTCAGCATAAATAATAAATTTTTAATTGTATAGATAAGAGTGTAATACACGGAAATTAGGTAATTCACAGTCGATAATGATGTCTCGGTGATGGTGAGTCGGCGAAACTGAGCTGAGAGAAAAGATGCGAAGTGGTAGCGAAGGCATCCAAGTGTTGAATCCGGGAAATCCCTCGCCGGGAAAGCGCAGCGCCGGCGTTAGAAGCCGGAGCGTCCGCCACAGTGCGGGGAAGCGGTCGCTGCAGGGTGATGGACGAGTTCGCGAGTTGGTCCTCTGCGAGAGATGCTTTATGAGTTCTCGTACTTTCGAGATAAAGCACCGCGGGGACTTCACGTAGGCAAGGAAATTACAACCGGGCAACAACACAACAGAACGGGATATCATTTACCAACGGCGTAGTTTGGTTATCGTAGCTACTGAAATTGAAATTTGTATTCTCTTAGTGCAAAATATTATGAATCGTGTAATAAATGGAAATTTAATTTATGTCTATACACATCCACGTTTCTAGTCACCCTTCAGTATTATTTTCCCCATTAAAAAAATTCTTAAGGGTTCTCTGCATTTTAATCACTTTAGTTATTGGTTTTATCGTATTTCAAATCTATTGCCACAATAAATCATAAGTAAAGATAATATGTGTCTTCCAAATGAAAAAAAAGTTCTATAAATCTTTCACATAGAACATAGATGCCCTCCTTCAGAGAAACAGGCTCCTGAAATCTTTAAGCTTCTTAATGTATATAAGATTGCACAACTCTCAAAACGCGTATGCAGAAAATAAATTAGAAACTTGTCTGACACGCTAAAGTGATAGCCATTATAAAAGATAATCATCTATGGTTTTTATAGCACAGATTAACAAATCCGTGTAGTAAAGAAAGTGGTAAAGAAATGAAATCTACATACCAACATCTTGAATCTTATACATAACTTCACATCACTATGAAAACTCGATACAAACACTGATAATCAAAATAATTCAGTCTGCAATAACAACAGCGGCCACATCAATCCGTTTACAACGATCGCTCCCAACCCTCAGCCGCAAGTGATCTTCCGAATTGCCCAAGGATCGGTGATTGGAAACCGCCTCCTCCTCCTCCTCCAACCTGTTCCCCGCCGGAGGCTGTGAGCGGTCGCGCGCTGGAACAAATGGGTGAAACCCTCTGCCGACGGCTCTGTTAATATCCGCGGCGTGGCGAAATCGGAGAAGCCCTTAAAGAGATGAATTCGGATTCGCCGAGCCAGTCAGCCGGCCGGCGCCTGTTCTTTCCGGCAGCTCGTCCCCTAGGGGCGAATCGCCCCCCTCCCCGCCCCGCCCCACCCCGCCCCGCCCCGCCCCGCCCCGCCCCGCCCGGCCCAGCCCAGTCGCCGTCAGGGCGCTCGGGCAGCGGATGAGCACGGCTGGATATATCGCCCGGCGCAGCGCGGGGCGGCGCGGGGCGGCGCGGGGCGGCGCGGGGCGGGGCGGTGCGGGGCGGCGCGGGGCGGCGCGGGGCGGCGCGGGGCGGCGCGGGGCGGCGCGGGGCGGCGCGGGGGCGTGCGGGGCGGCGCGGGGCGGCGCGGGGCGGCGCGGGGCGGCGCGGGGCGGCGCGGGGCGGCGCGGGGCGGCGCGGGGCGGCGCGGGGCGGCGCGGGGCGGCGCGGGGTTTGCGGAGGGTGGGTCACGGGGTGAATGAGGATAGGGCAACGGAGATGAAGGACGGCGCGAAATCGGGCGGGCGGATCCAGAGAGCCACTGAGGAGCTACGAGATTGGCGAAATATCACGTGGGCGACAGATACAAGATGAAATGTAGCTCGAAAATAACACAGAGATATTTTCAGGGAAAGAGATGTCTTGAGCAAGTAATTTTGCACACACTGGTGTGAAAGTGATTAATCATGATATCACGTCAGTATTGGGTTATTACACCTACGTACTCGAAATGATCAGCACTATTTAATAGCATGTTTTAGTTAAACTGATAGGTGTTTCCACGACGACGGCAACGCCAAGACACGACTGACTAGCAGAGGAGGAGGAGAAGGGATATTTCCGGAGCGGTGGATGCGTGGGAGGGAGAGAGGTCGGCGGAGGCGGCGGCGGCGGCCGACGGGCAGGATTTATACGGCAGCGGCGAGCCCTGGGCGTCGAGCCGCGTCTCGCTGGCGATGAAAATCGATCACTGCGCCTTCGTCTTCGCCGCCGCCACACCAATCTGTTCCGCGTCTCGGCCCCGCCTCCGAGCGCAATAAGCCGCCGCCGCCCCCGCCCCCGCCGCCGCCGGCGACGCACAGCGCCTCGCGGGGCGCCGCCTCCGACGCGTCGAATGATGAAAAATACGAGCGCGGGCGACAGAGCGGGGGCGGACAGGGTCAAGTGCCCCGCGCTCGCTCTCTGCCGGGCGCCCCGATGAGCGGCGCGCAGCAACAGAGGTCGCGGCAAGAGGGAGTGGTCCAGAGAGAGAGACAGAGAACAGGCTTCCGACAGAGAAGAACCTTCTAAGAAGCGCGATCTCTGATCGATGAAGCGACGACATCGGCACACCCTCGGATATAGGGGTAGGAGCGAAGGAGGAGATCGAGGAGATGCAAGTCTCAGACCGGATTCGTCCGATAAACATCTCACGTTAGCAGAGAACTCTTGATTTAGAGGAAGTTTGGAAAGAAGACAGTTCCTCTCGAAGCAACGCCAGTATCACGACACTCTTACGTCCGAAAAGTGAGCCGGACGACGTGCTTTTCTAGCAGTATGAACGTTAGGAATTGACTTTAAAATATAATTCATCTAATAACAATAACATTATAAAACAGGTTTTTAGAACATACTTCCTCTTAATACGTATGCACTGGATGAACTTGCTAGTTGAAATATTAGGGTCAGTTCATGATTTTTATCAATATTACAAGTTGAATTTATATTACTCGACCATCTCTGCAAATCTTGAGCCATGCAGTAAAAATGTATTAGAGTGTATTACTTTGTGGAGAAGAAGCATTACATAAGGATAAAATATCATTGATTTCGAAACATCATCATCTGCTCTTGTCCAAAAAAAATAATAATGCACTTACACAAGAAATGTAACACATTTAGAATGATTTACATAACTACATTATTTTTAATTCGGCGGGACTACAACTAACTGATTCACGGAAAATCGCATGACAAACTTGCTTTGTCTCTTCGTGACATATCTGGGTGGTGCATTTCAACACAACACAGCGTCCTCCTTCATCACCCCGAGAACTAAATAGATGACTCCGCGAAATAACCGCTTGGAAGAGACAGTCAACTAACTTCGGCGCAGATGGCGAACACAACTAGTAGTTATTATCGCCGCCACCGGCGCGCCCTCCGCGTCTCTCCAGCGAGGCTATAATCAGCGCGGAGGGGGGGGGGGGGGTGATGGCGGTGGCGACGGCAACGGCGATGGAAGAGGTGCCGGCGACCGACATGTTACGACCGACATAACGAAATTTTAAACACATGAATAATATATATTTATGCCACAGAAATTTATAAAAATACTATATTTAATTGTGTTTTTTATAGAAAATATTAATATTTAATCAAGCAAAAAACTTTCTACCTGCTATTTTCCAAACAATTGATGATATCTTAAAACAAATATATATAATATGTCATAAGTATGACAAAACAGAATATTAATATAACAATAAGAATAGTATTTTATTATAAATAAATGCCAAAAATGGTTTTATTTATGAAATATTAATTTTATGAAATAAAATTCTGTTTTCTTTGATTTTTCTTTTGAAAACATATGTTTTCATTGTACAAAATACTTAAGAATAATTAAAATTAGTTAAAGAAATCATTTTGTTAATGCTTTTGTAGCATAAATCAAAATTTAACAAAAATGGTCCGCCATCTTGGATGCGCCATCTTGGATTTCAGAAATTTAAAAAAGTGGCACATGGACTGTATTCAGGGACCCAAAACATATATAAATTCAAATTTTCAAAGAGATCGGACAAAAATTACTAATTTTGTCCACTTTTTGGCCGATTCCGACCACTGTGCGACAGCGCTTCCCAAACAAGCGTCGACAATCGCCGTTCTAAAGAAAGCTCGCGCGAGCGCGTCACGAAAAAATCTTTCTGCTGCGTGCGTCAGCGTGCGTCGGCGTCGGCGGCGGCGGCGGCGGCGGCGGCGGCGGCGGCCACTCACGATACGCGCGCCGCTGATGCAACTCCTGTCGTAACCTACTTATTTGCCTAATGCCGACAATATATTATTCTCTTCTAGCGTGGATTTGGAGAACAGAGTTAGTGTTGCAAAAGGAGTCACCATTGCCCTCAAAGTATCACATTTCTAGATTTTGGAGTTTCCGTGAACCATTAGAAAAAAAATACGTCATCAGTGGATAGTATTGTTCATTTGGCAATCCTACATTCTATTACCTACAATACGTGTACAATTATTCATTGCTAATGAGATAAAATTTTATCACATCGTTTTCACTTAAAATACGCCATTCTTCGGGATCCTCGTAACCAAACCATCTTTTATCTAGTATACAAAGAGTCTCTTGGGGACGATCATTTGTAAAAGTTGTCTTGGATAGTAAGAATTTATTTCTTTGTTTAATATGTATAATAATAACAATAATTATTATTATTATATTATGATGGTGATGAAGATGATAGGATGAACTTCAATGGAGCAAGAAAACGAGGGGTACAAGAAAGTTTTAAGTTGGTATGTTCAGAAAGGTGTTAGGTTCTTCTGGCTATTTTTGTTTTAATACAGTATTCACTTCACTTGCAAGGAGTCTGAAAGTATAGGACTATTTGATCTACTGTACTTAGAGATTTTCATTGACACTTATTCGAAACAAATTAGCACTCATTTTATACTAAATTCATATTATACTCGAATCTATGATTCCACGTGAAACAAAATCATTTAGCTGGTAATTCATTGTCAGAGTAGTTTCTAGTGTAATCTAAAATCCATGCTCATCTCATTCTCTCGAATATTGCTATTTAGCCTGCAGATAATCACGCGAGAGTGACTCTTTGATCAAGCGAAAATTATGTGTATAATATGTAATCTAGTGATCCAGCATCATCTAGGTAAAGCCACTGTTATTAAATGAACATTTGTTTGCTACGTTCAATATAGTGTCCGATAGTCGCCATATAATCTGCTCTGAGCCGCGTCGCGTTTAAGTGCCATATGGCACGACCCCGTAGGCCAGGAACCAGGCTTTGGGTTTCAAATATCTCCAATGGGTCAATGAGCCACTACATCCAAATTATAGTTATCGAGAGGTCAAAGCCAAAGCACACAGATCAGCAAGCATTTTAGTTAAGTAAATGGTAAAACGTTGCGCTATAAATGCATATAAAGCACTACCTGTACGAAGCAAAATGAGACTTTACGGCCGTATTGCCCGCAAAGGAGGCGCTGTAGATGATTATATTGGAAACGAAACTCTGATGGGTTTATACGTGATTTTTAGAGTATTCAGTAATCGTGAGAAATGTCAGAGTGTTCTTTTACATGTGGTTGTAATATATTCGAATGAATCATTCAATGTAAACTATGAGTTCCAATAACACCATTAAATTACATCGTAAAAATATCTTAACACATAAGAAACGCTGGATGAAGCCCCTAATTTACGCTAGCTAAAGTGGATCCATTATCAGAAAATTTGCTAATAGGAAAGTTTTCCGAAGCAACATATTTTTCTATAGTGGGGGAATCCTATATATATATATATATATATATATATATATATATATATATATATATATATATATATATATATATATACGTCATAACAAGAACGTAACCAACATTCGAAATAGCAGACTGAACCAGTCAAACGGCAGTTTCCGTCTGTTTCCCTGTGCGAACCGGCGGACAACATTGGACGCGACAGGGCCGGGCGGGGACGACGCGGACTGCCGGCGACGGACGGCAAGGGCGGTGCGGGCGAGGCGGGCGGCGCGGGCGGCGTGGGCGGCGTGGGCGGCGCGGGTGGCGTGGGCGGCGCGGGCGCCGCGTCCGAAGCAAGAACGCCGTCGCTCGTCGCCTCATGAAATTCATGAGCGCAGCAGCTTCTCGACCCCCGTCCTCGTGCTCGCTCTCGTCCTCGCCCTCACCCTCGCGAATCGCGTGCCGGCGACAGCGCCCGCCCGCCCTCGTGTCATCCATACGCACGACGTCCACTCCCCTCGCACGCCTGCGCCACGCCCACCCCGCCGCCCGCAACGCGCCGGGCGCCGGCTGCTGTCATGACGCTTCCAGACACGCTTCCGGGCGGCGACGCTCACGCCCTCGGCCACGGGGAGACGTGGCGGCCATGAATTATTAATCGCTCCTGTCGGGGAGGTGATTCGATGAGTACGAAGACACGAGAAGTTCGTTTTACACGGAGGGTGATCAGGTTATTGCATAGATTATCACCATATTTTCGCTCAGAAATTAACACGAGATCGTTTCATTTAAACAGAGAAATTTAGAAAATTTAGAACACATAATAGTGATATCAATTTTCTTAATAGCAAATGTGTGCAAATTTAAATGAATTACCAACACAACACTTCAGCACGAACAGGAATAATTTAGTTAGATTGGAGTATTCCATGTTAGTTAGTTGATTGGAGTATTCCATAACCGTTGAATAAAACAACACTTGTGTCACTTTTCGGACGTGTTTCTTTGAGTAAGTCTTTTGCGAGAACGCTATCGGGTCGATTTCTTGAAAAAAGAATACGTCCACAACATAAAAGACCACTCATTTCTTTCAGCGATTCAAAACATAATGCACCATTAAACTGGCAATAATACAATAACGCCCCTGCGCAACTGTAACTAGGTCAAGATCTCGTCCACAGCCGCATTGGGCGGCCGGCCCCGCAGGAGCACGCGGCCGCATGCAAAGCGCCTGGGCCGAAGAGCGAGTTTGTGGACAAGGCTGCCTTTGCCGCGCACAAAGCTCGCGACCGGACAATGGCAGGGAGCGCGGTGCGGCGGTCCGCCTTTGAAAGCGCCGCCCGCCACCCCCGCAGCGCAACGAGGAGCAAGGGGAGGCGAGCGGGTTCAGCGAACACAACGCCCAAGCGGGGGGAAGATGTCGCGATGCAAGGGCGAGCCGGGGGTGGGGGAGGTGGCGCAAAAACAAATTACGATCAAACGAACGTCGCCGTCCGTCCGCTCGCCGCTCTCTGTTAATTCCCATAAAACTGTCGGTGTAGCCTCACCCCCGCGCTTAACAATTCCATAGCCGTCGTCGCCTGTCTGCTCCCCGCGCCTCGGGCCGGCTTTTGCCCGACAGCATCTCCATATTCACAATTAACGCTGAATGGCATCGGCGGCGGAATTTAATGAACGCGCGGGCAGACGCGTCGCGATTGGGCGGGCGGCGGCCGCGAAGGCGACGGCTCCAGTCCGAGGATGAGGACGAGGACGAGGACGCTGGAGCTGACGGCGGCGGTGCGGGGGTGGGCAGCGGAGAAGGTTGGAGCGATTTCCGGCGCAGACACGGCGGCCGCGCTGCGGTCGGCCGGGGATGCAATTAGCTTAGTTTTTGCGCAGCGAAGCGCCGCCGCTAGCGTCGCTGGGGCGCTCGCCTGTTGGTCGATTCAAAATTCCTCACCCCCACACCCACACCCGCCCAACGAGTTCGTATTCTCGTTATGCGTTTGCAGATGCAGAATCTAGAGGTTACGGAAAATGCGCTAGTTAAGAGAGTTATTAAAAATGTTTTCAGTGTACTCATTAAGATTTCAAATAGTACTTTAGAGGATCGTCCTTAATGTGGCTATGTTTTAAATCTCTTATTCGTTTAATCAAAAGGAATGTACTGTATTTTTGTTACTGCACGTTTCAAGTTCATCAATGACCTAGTTATAAATGAAGGGCTTGGCTCTAGATAGTTGTAAGTGATATCGAGACGAAGAAGAGAAATAGCAATATCAAGGTTTCAATCCGAGTTTTCATATCCCAGAGGGGAAATATATTTTCGTAGTATGACATCTGTTACACCAGTGTCATAACACTTAACACAAAATGCAATAATCGAAAAAGCGACAATGCTACTAGGATTGTCTTATTTTCACGAAAATATGGAGTCGGACAATATAGAGCTCTTCATAACTAGCATTTAGTTACGGACAACTTCCGTGAGAAATATTAATACAAATGCTCGAGAAAATCACGAGTGTATACAATATTGATTGATCAGATTGATGCTTTCAAGCATTGGTTATATTTAGTTAATAATATAGTTATAATTAAGTTTATAATAAGTTATTTTTACGATGCACGATCTTCGAACCTCAAACATTGATTAAAACTCGCTGATAAGAGATGTAAACCACGCTACTAATTATCTAGAGAATATTTGTTTTGTAACCTCCATGTATACACTTTTTGTAACTTGCTCAAAATAAAAAATAAAAAATCTTTCTTCAGCGATGAAATATAGCAGACCAACCAGCATATATCAAAAGTTGGTATACTGACTAAAGAGTACACTGCGCGTAAACTCCGACCGTAGGCCGCTTGAGAGTTGGAAGATGAATTACCAAGCAAACTTCCCAGCAAGAGCAACTTGAGGCCGCGGAGTATTTCTATCGCGGATTCCGTGGGCGCCGCCACCTGGGTGCGGGGCGCGGCAGAGCAACGCGGCTTGCAACTCCCAGATAAATGTATAAAGATGTATAAAGAGATGGTAAAGATACATCAACTAGATTTGTAATACGTAATATTATGAGGTATCTCTTGAGTACACTGTCCAATTGCTGTCATTTCTCCAGTGAAATACCCTTCTATCATGACAAGAAACAATTGCAACTCCCAGCGCCGAGGTCTTCAGCGAAGAAAAACCGCACGACCGAGCAGGGATGAGAACTGTCAATGCTCGGGAAAGCGTGAAAGAAATGCTAGTTTCCAATGCATCCAAAATTTAATGGGTTGTGTTCAAAATTATAATTAGGTAAAATACTTTTAGAAATATCATGGATAATGAAAAAAAAAGACCAAAGTAAGCTCCAAGCAGCAGAAGTGAGATTTCTTAGGAAAGTTAAAGGCTGCATTAAACAAGACCAGATAAGAAATGAGGATATCCGTAAAGAACTAGATATATACAACATAAATGAAAGGAACTTAGAAAACAGGAAAGAATGGCGCAAGAATGGAGAAAGATCGTATTCCACAATTAGCGATGAAAAAAAAAAAAGACCAAAGTAAGCTCCAAGCAGCAGAAGTGAGATTTCTTAGGAAAGTTAAAGGCTGCATTAAACAAGACCAGATAAGAAATGATATCCGTAAAGAACTAGATATATACAACATAAATGAAAGGATCGTAGAAAACAGGAAAGAATGGCCGAAGAATGGAGAAAGATCGTATTCCACAATTAGCGACGAACTACCAACCGAAAGTAAAAAGAGATATCGGCCGACCCAGAAAGAGATGGTCCTGAAGTGCAAAGTGAAGACGGAACAGGCATTCCAGCCTAATCCTTGAAATGGAGAAGAAGAAGAAGAAGAAGAAGAAGAAGAAGAAGAAGAAGAAGAAGAAGGAGACTTTTAGAAATATCCTCATCAAGAGTGCAGCTACACAAATTCTAATGACAGGAACACGTCTGGGAGTATTTTTGAGATTGCCGAGTACTATATCCGGTGTACCAATATCTTATTCCAGGCGCTAACATTTTTTGGAAAAGAAAAATATACACATTGTTTTGCCCCTCCTTTCTCTCTTCTTGCATTTCCTTGAAGATGCTTTCCGAAGGAATTGGGCGGCGCAACCAGCCGAGCGCGCTGCACCCGAGGCGAACACTCGGGGGAGTCGATCGGAGCTTGGCGTGGGTGGGGAAGGCGGGGTGGGGGGGGGGGGGCTGGGGACGGGCGGAGCGGTGTGGACGGATCGTGGCATATACGTTCGCTCGAGCGCCTCTCAGAGGGCCGCAGCCGATAATGAGGCCAATTGCCGCGCCCGATTACCCCGTGCGCCCACCGCCGCCGTCCCCGCCGCCCCCGCCAGCGCTCCTCCGGGGGATAATGCGCCCCGCGGGCCCTCTCCGCCCCCGCACTCGCCGGCAAGGCGTGCACTGCTCCTCCCTCTACACCCCCGGACCTGGTATTGGCTTGGATGTGAGCGGCCGCACTATTGCGAGAGAAGTCATCGGGTCGTTGTGGTATTTAAGCCGTGTTGGGTTAGATTGCGCCAGTGGAGAAGCGTTAATAAGACTCTAGACAAAAGACGGTCACTCCACTCTTTACTTCTTCTTTATAAAGTTTTAACCGGTTCTCATGCAACACACCTCATAAGTAACTTCAATCCTCTGAAACTAAATCGAGCTCGTGAATCAGCCCTGCTTTGTGTACCACGTCACAACACGACTTCATTCAGTAAATCATTCACCATTACAGCTATCCGAGCCTGGAATAAATTACCAGCGAAACTAAAACACTTAAATACTTTCGGCAAATTCAAAGCTGAATTAACCACATGGGTAAGGAATAACGACATATAGAACGGCATTAACGTCTCCTTCAATCTCCAGACTTCTCCCACTTCCAAGCGCCCGGTCACCGCCCCCGTTAAACACCCTCTATTTCCCCCTCTTTATTCTCAATATTCTACCCCATACCTCATTGCTCTATCCTCATCTTCCATTCCCTCTCACACCTAAATTATGAGATATCATATTATAATTATTATTATTAATTTTTTTCTGTGTTCCCTAATGAAATTGTTAATAAAATATACAAAAGTATTAGTGACGTTCCAGATAAAATATACTTGTAGCTATCTTTGTACCATCATCAGGATATTCACTACAATATATTGGCATAAACAAAATTGATGTTAAGATACCCGCACTCTTTGTATTGTTCCTTGATACTGCCAGTATTGTAGTTAAAATTACTGTTGTTATTAGCTTATAGTGTATTGTGCTTCTCTGGTGTAAAAATTATTGTATATTTATGTTAAGTGCTACTGTAAACTAAACGTAGCTTTCTGTAACATTCCTCAAATAACTTCACTTTTTTCGCCTACTTCTTCTTTCGTCCTTTCCTTCCCTTTTTTCTCTTCCCTCTCCCTCACAAACTTTATCATTTATACTTTTTGACCCCTTCCCCTGTACGTCTTCTCTTTTCTCTTTCACGAAACTTCCCTTTCACTACTCAGTATAACATACTCAGTTCTATTAATGTTCGGCCCTAAGCCGCCATCCTGATTGAGGTTTTTCTGGGTTTACTCAATCGCTTAAGGCGTATGCCGGGATGGTCCCTAGATTTGTTCTCCCAGACGTAAATGTACAGCCTGTCCTCCCCTCTTAAAATGTTACTAATCTAAATGTATGTAAATTCAGTGGTTAGGCGGAAGAGCAGGCCCTCTGGCCTGAGCCTCGCCATTAATAAAGACATTATTATTATTATTATTATTATTATTAATAATAAGAACGAACTGATTTACAATAGCACATAATTACGCCCTCCTGCGTTTCGACAGAATAAGGAAACCATAACGATTGTGCAATAATGATACTGAAAAAAGAGGTCAAAACCTTTCTAAGCAATTACAGGCACTTAAATATTTACAGTTTGATTGATTGATTTGTGATTTGGAACGCGTCAACTGCTAAGTCATTAGTCCTAAAGTACATGTTTTTTTATTCACAGAGGTGGCGGTGAACTTTCCCCGCTCGATGGCCACATTCGGCGCCATGTAAGTGTGTCGTAGTGCCGGGTAAGTATAGGGACAAGGAAGGGGAAGGAATGATCGCTGAATTCGACCTAGTTCTGTAGCTAGTGTCGAAAATCCTGCCACCGTCGGGACTCGAATCCTAGAACGTCCTGGTCAGAAGCACTGAAGTGACATTTATCAATTGAGGGGGAAAAGTTTCTCATTGATTTATTTATTTAAAAGTCGTTCGATATGTGCCCCTCGGGCCCTCTCCGCCCCCTCCCTCTACCCAAGTCTCAACAGATGTAACCCTTTTTCCCTACTTCCAAGTTTTCGCTACAACAATTTCCTATTGCGTTCCATTCGCCATTTCCATCATTCATTTTTTTCATTTGCTGAATGTATTACCTGTTTGTTACGTCTACTCTTTCTTATGTGCCGCTGCATTTCTCCCGGAAAGCTAAGCTAATTTTCTGCTCCCGAACTCCTCTCGCGTCACCTTTAGAACATCCATCCGCCATTTTTTCATCAGAGGTTGTTTTGTAATATCAGTTGTGCTGCGACTGAATTACCTTAAGAATTTCTATTGTCTTCTGGTGAGCCTTTCTGGCAAGTTACTTCTTTTATACTCTCGTTTTCGCATACCCAGGTTCTTTCATAGGGACTTGGGGTTCGGCAGCCTTTTGTTAGCTTTACGAATGTCTGGCCTGTCAACTTCCGGACAAACACCTTTCAGATGAGCTTAATTCGTTGGGCCTACCCTTCTTTTCTCCCCCACAAAAGGTAAAATTTAGACACGCCTCAATTGTATTCGTCGTCGCATCACAAACACTGTTTGTGCACGACAGTTACGGGCTTTTGGGCACCCCTTCTAAATGACAAATAAACAGCTTATTTATTTGTGAACATGCTCTTTTTAATGCAAACAAAATGCTTACTACTTAGTACTAAATGCAACAGCATGTACAGTAGGTGACAATCTCCTACGTAACGTACTCAAGAGCACAAAAAGTCTAACAACTTCACAGGTTATTAGAAAGTCGTTTGGCGAAGTCGCCGGCGCTCATACTACGCAACAGAAACACAAAGTAGCTGCACAAGGTTTTATTCGTGGAGTACGATGTACGGCGAAACCAGGGACGCTGCTGCAGCAAAGGTAATTCGCTCTCTTGTTTCGCTCTCAGCGTCGGTGGCAGCGAGCTCGTAACCCACTCGCATCTCGCTAAAGCGGTGGAGGGGGAATGGATTTTCATTTCCGTTTCAGTAGTGAATTTGTATTGACGCGCTACCCGGGACAGGATTCAGTGTACCTGTTCTAACCAGGCTTGGTTTCGTTTTTATGATCCCACATGGGGAAATGTAACTGTATAGGTAGCAAAATTCCTGATATTCATTTACGTAAATCTACGTTAAAATTTACGTAAATGAAAATAGGACACCCACTCTTTTAATGTTGCGTCCGCAACTACACGTAGTACATATCAAATTCAGAATTTTATGAACCACTCGCGTACCGTCAAGGGTGACTCAGAGCATCAAATGGTGTCACTGCAAAGTCTCTGACCGTGAGGAACTGGGGTTCGACTCTCAACGGTGGCAGGATTTTCGACTCTAGCGTATCAGCTAGGTGGAATTCAGCTACTGTCTGCATGATAATTCCGGCTGCTCAGATCGGTTTTCCGTGGTTTCTCCGAACAACACCAGGCAAGTGCCGGAGCAGTACCCAAACAAACGGGCCAAGGGCGCAGATCTTTTTTTTTTTCAATTACCATCCTATCCTCACCCCTCACTTACACACACACACACACACTCTCACATGCACGACACTACTCCACTTATTGGGAGACCAATCAGTAGCTTAAGAGCTTGACCCGGCTGGGACGGTGGCTGGGTTGGGGGGGTAACTAGGTCGGCGCCGGATCTCGCCAGCCAGAGGGAGAACACCTCGATAAAAACATACACTACACTTACAAGACGAACGACCTTAGTAACTGACGTGTTCCGAATCATCAATCAACCAACTACTCTCGTGAATAACTCATTCGCTTTGGTGAACAAATTATGTAAGGTCGTGAGGAAAAGAAAAAGGAATGTTTAACAAAACCGCCTTAAAATGCGATCTTTAAAGCATTCAAGGGCACGAGCTACCGTATTTGGAGTGTTAACAAGGGGAACACGGATCGATTTAAACAGCAACAGGAAGTGGTTGGCTAGTTCAAACGCGTACAAGCAGATCTAGGTTATTTGTCACGGAGTCCCAAACACAAAATCAATCGCTGCACTCTGCTGGCTGGACGGCGGGGCGGGGACGGCAAGGACAAAGACGTCCGCTCATCCGTGAACGCTGAGTAAACAAGAGGCCAAAGCGTTCGTTGTCCTGGTTCAACTGGTGATTGGTTCGCCTTTCGATACGCGCGAAAAGCTCGCGTAGGGGCAAAAACAGGCAGAAATATGCGAAATGGCTTCGATTTGTTTCAATCTGTAGCAAACAAGTCTTCGGAAGTAAAGAAAATGACTAGCAACATTCAGTACTGATACGCAATTCTCGTCGGAACGAATCCCAGGCATGCAGAACGAACGTTTTAATTTGAATATAAGTTGTGACCTAGAATTTGCCAATAGACACACAAAATATCCGAAATACCCGAGCAAACATTTGGCACCACATGTTCACCTGAATAAGACGTTTTTCGGTGCAACACTATGCAGAAATTATGCGATCGAAGAGGGCGGAATGAATGTTAGGCAGAAGTCGAAGCACATAAATTGTTTATAGGTTAATATTTTTGTTTCCTGTTCTTTCAAGATCTCCCATGTCAGCAATTCTACGACGACAGACAACAGATCACAAATTTTTTGCATGCCGGTTACCACGCTCTGCATTTTAATTTAGCCCTTCTCTAAATAACTTGCTAAGGGAAAGTAACGGTTTGGTACAATCTGTAATACACCAACGACACAAAATCAGGTAACTGTACTTTTACTGGACAAGGAATTATCCCCAGTGCTTCACATAGATTTAAGATGAAAAAATCACAGAATACGCAAGGAATGCATGCAAGGAAAACAGACGTTGCATCTCACAACACACGTTCTTCGCCGCAAACACACGTCATTGTTCTTAACTCAGAAATATGCATCATATGAACGTAAATCCTGTTTCTGTGTTCCGCGAGTGGCTCAAGTTACATTTCTCATGTATCAATGTAGAAAATAAGACTTATTTGAACGCTCTATTATATTTTTGTTATCCCCACTCCTCAGTACGGCTAGACACAAACATTCGAGGCAGGGATCCAGTAAGAAGCTAGTTTCATTTTGAGAACAAAGATTTAAGAAGTCCGAAAAGTTTGAATGGATCCAACAAGATTCCTTTATTTTTATAAAATGTGAAACATGACCATTTGGTATAAATATTTGTGTTTATTGAACAGTGTGATCTACAGATCAACAGCGGTACAAACTGATTTGTCATAACGTATATTCAAAATTATACTGAAATTTATTTTTGTAAAATCAAATAAGTCAAATACACGTTTACAATTTATTTATTATAAAAGAGAGCTGAACATGGTATTTGGGCTCAAAAAGTAAAATGTACACTATTTTACAAATATTTAATACTCAAAATATTATATAGAAATTTTAGTAGAGTTAGAGAACCATTTGTCCAAGTATTCCAAGCTTGAACGAGAATTATTATATCATTGAATGCGTGTTATGCACCCTCATGTAACTTTTAGAACTTTCAGTACTCCCACCAAAGCCAGCAAAATGATACACGATTCTCTTGATTTTTATTTACACACACACACAAAAAAGAAAAAAAGAAAAAAAAGAAAAGAAAAAGAAAAAAAAGCAGATTAAACGACGAGTCAATTAAAATTTACGATGGTACAATTGAATCATTCACTTCGTTAACAGGCTATCCGGAGCATTGTTCTCTACCGCGAACAGCGCACAGCTGATCTCCAGAAGCAACAAAATAAGAAGCCCCTCGTGCGTGGCAACGCGTCCTCTGTGGCTGCCGGAGACGAACCTTCCCGCGGGCGACGAAGTGGATGCCCGTGCACGCGGGGGTGGAGAGGACGTGGGCGAAGGGCTCCAACGGGCGACATTTTTTTTCGAAGAGCGCCGTGGCGGCGGCGAGGGCAGGGGCGGGGGTGCGAAGTGGTGGGGAGGTGGAGGAGAAGAGGCGACGTGGCGAGCGCGGAAATTGGAAAAGCGGGCGGCGAGCGCGGCGGGGCGGGCGGGGCGGGCGGGGCGGGCGGGGAAGACACACTCAAGAGGCCAAATAACAGAACCTCAGGCGCGTCTAACGGGGGCCCCGCCCCGCGCAGGAGGGCGACGGGCGGCGGTCGCTCGCTGGTCGTTACGCGCCACTCGACGCCGCGGAGGCGCTGTCCCTTCACGCCTTCATCGGAATGCAACGTTTCTGGAAATACTCAACGCTCGCACAAGACTTCGAAACGCTATTCTCGAAAAAAAGTGAACACGTTTCTCGAGCAACGATTCTATCTTTCGCTATTTTGAAGAGCCAACTTATCTACAGAAAATGTGGAGATACCAAAAAACTATATATTTACTCAACCTATAAATAAATCGTCTTTAAGGAAACAATATTGATCATTTCAAATCAAAAGCAATTTTCAAATCTTACGGTGTGAATACTACGTATGAATTCTACGTATCAATTATTTGCGATAACTAAGAAAGAAATAAAATAAATTTTAAATTCGACATTCGGCAGGACACACTACTAACTAGTATATTCAGAGTAATATTGGTAAGACGTTTAGAGCAGATACTTTTGTCTTTGTATTTTTTATTCATCACTATCTTACCACTAACATCTATCATTATTTAACATTAAACAAGGATTAATAAACTTCAAAATTAAATTTTTAACACTATAAATTAAAATTTTTCATATTTATAAAAAATAAGTTATGCCAGTCTTATAAAGAGAGACTATTTCATGCATTCTCCCACTTTCTACCTTAAGCAACCGAACTTAAAACACCGCATTCCATAACCGAGATACAACTAATTGAAATGATACTCTTGAATTAACCCCAAGGCAAACAATTCATTCTTTTCCTTTGAGAACGAGAAATGACAAGATGCAATTAATCATTTTCTATTGGATAGTCACTTTCATCCTACGAACTCGTAAAATTTATTGATTTACGAAGCAAAACATTCGTCCCGATGATTGAGGAACGAAAAATTAGTTTGTTTACTCCGAGAGTGACAAATGTAGAACCAATCCATCCTCCCAACCTGGCGCCATAAAAGATCAATGAGATTGACCCCACGGAAAATGTATTTTCGTGACGGAGGAAGCTGCTACCTGAGCGGAAATGTGTTTCGAGACCTTCCCCGCAACGGAAACTCTCAATGAAATAACTTATCTTGAAATGTTCCAGGAGGCAGCTGCTGAAAGATAAACGATCCGCATGTCACTGCCTATTATCACGGCTCGCACTTGAGAGAGATTCCCCGCTGGAACAATGCTCATAGGAAAAAACACGTATTCGTTTTATGAGATACATTTTAAGTATATACCACCCCCATTATATTAAAGATGGTGCAACATAATTTTTTGTCTGTTTTTAGATAAACTGTGAAGTTTAGTATATTCCTCAGGTAAAAGTTATTTTTTTCGGTTAACTAAACTAGCGGTCTAAATCTAGCCATATTTCATGTACCACGCACGACTGTATGCACACATCCATTTCAGCTTAATGTGCATGGTACACACGTAGCACAAAAACATCCAGACGTATTACGTACAGACATGCGTATATCATGCGAATACAATCGAGCTACACCCGCATAACCTTTGTACACACGCATGAATATGGCCCTCGCATCGTCCATCTCTCCATCTAACTCCAAACACTCGAGGTGCGCCTATTGTTTCACGCAGAGAGATGTAGTGCGGCGCAACTGTGGTTTGTAATGATAGTGAAGGGGAGAGGAACTTCGGACAGAGAGAATCATGGAAAGATATATCGTGGCGAAAAGTAGCACACAGAGTGATAAATATCAATGTCGAGGTTTCCCAGGTTTTAAGACTTAAAGTTACGAATAATTTTCACGGGACAAAAAAATAAGTGTAAACGATTAAAATGATCTCACATGTCACAGGATTTAATTACGTAATAAGTGATGGTGTATAGTTATCTGCTTAGAAATACGAACTTTTAGAAACAATGCAAGAGTAAGGTGGTTTTTCAATCATATAATAAATAAAAGAATAAGCATCCAGTATTTTTGAACACCACGGAAAGTTACGAAAGAACAATAAAAATAAAGAAACATCTTTCGAGTAGAGTACTATAAAATATTCCCTAAGCGTCCCGTGTTCATCAAAATATCTAAATTATGCCAAATTGATAACGACTAGATGAAAGGCAACCGCCCTACTGGCCCCGTCACGACGCCCCTAACAAGCAGACGGAGGCTGAGAGCCAGCGGGAGAGGAGTCGGCGCGGGTGCGCAGCCGGGGCCGCTTTATTAATCCGCGCGCATTAAAAAAGTCCGAACAAACGCGCCATCCCCCCCACCCCCGCTTCGCCGGCCACCGCCGCGGGCGGTAATCGCGTTGCCGTAATTGGGCGCCGCTGTTAGGCGCCGGCGCCGCCGGGTCGATACGTGTGCCTGCGAGGGTGGGGCGGCTGGGGGTGGCGTGGGAGAGAGGGGGAAGGGGAGAGAGGGAGGGAAGCTGCCCCACGGGGCTCCAGGGGCGGGCAAGCGGGCGTGGGTGGAAGGGTCGCCACCACCCACGCCCGGCGACGGCAGACGAAGAGGACGCTGCACAGCTTTCTGTAGCAAGCAGGAACCCTGCTCGATCTGCGTGAGGAAGACGACTCTGTTCCACGATATTGGTATTTTCAGGAGGTTAAAAATGCATATGGTGAACAAATCTGTGAAATAATTTCCAGTAACGTGAACCGCCAAAGTAGGGTAATTTCTTCACGGCAATCGAGAAAAGAAAACCTTGCAAGAAAGAGCAAACGAGATGAACGGTTATGGAGATGGGAATCAAATAAGACAAACTTCCAATGCCAATTGAAAAATTAAACAATTTCAGACAGGAAAGCAGCTCTGTGAAACAAATTCATTTTGAAAATTCAGATAAGTACTACGTTCATGAAAATACAAGGAAATATTCATTCTAGGGATTAGGAAATTCATCAAAATCGACCCTGATCAATTAACTTCCAGAATGTTCGGCCACCTCCCTTCTAGTACGCTTCCAACGGATTCCTACCGCGTGCAAGGGCATGACCGCAGCTTCATTGGATCGGCGCAGAGACGAGGTGGTGGAGCCCCTGAGGCTTCACCCCACACAGAATGCAGCGTAAGGCGCATGCGAGCTAGCCATCGCCAGGACCAGAGGACGTGCATTGGGGCCCACGTCGGCCTGGCGACAGTTGCGGCTTCCATCCACGGGGCGGAGCGTGACCCAGGGCGCCCTGCAGCCCAGGCATTCACCTAACGTCTGCCTCGGAACCGCTCAACTACGCTCCCGCGCACTACAGTGTGGCTTAAACGCCGCGGCCGTGGCAGCTAGCGGAACGGCGCGACGCGCGTTTGCATGCGGCCTAACGCCACGCATCTGCATGAAAAACAGACCCTCGCGCGCGCGCTCGTCCGTTTTTATAGTTGGTTGCATTCACTCCCGTTTTGGGCGTAATGCGACGCACGGGGTACCGTTTATCGTGTTCGGAGATGCCTGCCCGTGGCCCGGCGAATGGCGCTTTTCTCGTTATTGGAAGACTTATTACGCATTTATCAAACACTCCAAATAAATATTGAAAGCATCCGGGATGTATTTATAGAAGCGCAATCAGACGCCCGAATTATGAAACCGAACGAGCTCCATTTCATTACAGTACGACAGAAGACACAAATACCGCCGGTTTGATTACAAATTGCAAATGAATGCAAGAGTTTTCTTCTCGAGCCGCTGAATTATGAGTGGATCAATCGTACATCATACATCGCCATACAAAACGTGAACAATCGCTCGACCGTGTTGTAACGCCGTTACACGGCTATACGAGATTTCGCCTACCAGGTTCCTGTAATGAAAAATATATAGAGATGTCACCAGAGAATCACACTGATATTGCATTATATCGAATTGTTTAAAGGATTAATTGAACATTGAGAAGTACTGGCACGACAACAGTACACACTTTCTCATATTATTTGTAACTTTTGTAATTTTTCAAAATTCAGAGAATTTAACGAAAACTGGATCTACGACATATTAATAAACGTACATTGCTCTATTCGACGAAACATTTTTTAAATGTCATCCTTCAAAAATGTTTGAAACATCGGGTTCAAATTTGAGCCAAGGCAACTGCCAGATCTATGACGGAATATCAATTTAGATGAAAATCCTACCCAAGGTTTAGAGATGGGTGTTCATAGGCAGTCGCATGCTTTGCAGTCAACCAATTTTTCGGAATCATGGACGACTAAACGTGGAATATGACTACACAACGTATTAAAGGAAGTAATCTGCTACATAGAGGAAAAAGGATTATCAATTTGTGTGCGTAAGGGAGTAGAAGAGTCCCTAAATAGAAGTTTTTTCTGTTGGAAAATCGCAGTTTTCCTCCACAGCATTACAATACTCTATCTTCACTACGTATGCTAAAAGGCATAAAACATAGAAAATACTTACATAAATTGAGTTTACGTACAATTAAATAATTAGATAGTTATTAATCACCTTCAGATTAATAAGCAAAGCCGAATTGTACGACTGAACAATAATTGTATGGTATATTATACATTGTGTAAAATATCTTCTCAATTACAAACATGTATAAAGAGATGGTAAAGATACATGAAATAGATTTGTAATACGTAATATTATGAAGTATCTCTTGAGTACACTGTCCAATTGCTGTCATTTCTCCAGTGAAATACCCTTCTATCATGACAAGAAACAATTTTTGTAGATGGATACTTGTCTAATCATTTTAATATTTAATCAAAATTCAATCACTTCAATGACAATGTAGGTAAGATCGTTAAATGCATTTCGAAACATGTGTACTTGTAGAAAAATTTACCAATATTTCTTCGTTTTTATTTTTTACAAGTAAATTACTGATTTAATTTAAAACAGAATAGCGAGCACGTATTGTAAACGTACAATGATTTAATATCTATTTTTTTCTGTCTAGAAATGTTTGTCATTTAAAGACATATCGTATGTCTACATGTGTATAATGTATTCACAAAAAATACATCACAGATTGCACTTGCCACTATTTAAACTATTCTGGTCTCAAATAAGCCCTCCAAATGATATCAGAGCGTAGTCAGAAAGGAAAAGCATAGGAGTTGGATCCACTGGATTGCTCCTTCTCACAAGGTCTCGATTAACGATGCAATGCAGTGCAACAGCAGTTAAGTCATATCGTTACAATAAATTCTTTGCATAATGAAGCCCGACGCCAGCGGCTCTCAAGGTCGGCGACACATGAACGTCAACACGCGCTTAGTTCCATTCCTTCGCGGTCAAGGTCCCCGAGGTCCGCGTAGGTACCCATCCACTTCGCTACTGCGCCGCAATGAATAATGCTCCGTTAGCAACCCGCACATCCGGGTGTGTTTATTTTTCAAAGTGGAATGTTTCCCCTCGCTAGTTGTAAAATCGTTCCGACAGAACGGAAGAACCCAATCAGCCCCATCCACGATCTGATGAAAGCTCATCATATTGCCAGCGGACGCCGCGCAGCGCCCTCTGCGGAAGCAGCGAGTTCGCTCCGTCGCCGCCGGGAGCAGCACAGTCGGAATGCACACAAATCACGCAGAGTGGCGTGGCGGCCGGGGAGGGGCGCCAGCGCAGGGGTGAGAAGAGTTTGCGCAGACGTTCCACCGCGTCGCATGGACGGTGCGCTCTGACACACAAACCTTCTCGGAATATATTCGGACAATTTACTGATAAGTAAACCAATGTCTAATTTAGAATGTTTAATCGTATACTGCACTGGTGTTTAACGTGAGAACGCTATAAGCTTTAATTTCTTCACTTTTTTAAATTTATGATATGGATAATTATTTAAAATCCTGTACTCATCATTCAATGATCATGTACAACTTCATTATCTATTTCGTGTTCAACAATTAGTTTGATTTGTAACTTATTTACTAGCTTGTGATTGATACAAACTCTCTATCGTCTTGTCTTAAAGTTTATTCCTTTCATAAAAAATAGAAAACAATCAATTGGAATATAAAATTGAATTATCCTCTATCATATATATATATATATATATATATATATATATATATATATGTGTGTGTGTGTGTGTGTGTGTGTGTGTGTGTGTTTTCTGGTAAAAAAAGCCTTCGCAATACCTTGACATCGATTTTTAATTTGTCTTAAAGTGAATGAAATACAGAGTATGGAAAGGAGAACGATACTACAAGATTCTTCTGTTACTACATTGCACTTATAAGTGCCAATTTTTTAAGAATATACACACATATTCACATATTTAACGAAAACAATTTCATAAAATCAATGTCACTGAATTATTAATTATTCTTTTATATTTACTTCAATTTTTAATCAAGAATTGGTATTGAATTTAATTATGTTTTGTAGCAGTCGCTTTCAATACTTGCGAACACAAAAGTTTTCCTTCTGTTTAAGCTACTCGCCAGTAAGAAGGTAACGAAATCCGATTGAGTAAAGGTCAGGATATTATGAGCCATGAAAATCCGCTTTGGAGTTCTTTGTCCACCCTTGCACTCGAGTGCGCTGCTTCTAGAGGCGGTGAAGTGCATCAAGCCGATGGTTCCAGATTCACTGCGGTGATAAACATCGCCCAATCGCGTTTTATGTAAGCGTGATTTGCGTATGCAATGCCGAAATTGCTAGGATATTTCCATGTTGAGTCGAAAGAGAATTGGAAATGGCGCCACGTACAGGCTTCGAAGTACGTCATAAATGAAGTCATTATTGACATGACATCCTGTTTTCAATTTTTGCAAATAACTGAGGAACTGAGATAATATAATTACTGTTGAAATACGCATTTGAGTTAGCAATTTACCTCTCAAAAGCGAGTTTTGTCAAAATATGCCGATATATCCGTAAGTTTATCGGAAATATTTCGAAGATTAATAAGGTCTTATTGAAGAAAAAAAAGAGTGTAAAGTTACAAAACAATACAGGGAGATTAATACATGGAATACTGCATCGGTGCGTGTAATGTCATTTAAATGTAAATATATTTTCTATTAGCTTAATCGACATTATACACTTACATTACTTGCGAACGTATTTCGCACTTTCCATACGTCAATGCGAAGTGTTGTTTGAAGATGAATACGAGCCCTTGACAGATTCAAGACAATGTAGAATGTGTCCCAGAAGAGCAATAAAGTAACAAGATCCTTTTAAGAAATGGTAATGTAGGTCATAAGTATCAAGTGAACCTGCTGGGCACTTAACGTTACACTGAGTCCAGACGGCAAAAATAGAGGGACAACTTTTACTTTCACATATACCCCAGTAATAAAGTGATTTTCGTTTCGTGGAAATTAGGTCAGTGGATGGTCAGTCCATGGAGAGTGTTGCAATGAAAACAATCATATAAGGCAGTTAATATGTAAGCACGTCTACTAGTAGGAGAATTTACCTTCGGGTGTTCGAATCCAGCGCCAGATACGCCAGGAACATACCTGAAAATAAAATAAATACATAAATAATAAATAAATAAATAAATAAATAAATAAATAAATAAATAAATAAATAAATAAATAAAACAATGGGCAAATTATATTTTTTGTCACTTTTAAATTGAAAGTACTTGACAAATCTCATGAAATAACGCATACAGTGACTTGTAATTCACAGAAATGATTAAATCTTGATTATAAAAATCCTTCTACCGTGTCGATATTACGTTCAACATTTTCTAACAATAGAAGGCTTTTTTCAAACTGTTGGTTTTTAGTGTCTCTTGCTAAAAAAACCTCCAAAGTTGAACAAAAAGTACCGCAGCATACAAAAGAGCCGAGTTGTGTGACCTGTGTGAACGTTAGAGGACAGGAATTAACGACACAATTCCCCGCCAATACAACGACCCACTCTATCTTGCGCAGACCATCCGCGCTGATATTAAAGACGCATGAACCACTTCCCGCGCGCTCTCGTTCGGCCTCAGCGGCCGCGCCACAATGCCGTGCGAGTGCCGGCTGCCCTGGCGCGCCCCTGGGGAGGATCGACAGTATCGGGCGTTGAACTCGGCGGCTGCGACGGCGTCGGCGATGGCGGGGCGGGGAGGGGCGGCGCTCTGCGGCACCCTGCGGGCGGCGGCGTCGCCGGCGGGGAGGGGGAGGGGGAGGGGGAGGGGGAGGGGGAGGAGGAGGCGAGACTCCGGCCGGAGGCACTGCGGTACCGACGCGGCCCACAGGGGCACGTGCCCGCCGCGTAGCGACTCGCCGCCCCAGACGCCTCCCGCCGCGCCGGGGCGCCGGGATCGATGGGGCTGGCGGAGAGACGGGGTCGGAAGAAGGAACGGATGAGGCCGAGATCAGCTGCGTGCAGCGGGATCCACGTGGATGGTCCAGTAAAGGTGGAAATGTGGGGGATGCGGCAGCATCCACTTGCATTTTCCAGTAGAGGTGGGGGCAATGGGGATGCGGCTGAATCCACGTGGATTGTCCAGTAAAGATGGGAACAAGGGGGATGCGGCTGGACACACTTGGATTGTCCAGTAAAGGTGGGAACAAGGGGGATGCGGCAGAATCCACGTGGATTGCCCAGTAAAAGTGGGGACAATGGGGATGCGGCTGGATCCACTTGGATTGTCCAGTAAATGTGGCCACAAGGGAAATGCGGCAGGATCCACTTGGATTGTCCAGTAAAGATGAGGACAATGGGGATGCGGCAGAATCCACTTGGATTGTCCAGTAAAAGGTGGGAACAATGGGGATGCGGCAGGATCCACTTGGATTGTCCAGTGAAGGTGGGGACAATGGGGATGCTAATGGATCCACTTGGATTGTCCAGTAAAGGTGAGACCAAGGGGGATGCGGCAGGATCCACGTGGATTGTCCAGTAAAGGTGGAGACAATGGGGATGCGGCCTGATCCACTTGGATTGTCCAGTAAAGGTGGGGACAATGGAGATGCGGCTGGATCCACTTGGATTGTCCAGTAAAGGTGGGGACAATGAGAATGCGGCTGGATCCACTTGGATTGTCCAGTAAATGTGGGGACAATGGGGATGCGGCATGATCTACGTGGATTGTCCAGTAAAGGTGGGGACAATGGGGATGCGGCTGGATCCACTTTGATTGTCCGGTAAAGGTGGGAACAATGGGGATGCGGCTGGATCCACTTGGATTGTCCAGTAAATGTGGGGACAATGGGGATGCGGCTGGATTCACTTGGATTGTCCAGTAAAGGTGGGAACAAGGGGGATGCGGCTGGATCCACTTGGATTGTCAGGTAAGGTGGGAACAGGGGGGATGCGGCAGGATCCACGTGAATTGTCCAGTAAAGTTGGGGACAATGGGGATGCGGCTGGATCCACTTGGATTGTCCAGTAAAGGTGGGGATAATGGGGATGCGGCTGGATCCACTTGGATTGTCCAGTAAATGTGGGGACAATGGGGATGCGGCAGGATCCACGTGGATTGTCCAGTAAAGGTGGGGACAATGGGGATGCGGCTGGATCCACTTGGATTGTCCAGTAAATGTGGGGACAATGGGGATGTGGCTGGATTCACTTGGATTGTCCAGTAAAGGTGGGAACAAGGGGGATGCGGCTGGATCCACTTGGATTGTCAGGTAAGGTGGGAACAGGGGGGATGCGGCAGGATCCACGTGAATTGTCCAGTAAAGTTGGGGACAATGGGGATGGGGCTGGATCCACTTGGATTGTCCAGTAAAGGTGGGGATAATGGGGATGCGGCTGGATCCACTTGGATTGTCCAGTAAATGTGGGGACAATGGGGATGCGGCAGGATCCACGTGGATTGTCCAGTAAAGGTGGGGACAATGGGGATGCGGCTGGATCCACTTGGATTGTCCAGTAAATGTGGGGACAATGGGGATGCGGCTGGATTCACTTGGATTGTCCAGTAAAGGTGGGAACAAGGGGGATGCGGCTGGATCCACTTGGATTGTCAGGTAAGGTGGGAACAGGGGGGATGCGGCAGGATCCACGTGAATTGTCCAGTAAAGTTGGGGACAATGGGGATGCGGCTGGATCCACTTGGATTGTCCAGTAAAGGTGGGGATAATGGGGATGCGGCTGGATCCACTTGGATTGTCCAGTAAATGTGGGGACAATGGGGATGCGGCAGGATCCACGTGGATTGTCCAGTAAAGGTGGGGACAATGGGAATGCGGCTGGATCCACTTGGATTGTCCAGTAAATGTGGGGACAATGGGGATGCGGCTGGATTCACTTGGATTGTCCAGTAAAGGTGGGAACAAGGGGGATGCGGCTGGATCCACTTGGATTGTCAGGTAAGGTGGGAACAGGGGGGATGCGGCAGGATCCACGTGAATTGTCCAGTAAAGTTGGGGACAATGGGGATGCGGCTGGATTCATTTGGATTGTCCAGTAAAGGTGGGGATAATGGGGATGCGGCTGTATCCACTTGGATTGTTCAGTAAATGTGGGGACAATGGGGATGCGGCAGGATCCACGTGGATTGTCCAGTAAAGGTGGGGACAATGGGGATGCGGCTGGATCCACTTGGATTGTCCAGTAAAGGTGAGGACAATGGGGATGCGGCTGGATCCACTTGGATTGTCCAGTAAAGGTGGGAACAAGGGGGATGCGGCAGGATCCACGAGGATTGTCCAATAAAGGTGGGACTATGGGGATGCGGCTGGATCAACTTGGATTGTCCAGTAAAGTTGGCAACAAGGGGGATGCGGCAGCATCCACTTGGATTGTCCAGTAAAGGTGGGGACAATGGGGATGCGGCTGGATCCATTTGGAATGTCCAGTAAAGGTGGGGACAATGGGGGATGCGGCAGGATCCACGTGGATTGTCCAGTAAAGGTGGGGACAATGGGGATGCGGCTGGATCCACTTGGATTGTCCAGTATAGGTGGGAACAAGGGGATGCGGCAGGATCTACGTGGATTGTCCAGTAAAGGTGGGGACAATGGGGATGCGGCTGGATCAACTTGGATTGTCCAGTAAAGGTGGGAACATGGGTGATGCGGCAGGATCCACGAGGATTGTCCAATAAAGGTGGGACTATGGGGATGCGGCTGGATCAACTTGGATTGTCCAGTAAAGGTGGCAACAAGAGGGATGCGGGAGGATCCACTTGGATTATCCAGTAAAGTTGGCAACAAGGGGGATGCGGTAGCATCCACTTGGATTGTCCAGTAAAGGTGGGGACAATGGGGATGCGGCTGGATCCACTTGGATTTTCCAGTAAAGGTGGGGACAATGTGGATGCGGCTGGATCCACTTGGATTGTCCAGTAAAGGTGGGGACAATGGGGATGCGGCTGGATCCACTTGGATTTTCCAGTAAAGGTGGGGACAATGTGGATGCGGCTGGATCCACTTGGATTGTCCAGTAAATGTGGGGACAATGTGGATGTGGCAGGATCCACGTGAATTGTCCAGTAAAGTTGGGGACAATGGGGATGCGGCTGGATCCACTTGGATTGTCCAGTAAAGGTGGGGATAATGGGGATGCGGCTGGATACACTTGGATTGTCCAGTAAATGTGGGGACAATGGGGATGCGGCAGGATCCACGTGGATTGTCCAGTAAAGTTGGGGACAATGGGGATGCGGCTGGATCCACTTGGATTGTCCAGTAAATGTGGGGACAATGGGGATGCGGCTGGATTCACTTGGATTGTCCAGTAAAGGTGGGGACAATGGGGATGCGGCTGGATCCACTTGGATTGTCCAGTAAAGGTGAGGACAATGGGGATGCGGCTGGATCCACTTGGATTGTCCAGTAAAGGTGGGAACAAGGGGGATGCGGCAGGATCCACGAGGATTGTCCAATAAAGGTGGGACTATGGGGATGCGGCTGGATCAACTTGGATTGTCCAGTAAAGTTGGCAACAAGGGGGATGCGGCAGCATCCACTTGGATTGTCCAGTAAAGGTGGGGACAATGGGGATGCGGCTGGATCCACTTGGATTGTCTAGTAAAGGTGGGGACAATGGGGGATGCGGCAGGATCCACGTGGATTGTCCAGTAAAGGTGGGGACAATGGGATGCGGCTGGATCCACTTGGATTGTCCAGTAAAGGTGGGAACATGGGTGATGCGGCAGGATCCACGAGGATTGTCCAATAAAGGTGGGACTATGGGGATGCGGCTGGATCAACTTGGATTGTAAAGTAAAGGTGGCAACAAGGGGGATGCGGGAGGATCCACTTGGATTATCCAGTAAAGTTGGCAACAAGGGGGATGCGGTAGCATCCACTTGGATTGTCCAGTAAAGGTGGGGACAATGGGGATGCGGCTGGATCCACTTGGATTGTCCAGTAAAGGTGGGGATAATGGGGATGCGGCTGGATCCACTTGGATTGTCCAGTAAATGTGGGGACAATGGGGATGCGGCAGGATCCACGTGGATTGTCCAGTAAAGGTGGAGTCAATGGGGATGCGGCTGGATCCACTTGGATTGTCCAGTAAATGTGGGGACAATGGGGATGCGGCTGGATTCACTTGGATTGTCCAGTAAAGGTGGGAACAAGGGGGATGCGGCTGGATCCACTTGGATTGTCAGGTAAGGTGGGAACAGGGGGGATGCGGCAGGATCCACGTGAATTGTCCAGTAAAGTTGGGGACAATGGGGATGCGGCTGGATCCACTTGGATTGTCCAGTAAAGGTGGGGATAATGGGGATGCGGCTGGATCCACTTGGATTGTCCAGTAAATGTGGGGACAATGGGGATGCGGCAGGATCCACGTGGATTGTCCAGTAAAGGTGGGGACAATGGGGATGCGGCTGGATCCACTTGGATTGTCCAGTAAATGTGGGGACAATGGGGATGCGGCTGGATTCACTTGGATTGTCCAGTAAAGGTGGGAACAAGGGGGATGCGGCTGGATCCACTTGGATTGTCAGGTAAGGTGGGAACAGGGGGGATGCGGCAGGATCCACGTGAATTGTCCAGTAAAGTTGGGGACAATGGGGATGCGGCTGGATCCACTTGGATTGTCCAGTAAAGGTGGGGATAATGGGGATGCGGCTGGATCCACTTGGATTGTCCAGTAAAGGTGGGGACAATGGGGATGCGGCAGGATCCACGTGGATTGTCCAGTAAAGGTGGGGACAATGGGGATGCGGCTGGATCCACTTGGATTGTCCAGTAAAGGTGAGGACAATGGGGATGCGGCTGGATCCACTTGGATTGTCCAGTAAAGGTGGTAACAAGGGGGATGCGGCAGGATCCACGAGGATTGTCCAATAAAGGTGGGACTATGGGGATGCGGCTGGATCAACTTGGATTGTCCAGTAAAGTTGGCAACAAGGGGGATGCGGCAGCATCCACTTGGATTGTCCAGTAAAGGTGGGGACAATGGGGATGCGGCTGGATCCACTTGGATTGTCCAGTAAAGGTGGGGACAATGGGGGATGCGGCAGGATCCACGTGGATTGTCCAGTAAAGGTGGGGACAATGGGGATGCGGCTGGATCCACTTGGATTGTCCAGTATAGGTGGGAACAAGGGATGCGGCAGGATCTACGTGGATTGTCCAGTAAAGGTGGGGACAATGGGGATGCGGCTGGATCCACTTGGATTGTCCAGTAAATGTGGGGACAATGGGGGTGCGGCTGGATTCACTTGGATTGTCCAGTAAAGGTGGGAACAAGGGGGATGCGGCTGGATCCACTTGGATTGTCAGGTAAGGTGGGAACAGGGGGGATGCGGCAGGATCCACGTGAATTGTCCAGTAAAGTTGGGGACAATGGGGATGCGGCTGGATCCACTTGGATTGTCCAGTAAAGGTGGGGATAATGGGGATGCGGCTGGATCCACTTGGATTGTCCAGTAAATGTGGGGACAATGGGGATGCGGCAGGATCCACGTGGATTGTCCAGTAAAGGTGGGGACAATGGGGATGCGGCTGGATCCACTTGGATTGTCCAGTAAAGGTGAGGACAATGGGGATGCGGCTGGATCCACTTGGATTGTCCAGTAAAGGTGGGAACAAGGGGGATGCGGCAGGATCCACGAGGATTGTCCAATAAAGGTGGGACTATGGGGATGCGGCTGGATCAACTTGGATTGTCCAGTAAAGTTGGCAACAAGGGGGATGCGGCAGCATCCACTTGGATTGTCCAGTAAAGGTGGGGACAATGGGGATGCGGCTGGATCCACTTGGATTGTCCAGTAAAGGTGGGGACAATGGGGGATGCGGCAGGATCCACGTGGATTGTCCAGTAAAGGTGGGGACAATGGGGATGCGGCTGGATCCACTTGGATTGTCCAGTATAGGTGGGAACAAGGGGATGCGGCAGGATCTACGTGGATTGTCCAGTAAAGGTGGGGACAATGGGGATGCGGCTGGATCCACTTGGATTGTCCAGTAAAGGTGGGAACATGGGTGATGCGGCAGGATCCACGAGGATTGTCCAATAAAGGTGGGACTATGGGGATGCGGCTGGATCAACTTGGATTGTCCAGTAAAGGTGGCAACAAGGGGGATGCGGGAGGATCCACTTGGATTATCCAGTAAAGTTGGCAACAAGGGGGATGCGGTAGCATCCACTTGGATTGTCCAGTAAAGGTGGGGACAATGGGGATGCGGCTGGATCCACTTGGATTTTCCAGTAAAGGTGGGGACAATGTGGATGCGGCTGGATCCACTTGGATTGTCCAGTAAATGTGGGGACAATGTGGATGCGGCAGGATCCACGTGGATTGTCCAGTAAAGGTGGGGACAATGGGGATGCGGCTGGATCCACTTGGATTGTCCAGTAAATGTGGGGACAATGGGGATGCGGCTGGATTCACTTGGATAGTCCAGTAAAGGTGGGAACAAGGGGGATGCGGCTGGATCCACTTGGATTGTCAGGTAAGGTGGGAACAGGGGGGATGCGGCAGGATCCACGTGAATTGTCCAGTAAAGTTGGGGACAATGGGGATGCGGCTGGATCCACTTGGATTGTCCAGTAAAGGTGGGGATAATGGGGATGCGGCTGGATACACTTGGATTGTCCAGTAAATGTGGGGACAATGGGGATGCGGCAGGATCCACGTGGATTGTCCAGTAAAGGTGGGGACAATGGGGATGCGGCTGGATCCACTTGGATTGTCCAGTAAATGTGGGGACAATGGGGATGCGGCTGGATTCACTTGGATTGTCCAGTAAAGGTGGGGACAATGGGGATGCGGCTGGATCCACTTGGATTGTCCAGTAAAGGTGAGGACAATGGGGATGCGGCTGGATCCACTTGGATTGTCCAGTAAAGGTGGGAACAAGGGGGATTGGGCAGGATCCACGAGGATTGTCCAATAAAGGTGGGACTATGGGGATGCGGCTGGATCAACTTGGATTGTCCAGTAAAGTTGGCAACAAGGGGGATGCGGCAGCATCCACGTGGATTGTCCAGTAAAGTTGGGGACAATGGGGATGCGGCTGGATCCACTTGGATTGTCCAGTATAGGTGGGAACAAGGGGATGCGGCAGGATCTACGTGGATTGTCCAGTAAAGGTGGGGACAATGGGGATGCGGCTGGATCCACTTGGATTGTCCAGTAAAGGTGGCAACAAGGGGGATGTGGGAGGATCCACTTGGATTATCCAGTAAAGTTGGCAACAAGGGGGATGCGGTAGCATCCACTTGGATTGTCCAGTAAAGGTGGGGACAATGGGGATGCGGCTGGATCCTCTTGGATTGTCCAGTAAAGGTGGGGATAATGGGGATGCGGCTGGATCCACTTGGATTGTCCAGTAAATGTGGGGACAATGGGGATGCGGCAGGATCCACGTGGATTGTCCAGTAAAGGTGGGGACAATGGGGATGCGGCTGGATCCACTTGGATTGTCCAGTAAATGTGGGGACAATGGGGATGCGGCTGGATTCACTTGGATTGTCCAGTAAAGGTGGGAACAAGGGGGATGCGGCTGTATCCACTTGGATTGTCAGGTAAGGTGGGAACAGGGGGGATGCGGCAGGATCCACGTGAATTGTCCAGTAAAGTTGGGGACAATGGGGATGCGGCTGGATCCACTTGGATTGTCCAGTAAAGGTGGGGATAATGGGGATGCGGCTGGATCCACTTGGATTGTCCAGTAAATGTGGGGACAATGGGGATGTGGCAGGATCCACGTGGATTGTCCAGTAAAGGTGGGGACAATGGGGATGCGGCTGGATCCACTTGGATTGTCCAGTAAATGTGGGGACAATGGGGATGCGGCTGGATTCACTTGGATTGTCCAGTAAAGGTGGGAACAAGGGGGATGCGGCTGGATCCACTTGGATTGTCAGGTAAGGTGGGAACAGGGGGATGCGGCAGGATCCACGTGAATTGTCCAGTAAAGTTGGGGACAATGGGGATGCGGCTGGATCCACTTGGATTGTCCAGTAAAGGTGGGGATAATGGGGATGCGGCTGGATCCACTTGGATTGTCCAGTAAATGTGGGGACAATGGGGATGCGGCAGGATCCACGTGGATTGTCCAGTAAAGGTGGGGACAATGGGGATGCGGCTGGATCCACTTGGATTGTCCAGTAAAGGTGAGGACAATGGGGATGCGGCTGGATCCACTTGGATTGTCCAGTAAAGGTGGGAACAAGGGGGATGCGGCAGGATCCACGAGGATTGTCCAATAAAGGTGGGACTATGGGGATGCGGCTGGATCAACTTGGATTGTCCAGTAAAGTTGGCAACAAGGGGGATGCGGCAGCATCCACTTGGATTGTCCAGTAAAGGTGGGGACAATGGGGATGCGGCTGGATCCACTTGGATTGTCCAGTAAAGGTGGGGACAATGGGGGATGCGGCAGGATCCACGTGGATTGTCCAGTAAAGGTGGGGACAATGGGGATGCGGCTGGATCCACTTGGATTGTCCAGTATAGGTGGGAACAAGGGGATGCGGCAGGATCTACGTGGATTGTCCAGTAAAGGTGGGGACAATGGGGATGCGGCTGGATCCACTTGGATTGTCCAGTAAAGGTGGGAACATGGGTGATGCGGCAGGATCCACGATGATTGTCCAATAAAGGTGGGACTATGGGGATGCGGCTGGATCAACTTGGATTGTCCAGTAAAGGTGGCAACAAGGGGGATGCGGGAGGATCCACTTGGATTATCCAGTAAAGTTGGCAACAAGGGGGATGCGGTAGCATCCACTTGGATTGTCCAGTAAAGGTGGGGACAATGGGGATGCGGCTGGATCCACTTGGATTTTCCAGTAAAGGTGGGGACAATGTGGATGCGGCTGGATCCACTTGGATTGTCCAGTAAATGTGGGGACAAGGAGGTTGCGGTACTAATAAGATCGACTGGCGGTGATGGAAATAAGTTTTTATGTAATTTCACTCTGGAAGAAGTAGGGACACTATAACCCACCCAAGAGTGGTGCTCACCTCACCCCGGTGCGGTGGAGACTGCCGACAACGTTCCACGAGTGGCGCGATTGGACGAAGGAAAGCGAGGGCGAGACGGCTGCGGAAGCGGTGCGGTGGCGACAGAAGCCGCAAGTGAGAAGTGAAGCCGGGGGCATTGAGTGGTGTGTGTGGGGAGAGTTGCGCGAGGCAATGGGGCCATGGCGGGCCTTAGGGAGGCACGACGGTCGGGGGGGGGGGGGGGCGACGCGGCGCGGCGCGGCTGGCGACCGTCTGCCGACGGCGGGTCGCGACGCCAGACCCTCAGTGACGCAGCGTCTGGAGGCGAGCCCGCCGCCGCCACCGCCGCCACCGCGGTCGCAGCCCGGCATCGATCCTAGACCCCGAAGCACCACGCGGCGCCGTGCAGCACCGCCGCCCCCGATGGCTCCTCCCCCCTCCGCCGGAGCGTTTTTGGGCTGTCGCCCAGACACGCGGGTCGACCTCTTCAGTGGATCGAATGCAATCGATCGAACGCCCAATGCCTCATTATGGCTAATAAAATTATTCTTTATGGGTTTTTATCTACGTTATTTGATCATTTCTGGCGAATTAAATTCCATATTCAGACTGAAAAAGCATGCAAATCCATGTGTACACAAGGCGTTAATTAGGATGTTTCTATTTCTTTCGCTAAGAGTGTTTAAAAAGAGCATATGTGTCAGATCAACGAATGCCCTAGCGGTTTATTGGGACACTTCCGAAAGTGACTAATATTTGCACGCTTTCATTGGAAAAAAGTACTTATGAAAGGTGTACACATGAAATCTTATTACAAGAAGAAATAACTCTTCTCTGAAAGAACGATTTCGATGTATATTGAAAGGTTTCGAGTACACATCGAACTGTTTGAGATAAATACATGCCATTCAAACTCTTGGCTCCTTAAAATCTTAACCCTTCCCCTAATCCCTTGGCTACATAAAAATTTTAATGATCATATCACGTTTGTTAGAACATCAATTCCTTTGGATAGAGGTTCAAATGTAAAAATTAAATATTTGCAGTATTATAAAAAGCATTAGGAACTGGATCCAAACAAGTAGTTAACAGTTCAATGTCTTGCCACGAGTAAAGTTAGTATCACTTTAACAACAATTCAACGACTTTTTCCTACATTTACTCGTACGTAAATCAGAACAGTCAGCCAGCAGGTCACAGCTCTCTCCTCTTCTCGACTACATGCAATGTTGCCGACAGGAAGACTATTAGTCAGTCTTCATAGTTGCCAATTCACTAGTAAGATTCACAAGAAGACAGGCGAAACTTGGTGTCGATCAAAAATATATCTCTTGGGATGTGACGAGCGCATTGGAGATCGCACCACGAAAGCAAACTCTACGCCCCCGGTCAAACCACTGACCCACGCTGGTTTCGAATTTGCGCTGCCCTCCCTTACGTAACTTCTTCGCCAGGAAGTAAGGAAAAGGGATCATTTTGAAGTATTCTTACATTTACAAATTGTTTTCATACATTTTAATGTTAATACATTTTCAGATCGTCGCATCTACAAACTATGCATGCTCACTGCATTGAATACCGCAAGTGGAAAGCTACACGATAATCACAAAAACAATTTATATATTCGCAATCAATAACTAAATATTGCTTTAACATTAAAGTAAGAACTCTTAAGTATTCGTCATAATATCTTTGTATTTATTGTCCTCCTTAACAAGACGTTGTTAAGTTGAAGACCAGAACGCGCCGCGAAGTACAGCTGCAGCTCAGCTGTCGAATATAAAGCAAACCCTCCACTTTCTGTAGCAGACGTGGCGCACTGCAGCTTCGTTTTTCATTAAAAAGTAAACTTCCAGAATGAAAGTCTGCATGCACAATACACGAGCATTGCATTGTGAGCCAACATCCCAACACTGGCCACCATTGCACGAGATTACGTTTACTGGTGCTTGTATTGTGGAACGAACAAAACACTCATCCATTGCCACGAATCTGCACAAAAGAAGCGAATTTCTATTACGCGAAATAAAGTAGAATCCGAAAATACTTACTGTGAATCGTATGTTGTTTTACAGCTTTTGTTGCGCTATTTGAATGGCTGAAGCAGATCGCGAGCGTAGAGATTTGCGAACGAGTCGTCCATTATCATTCTGAATAATTTCCAGAATGTACTTCGAATCCAAATGTTTACGCTGGTACGTAAAGCGATTGAAGCGACTGCAATGAAGGTTTGCCTCAGTCTCCGCTCGTAGATTAGATTATTAAAGGGCAATTAACAGGGGCACTCAGAGTCAGGGGGGCGCAGATCAACGGGGGACCTTAATTTCGAAAGTTCTGCCCCCCTCAACAATAAATAAATGAAATTCAGTTCTCCGTGCATCTGAAATAACAAATAGTAGTTAATTTTAATTAGAAGTAAACACCTGTTTTTCAATCAAAATAATCCGGGGTCCCTACTACTTTTGGGCGTAGGGCAACTTGACCTAGCTTCTGGCGGCCCTTGTAATTAGATAAAATGCATTTGGTAAAACACTAATGTGTAAGATTCTATATCAAACACTAATGTAGAAAATTCAGAAGCTAAGTACAAATTTCAACACGGGTGGCATCAGTGTTCTTATATTTACAGTACATCGTATTAATTTAGTTGGATATAATGTAGATGAAAGCCACTAAATACCTATGTAATTATAGTATTAATGGTGTCATCTTCAATATACAATTAAAGTAATATCACAATACTATGATATTGAGAAGATAGACTACAAATTATAGTACCATTATATTTAATTTACACGACTTTCTCTACATTCAATTTGCTTCTAAAATTTTTCATATTACATTAATCTTCAATTGAAATATGCATAACATTGAGTATTTCTTCACAATTGATTATATTTATCTAAGACAAAATCAGAAATTGACCTTGTTTTAATTTTAAAGCAAGCAACCAGGCAAAAAGAAACACGGCAAACAAAAGACAATCACTGAAATGAAATTGAATGGTGGGAATTAATTACAAACATGTAATTAATTTGAATAAAATATTTTTAAATCCTGATAATATATTGCAGTCCAACGACACATTTATTTCCAAGTTATCAATGATGTGAAAAATGAACTCTCTGATACTTCTCAAGGAAGAAGAACAATCATATATAACAATCGTTAATGGAATTAATGTAAGTCGTTTAAAAAGATTTACAGCATGTTAAAAGAAATGAACAGAAAACGTCTAATGATTTGAAAAACGATGAACTAAGTGAGACGTAATTAGCTTCACGATAAAATAATAATGACGGTTAAGAGGAACATCGTTATTTACTATGTGAATATATTTCGCTCTCGATTTCAATGCATTATTTTATTTCTTACAAATGCAACGAAAGATAAATATTTAAAAGGAAATATGGAACAGTTTATTTATTGTTTTATGTCCCATCTATTGGATTATAAATGACTTAACTTTATGCGATCGGTATCTTAAGAATTTGCGTAATATGATTTCAACTCTTGCACTTTAATTAGCTAGGTAATACATTGGTTAGGAGATTACAAATGTAGTATAAAACTTTGTTCTTTCTTGATCCCTAGATTCCAAGTTTTGAACATTCAATAAATTTCCCCTGGAGGAAAATGGATGCAACCACTCCAATATCCACCCTTAATTATTTTAGCTCGCCAAAGCCACTACACCGAAACAGTTCCGATCCGAGTATTTGTTCGAGGGAGATCGGATCATCATTACGAATATAAGCACACGAGCCCGAGGGGGGCTACGCCCTCACAGAATCGCCCTCGCCATCGCGACGTTTCCCGTCGAGCGCAGAGTCGACGGACGCGGATCGACAGTCGACGCGACTAGCTGTCGTGAGGCGTGTCGCCGCCACGCGCAGACGGCCGGAAAAGAGGGCAGGCACCTGAGCAAAGCGGGGGCGGGGCGGGGCGGGGAGGAGAGGGACGGAGCGGGGCGGGGCGGGGCGGAGCGGGGCGGGGTGGGGTGGGGCGGGGCGGTGCGAAGCGGTGCGGGGCGGAGCGGGGCGGAGCGGGGCGGAGCGGGGCGGGGCGGAGCGGGGCGGAGCGGGGCGGAGCGGGGCGGAGCGGGGCGGAGCGGGGCGGAGCGGGGCGGGGCGGAGCAGGGCGGAGCGGAGCGTGGCCGGGCGGGGCGGGGCAGGGCGGGGCGGGGCGGGGCGGGGCGGGGCGGGGCGGAGCAGGGCGGAGCGGAGCGTGGCCGGGCGGGGCGGGGCAGGGCGGGGCGGAGCGAGGCGGGGAGGAGCGGGGCGGGGCGGAGCAGGGCGGAGCGGAGCGTGGCCGGGCGGGGCGGGGCAGGGCGGGGCGGGGCGGGGCGGGGCAGGGCGGGGCGGGGCGGGGCGGCTCTACGCGCGGTGGGGACAGGGCTTCCGCTCACAAGTTCCCGAGCCGGGGCCCTTCGTCAGGCAGAGAAGGGGCGGTGGATCAGAGGCCCCGGTGAGGTGCGGCAGAGCCTCAACGAACTATTAACCCACTTCGTTAACTCACGAGCTCCGCGGAGGAAGAGGCACCACACCGCGCCGCCTGCAGCGCCGCCACGGCCGCCGCGGCCGCCGCCGCAACCGGCGCGCCTGATAACGTGAGCCCAGGTACTCGAGGAGGCACGTTGCGTCAACAAATCGTTGTCTGAAGAGCTGCAGAGCGAAGATCAGGGTCGCCAGACGGTGGCAGATACAGCCGTGTGCGACGCAGGCGGCGGCGGCGGCGGCGGTGGCGGCGGAGGCAGCCGTCGCTGGGAGAAGCAGGGGGCGCGGCGGGGGCTCGCTGGGGGCTCGCCGCGGCGCCTTCCAGTACTGCTCTCTACGGCGCCGACAACTTTCGATTGAAACTTTCGCTTCTTCACAGGCAACGTAGCCGCTACAATCCGCTGGCGAGTTTCACGGAGTCTTGAGGAATGTGCTTTACGGGATGCGGAACTGGCGACAGCTAGGAGCAAAAAGTCGCCAATTACGGAACAATGGCCGAAACATGAAAAAAAGACTAGGCGAAAAAAAAGGAACACTACGAGCTAGTACTCTACTAGCAAATTAATCTAAAGAATAAGACACACAAAAACTAGATGTAAGAGTTAGAACTGCAGGAATCATATCAATATAAATGAAAGTATTTTACCCGGATCAGACCTTTCTTGTAATAGTTGAGTAACCGAAAGAGTAAAAAAAAGTTCATGCAATTCATGTTTCAAACACTGATTCTTCATCACCTTGTTATTCGATCGTTCATTTTGTTTCCCAGTAGTTCATGACGTTTTCTCCCAGTGCGAAGAACAAACATCTTTCGAACGTCATCTGCTCACAGTGAGATGGGCATTATATAACTTCATAATACATCATTCTTGCACAAACACATAACCTTAGCAATTATACTACTAAAAGGCATTACAAAAACCAGTTATTTAGTCACGACAGTCTCAAAGAAAAATAATAAAATGGCCGTGTTTATATTTTTGGCTGTTATATCTCAAAATAACTACTATCCCATGAATGAATGAAATGAAGTTTCTTCAAAGAGAGCTAAAATACGCTGCAGGCAGTCCCGGTCTAGTACGCCCCGAACTTTTTCGTTTTTATATTAACGTATCCTTTAAAATGAGTTAACAACGGTCAGCAACTTGGCATACTTCAAAGCGTGTTTGGTTCGTGACGCAACATGTATTGAAAGTTTACAAGTCAAGCATTCATTTGCCTTTCAATTTACACATATTACAAGAACGTTTATTTTTTTTTAATTTCCCTTAGTGTACGTGGAAACAGGGACTAAATCTTCACAAAGCGCGCGCCGAAACGCCTTTCCACATCCGTCGCCGAGTGGCTGCATTCGCTGTTTAGTTGCTCTTCGCGGAATGAATTACGCGAGGCGGCCGGGGGCGGACGCAAAAAGTGCGCGCTTCGCTCCGCCCGCGCTCACGACGGAGGCGGCGGTAGAAGAAGCGTGGGCGGGGGCGGTTGCGCGCACCCGCCGTCACAAGGTGCTAATTCAGGGTTGCGCAAACACGCGCCTGCTCGCGCCTAAGTGAACAGGCGCTCCGGGAATTAACGACTTCAGAGCAGCAACATCACGAGTAAAGAGCTACGATAACGCGAAAAAATGGTATCCTTCTACTGTGAATTGGGCAATAATAATTTTTAGAAAATGAATATTATTTTTAAGAAAAATATAAAATGTGAAATACACGTAGATGATAAAATATTTCTCCAGAGTACATGAAAATGAAACACGTAGTTACGTAATTCAATTTACAGAAATTAATATAAAAATATCACGTTTACTGTATTGCAGAAAATACTCTGATTAGTTTACCAGCATGTTTACTCGCATCGTGCAGTCGCTTTAGAAATATGTAAAAGAAGCTTTCTCCTGAGCATGGTATATTGCATACGTAAGTGTTATATAATACAATGACGGCTCAAGAATATTAATTTTTTGTTTTAATTATTAGGTAAAAATCATCTTAGTTATTTTGAATCACACTCCAAGAATTTCTTAAACATTGTATCTTGAATCCGCAGGGCAATTTAATCGTTTTAAAACTAAGAAAGATCACATTTTAATTTTCATTTGTGTGATGTTACTAAAACAATACTGGTGCTAGGCTGAGTTTGTTACACGAATTTCGTGGTATACTGTCACATCCATTCATTTGTGCTATCATAATGAAGTGACCCACCGGGTCCCTTATTTAGTGCAACTGGCTTGCAATCAGGCGCAATGAGGAGGGCACTTCTGGGCAGCCCTTAGCTAATGGCGGCATAAATCAAAACGAACCACCGTGGGCGGAGGGTCCTCGGAAGAAGCACCAGCGCGAGCACGGCCCAAGGTCGCCACGTCCCCGCGCTGCGGCCGATGCGGCGCGCTGTTCGGACGCGCGGCGGCGTGCCGTGGTCGTCACGTGCGGCTCGCCCAGCGGTCAAGGCCGTGCCACGCCGCCCCGCCGAGCACAGGCGAGCAGGTGGGGACGAGGGCGCTGGCGACGGCGCCCCGCCGCTTCCTCCCCGCCTCGTCTTGCTCCCGTCCCCCGCGGGGCAGGCCGAGTTCGTGACCAACCAACGCACGCGCAGACGCTCGACTTTTCAGAGACGCCCGGCGCTGTAAACTATTCCGGTCTCGTTTGTTTACGGTCGCCCAAGGCCAGTCAAAACAGCGTTACGAAAGCACTCAAACCAACCCCGCTTGAGTGTGGGCCGACGGTGCGGGCGGGCTGGTGGGGCGGAAGCTGCACCGGGTACGCGCTGGGAGCGCGGGCTGTTTTAGAGCTGCGGGTTTTAGAGCGCGCGCGCGCGAGCCATCCCGAAGCTGGAACCTTACGTAACACGCGGATAAAAGGCGAGTGGTAACGCTTTTAGAATTCATGGGGCGGCTCGCGGGGCGTGTGACGGAAACCAGTCTCGATGGCTTCGCCGAGACGCTGGCGCAATGCGATCCTTAGGAGCGAGCTGCTACGGGCTCAGCATGCGCCGGCACGCGGCAGCGGGGCGTTCGACGAACAGGTGTCTCGGCGGCACGGCAAACGGCATAGCGCGTCGTAACTCCAAGCATGGACACGGGGCTGTCTTGAATGGGTCGTCCTCTAGGATTCAAAGAGTCCGTTTAACTTTACCAGCCCCTTTCACACTTCAGCACCGAGTGCTGTGCGTGTTCACATCAAGGTATTTTCCTTGTGCACTTCCTACCAATTTTTTTTAATGATAATTGATCTCATCGAAATTTGAAAACTCTTAATAGGGGCCTATATCACCTTGGAGTACACTGTGCGTCCTTCCAAATACGAGCCACTCCCACAACCAACCGTGCACGATACTGAAGTGGAGTTTTCGCTCAACAATGCGGAATTATGGGGCAAGTAATATGCTGTAGAGATATTGTTCGTAATATTTTTCGTTTTATTTAATCATTTTTGATTTTTTAAATGGAAGTATATATTTGTCTTAGCGTAGCTCATAAAAAGCTCTTAATAGCTCCTAAAAACAGGAATACAATGATGTATCATATGTAAGTATTTTGATAGTAATTTGAGTATAACATTAGACATTCTGACATGTGATTTTAAATCAAACGTAACAGTTTCCCCGTAACTGTCACGGCGCTGCAAAGGCTGCAGGCAACGGCGCTGCAGAGGCAACTACTGCGACAGCTGCTACAGGGTATGTCAGTTTCATTGTAACTCACACGTCAGAAAATCTAATTTTGTACTCAAATTACTATCAAAATACTAACAAATACATCATTGAATTCCTCTTTTTATGATCTATCCATTTTTGATGAGAAAGCACAAAACTCCATTTAAAAAATTAATAATGATTCAATTTCTCAAAATTAAAAATATTTCAAAGAATATCTTTTCGGCATGTTGCTTGCCTCGTGATTATGCATTGTTGAGCGGAAACTGCTCTTTGATATCGTGAACCCTTTACCCGTGAACCCCCGTGAAGTTATGGGGGTGGCGCGTAGGTGATGGGACACCCTAGATATTACATAATCCACTTTATTTCCAGTGTTTCTAAGAAAGTAAAAATGATTTTTAGAGTTTCGACTTGAAAGTGCGTAATTACACTGATTTATTATTTTCTAAATGAAAGGATATTCCAATATATGTTTTTAAATGATGTTTTATATGAAAATAAGCACCGATATTTGCATATTTTAATCAGAATTACGTGATGTGAAAGTTTTACCCCCGCAGAATAATTGTGAATATCGTATCTTCAGCTCTCTAGAAAGTCGGAGAATCCCGAACCCTCCTGACAGCGCTTTCTTCTTCGTTCGAGTGGTCCCCCTTCTTTCTCTCTCACTACCCCGGTGCAAGCAAGCAGTAGGCAACCCGGCAATCGTCTACGTACTGCATCATGCCATGCAATGCAGCGAAGTGCATTTGACATTCCTAGAAAGTACCACGATTGGATTGTAATGTTCTTCCTTTCACTCCTTTGATATTTTCTTGAGAGAAATCCCTGTGCATATTATCACCACATAACCTCAAGAAAAAACGGATAAATGAAGAGTTCTCCTTTGACATGTTTTCCAAAGACTACACATTAAGAGTACACAGGGCCTATGAACTTGGCAACACTTATTCTCGTGAATGTCCAACTGAAAGGAAGGGGGAAGTGGGGAATACAAAAGAAACACTCCAAAGATCCGAAATGAGTGAAGAGATCTCAAAACGTTTTCCTGTTTTTGCATTTGTTTAATCAAAATGTTTTCTGTTGTTACTTACTCCAAATTAATATATCAGGCAAATAAAAGTGTTAAATTCCCCAAATACAGATTTTTTGAACCCTAAAACATATGTAGCTATTGGAGAGAGCAATAATGCAGGAACATTCGCAATTTTTAGTAGCAGTTCATTACCGAAACAAAAGTGATTTAATAGATTATGTCAAATGTTTCTCCACACAACTCGCATCCTTTTATTCAACATTTGACAATAATGTTATACATTCTAAGGTTATAAAATGAACAAACTGGAAATAACTGTACAATGCGAAGTGCTAATAAACAAAAATATTGTACAGATGGTAGTTTCAGAAAAAAATGATACTATGAAAAATTACACTCCGAATTTTAAAATGAGTGTATATATATGTGTGTGTGTGTGTGTGTGTGTGTGTGTGTGTGTGTGCAGAAAAGAGCATATGTAATTAATTTGACAATATTTAGGTTTTATGACCTACTATTACCTATTACCATAACGTTAATATAACAGATAAAGTATAAAATCTTTCACCATATCCGCCACGTATAAAAGTGTTGAAAATGAAATAATGTGCGAAGTTTGGTGCAGGAAAAATAGAAGAAACTAACTTTCAGGAAGAGTAAGTACGATGTCACTCAGAGGTCTAATGGAGCCGTCACACTGGGACTGGCGAGTGCCTTCTCTTGTGCAAAAACGCACGGATTCGCGCGTGGGCGAGCGAGGATCGCGTGCCGGTCGCCGCGTGACTGCACGCGCAGCGTCTGCTCTAAAAAGTGTGCATCAGACCTTGAAACGTCTCGCCGTCGGGAAAGAATATCTCAAGGCCGGAAGAGAAACTAGAAGCAGTGTTTCCGGAGAGGGTTGGAGAAGGCAAAGTGTAGGTGAGAAATTCTACGGCACTTATTCAGAAAAGCACGTTCTCTGACCTCATATCTCAGTCCCACTGATCAACTCTGAAACAGTTTTAAATCAAATCTCGCAATCTGACGGTCTCATACATAAGAAAACAGCAAAAAAAAAATAGGTTAATATAGTTCATTGTAACTTGGTGTATAATTGAGAAAAAAATTCACCGAAAAAATAAAAATATCTACTCAAGTTTCGTGTTAAAAAAACATTTAGTCTTTTCTGTTTTATGTTCTTGCATTGCGAATCACAATCAATTGTAATTATAATATTTAAACAAATTTTGTCATTTCGAGGAACACTGCAAAAGGATAAAATTATATACTTGTTTTTTATTATAAAGGAGTTTTAAAATTATAAACACATTGTAACATAGTATTAGAACTGATTTCATAGTTACGCAAATAGAAAGCGACGTTCCATGTTTCCACAGCATTATATTATTATAAATATAAAATATTATTATGTTTTATTTTTTATTTCAGTACCTTCATGTCTAATGAAATGACAAAGTATTTTCTTTTGAATATTATTTGAAAGGCAAGCATTTGTTGTATAAAACATGATTGGCAATAAAAATACCAAAGAGTCATTCAGTTACAAGAACTTTGAATGAAATTTACATAGAGGCCTGACATATATATATATAAATATATATATATATATATATATATATATATATATATATATATATACATATATATATATATATATATATATACATATATATATATATATATATATATATATATATATATATATAAACGTAGCTCAAGATCTCAAGCTTTTTATGTTGAAAAATAAATACAAAACTATCAAATTACACGAGTAACATTTGTATTGATTGAAGGGCTTAGAGAAGGGGATCACAAAAGCGAATATAAGGCACGTAAGAAGCGCGCTGGATTTTGAATGATGTCTCGTGCCTTTGATGCCTGGGGGGCAATGCGACCGGATGTGCCGGTAGACGCAAATACAGAGTTTTGAATTGCAGAATGAAGCCTCGTTGAATAGAATATGCAGTTACAGCTCTCCTTTGCATCACTAGAGCGAGTTCTCCATGCCGAGCTCTCCCAAACACTTCTTAGCGACTGCCTTCACGTTCAATCCCCCCCACAAAAGGATGATACAAGAAGGACGGCAAAAACAAGAAACTGAAACTAACTTTTTACAAAAGAAAAGGGCCACTAAACTGTCCACAATTCGCTAAAGCATTAATGTTTTTAATTTCTGAATCTTGAACGCAAAATCAGCTTAATCAATACAGTCCCGAAGAAGAAAACATACCGAATTCTAAAGGCAAAGACATCTTGACTTATTAATAAGTATAGTCGAAGAAAAAAAATACAATGTCATTAAATATGTAAGCGAGGTTGTGAACAAAGTAGCCTGTGATTAGCAAAGGCATTTCATCAATGACCACGTATTACGAAGCCATTAAAATGAAATACCTAAACGTTCTATAACAACAATCCCTTTTTTTCGCGAAACTCCCAATGTGGTTCTCATTGTGATGCTCGGTCAAACTGTTGTGCAATTTGTGGTTAAACAAACTCTTATTTTTTGTTGTGGGAAGCAACTCGGATGCGGCTGTCAAAAGCAGATGGGGCCGAGGCGCAGACAGGCGCGGGGCGGGGCCGCGTCGCGCTCCGCCGCCCCACCGGCGTCGCCGCCGCGACGCCCTCGGCCGAGATGCCAGCGCGGGGCGGCGCCGACCGCCTTGATGCCGCCTCGCTTGCGCGCATCCGGTAAGCAAGGCGCCCTGCGCGGGCTCTCCGCCAGGCAACACACGCCGAAGCCAAAGTCACGCCGACAACGCGTGCGAATTCAATTCGAACCACAGATATTACATAGGTCGAAGATAAAAACAAAACAGAGGTATTAATGTGATTTGATTAGCAGGAAAATTAACATACAATGAGCTTAAGCCCCACGGAATTTTAAGCACTCACAGAGTAAAATCTAAAGGGCAAAATATGGGGACAGGTTAGGAAAATAAAATAACATTACTTGCTAATAACTAATTTCATGTATTAATGAAGTAATTCCTTATGATGTCAAGTTTCATTATCACATCATTTTCCTTTTTGTATATTTTGTCTATTTAAAAAAATCAAAATAATGTGTAATACTACAACAATATTTTGTCCAATATAATTTTTCTTTTAGTAAGAGCCCACGGAAAATTCATCTTTGGACGATTTCGAAACTGAGTGCCAAAACGTCAGAGGATAAATGGCCCAGAAACAGCACATAAGAGGTGAGTCGCAGGTAGGAACAAATTACCACCATCGTAATAACAGTGAAAACAAGAGGAGCAATGAGACGTTTGAGAAACAAGGAAGGAACTGGTGAAAAGCCGGCGCGCAAATTGCAGCTGCAGAGGCGACTGAGCGCGTGCGCGTGCGCGTGCACGTGGACGAGCGTGGATGGGCGCGCCGTGCACGTGAGTGGGCGCGCACGTGACGGCGCGACGGGGCGCGTGAGCCGCCCGCGCTTGGCCCGCCTGCCGTCTGGCGCCGCGCCGCCCACAGCGAGCTATCTTTTGCCAGCCGCCCCCTCGCCCCGCGGCCCACGCTGATGTAACGCGCGCCGCCGTGCCGGTACCAACGTAACACCGCGTCTCGTCGAGCGGGGGCTAAATGCAGCGTCTCCCGCGCCAACCTCACTCCTCCAGAGCCCCAGGTTCGTGGAATCGCCTCACTCCGCGACCAATTTGTCGCGGCAGCGCTTCTTGAGGGCCTTTCATCACTTATACAATGGATGGTGTGAATAAAAACTGAGTATTTACTTCAAAAGTGATAACAACCAACTCCATAATGAATTTCACCTGGAACCTATAGAACAACACATCACTATCTGGTCTCCAACTTTTATTTCAACCTACCTTATAGCCCTTTCACCCTTCAAACTGGTCAAAAAACCCATGTTCCGAACAAGAATAAAAAAAAATCCGTACCACATATTTCTAAAAAAAAATGCAGATTTATATCCTGACTGAGGACCCCTTAACGGGAATACCTCCCTCTTGTAATAGTATGTAGGTTTACATTTAAGTATAGTAAGTCTTTTAACACATATGAATAGATATATTTTCTGAGCTATGTACTTCTGCAAATATAAAATAATTAATAAAAAAAATTCAAGTCTGAAGTAGTAAAAGCATTTATTTAATTTGGTGTGAATAACCTTATACCTGTACTAGGAAGATGCTGGAAATACGTAAATACTTATTGTAAAATAGCGGGCAATTAGTACATTCTGTTCTCATGCTAAGGGAACTATAAGGGTATGTTTGTTTTGTGCTGTTTAACCTTATTCAATCACACATGCTTAAACACTATCGCTCGCAAAAAGCGGGCTCATTTTCCTCTCTCATGCATCGCGTCCAATACTGACTGGGGTAATCACTTTCCCCATCTTCAGTTGCTGGAGGAACGCCGCCTCTCAGCACTCGCGTGTTGGTCCAGCGCTGGGGCGCACGCATTGTCGCGGATTGTCGCAAAGGCGGCGTGACTGCGGCGCGCGGAACGACCCGCCGGGGCCAAGGTTCGTGAACAGCGGCGACAAAATATGCCAGCGCCACTGTTGCCAGGGCGCCGCGGCGCGTGACGCCGCCCGCCGCCCACGCGCCCGCCGGGCCACACGCCCACCCAGGTGGGCGCAAAGCGGAAGAGATGGCCGCCCCACTGACACGACACGTGACGTGACGTGACGTGACGTGACAAGCGAATTCGCCTGTGCACAATAGGTTCCCTCCGAGTTCGCAAGGCGAGTAGGACTACCCGTAATCCAAGGCTATAGTATCTGGGGCATGCGGTGAAGAATGGTTGAATTGTGCGAGGTACACGGTTAATGTACGTAGCGAAGGGTTCCTAATTGCAAGTCGTACACGCACCTCAACAGCTCATGGACAATGATGACACATTAACATTTATTTGATTCTGAGATTTATTGCTTGTAATCGACAAATTAACACAGCAGGAGGAATTTAATGGAAACATTTGGATTCAAATTAAAAGGGGCTGGCGGAAATACAATATGTGCATAGTTATAATTAACATAAAATTTTACAAGTCTTCCTCATGAATCTGCGGAATAGCATATAAAAATTAACATAAAAAGCAAAATATTAGAACATTCAGTTTCCCCACATATCCTACCAATATAGTATTTTCATAATAATAATAATCAGAAAACAATTATTTCCAGCCCAATTTAAGCAAAACTCTCGTTTTTAAGTTATAAGTGAAATTATCGTGACTAGCATACAGATGACCCTACTCTCCCAGAAAGCTGATACAGACTTCCAACTCATGAATTATCGAAAACTTATGAATAGTCAGTGCACATACCATTTTCATAACATGACTCCAGATAACATGACTCCAGACTTATTTGCAATACTTTTCGCACGATATGGTGACATTTTTACGCCTAAATATGCCAACTTTCAATTTCTCCTGCATAAATTACATTACGAACTCCATGGCGACATCAAATATGTTAAACTAGGAGGTTAGATAAGCTTCGAATACTCGTGTAGTACCAGCTATCACCTTAAAGCTGTAGCATAATGAAGGAAAACATTTAAACTTATCCAGTTAACAATATACGGGTCTATTTTAATCCTCCAAATTGGTTTAATATGTTAAAATTGCCATGTATATAATATTCACATTATTTAGTTTCAATATTGAATATTAACTAATATTTAACATCTTTAACCATAATCAATTGAAGTTAAGTTTTTGAGCAAGATATCTCTTATACAATTCTGAGTATTTTCAAGAAAAAAAACTATACCGTAATATGCAAAGAGATTAACGATCATTCGTGTTTGTTTCAAATTTCACGTATAAAATTATTTATAAATATTACTAAAATTGAAGACTCTGTCTGCTATATGTCCGATTTATTTTAAAATATTAGAAATTTTGAAAATGTTAAAGTTCGCCTTGGATCTTCCATCGCGGTAGTTAGATCAGAGCGTTGAAAGAGGAAACTTTGCACAAGGCGTGTGTTGGAAGAAGGAGGCGATTGTCAGAAATTAACCTGTCGCAGTTTTCTTAAACATAAATCCAGTTCAAAACTGCGATACGTTCGCACAGATTAAACCAGTAAATAATAATATTACGAGCAGCTACAAATAATATTGTATTAGAAATTATATGGCGATGTAGCAGAACTACTTTTAAAGAGTTGGACTGGCATCACCCAGGCGAGGGTGCCCAGGTATTGACTCGTCAGTCAAGGTCGAAAATTCAACCAGTCGAAAGACGAAGTGGCCCTTCTCGGTGTAAAGTAACAGTACCAATAACTATGGAGCGTCCGAGTTTAAGAATGAAGGACGGTCTCTTGACGCCAAACGTGGCGCTTTTTTGCTGTACCGTATGAATCGAAAGTTACGCGCTCGATGGTAACAACGAATCCTGAAATGGAGCATAGCGCTAGTTTAGCGCTCAAGTACTTTATCTCGAACCTTTCCAATTTTCTGAAATTGCATTTCCTCCCTTTCGTCAAATCCAAAGCGGTTCCTAAGAGACTCCAATACACAGGAACGTTTCTATTAAGATTCTCGCGTCCTTTGGACTTCGAAATGTCATAAATCAAGAAGAAATATTAATTTCAAAGTGCACCACTACTTCAATACAATATACAAAATTAAGCCACATACATGCAGTTCAAGAAAGCCTCGCCTTTCCTTTTTAACAGTTTATAAATAATAAGTTTTGATTACCGAACCAAACATTTAAAATATCTTTGATGACAAAATAATTCGGCCCCACGGGAACAAACTGATTTGTTTCACGGGAAACCGAGCTGCCTCGCGCCAGGTGAGCGGACAGTTATCTACTGGTAGCCATTGCGTACGAAGCCCGTTGGAAAATATAATAGTAGTTAAGTAGTTATGTTAATGAGGGTTTAAAACAGTTTTGAAATATTAAAAACGGGGGGGGGTATGTTTATTTTCTGGTAAAGGTCATAAGGCCCTTACTTCATTCTTAACCTCGGAAGGAAGACTGGCATTTCCGGAATTTCACTACACTAAAGGGAACTAATGCCCACAGTAGCTGACGCGCCCGAAATCAATCATTCGTTCATCCTCTGTTTTTTCTGACCAGCTTATATTGAAGCAGCATTGCAGGAGTTGTTGAACTCGGAGCGCGTAACGCTCACAGGTCAACAAGGTATCGTAAGACAGGTCAACGAATACACGTGCTTCGCTAATTATATTGTATCAATAACAACTTTGCATTTTCGTCAGTTGAGAACACTAAATAATTTATTTCGGGCTTGAAACAGTACTAATGGAAAAACCGTCTTACATCATCAGCCTTCGGTCCCTCATTTATACGTTGGTACCTACGTTAAAGGAGTCAGCATTATTTTATAATTGAAGAAAAATAATACGAATGTTGTGTAATACGACTTGAATTCAACTTGTAAATAAAACAACCACGAAAAATGCATAATGGATGCGGACAGTGCACATCTTACACATCCTTCACAAAAAAATCACAAATAATTGCACATGTCTTGATAGGAAAAGAACATGGACATGTCTTGATTAGACAAAGAACCGGAATAAAAGTTTTAACAAAACTGTTTATTAAGTATATGTTTTTTTTATTTTCTCTACTACCATAATTTTCATTTTTTGAAAATATAAATAATTATTATTTAATGTTTTGAACATTTTTATAAATAAACAATTAACAACTCAACAGATATTTTGTAATCAATAGAATCCAAATCATACCAATCAGTTGCCGGTGAATATTCGGCTATCGACCCACAATCGACCAATTGATCGTCATTGATCCAATTTATAATTCCACTGCCCCTCAAAGTGTCCATACAGCCCTGTTGGGAAACACTAGACCGTCGTTAGATATAGTATTGTAGAGACATCATCGCGTTTAGCCTCGTAAAAGGGCAGCGAAACGTATCAAAGCGCAGAAAAAAAAGGCACAAACTGCGCAGAAAAGCGCGTCCGCTAACGAGCACTAGGTGCTTGCTCCTGCGGCGCCAGTGCAAACGCGCGCCTCCCACAGGTGGCAGCGGCGGCGGCGGCGGCGGAGGCGCCTGTGTCAATACGGCGCCAGCTGCGGCCTTGGCCTTGCCAGACTCGCACTGTTCGCCCACGACCTTCGCGCTGGCGCGGCAGGCGCGGACGCAGGGCGGGCGGGCGGGCCAACGGTTGGCGCGCGGGCGCGTGGAGGGCGTCAGACAAACGAACAACACATTCACGAGTTCTGGTGTATGTTTGCTCTTCCCGGCTGTTAATGGATGTTTGGGTGGGGTTCGTAACAGTAATAAATTTTCAATTGCCCAGTTGCGCTGCGAAGGCCAAGGTCTTCTACGCGCTGTAATCTTATAGCGACGCAATATTGCGCAATTGCATTCGGGGCCCAAAATAGGTACGCGTCGGCAGTGTGAACGGGCGAAGCATTTAAATTTGAGTTCCTGTTTGTACTCAATTACAACCGTTAGTCATAATCGGCGGTATATAAATATTCTCACAGCAAATTTAAAGAACAAAAAAGTACTAAGTTTCCAAAAGGGATAGTAAGCGACATTACATTTTACATGTCATCGTGAATTGCAGCGAACAAAAAGAAGGCTAGTTTCAAAGACAGACTAGAAAAATGGAAATAAAAAGATATTGTGCACAGACTTAATCATAAATTAAATGAAGAAAATGAGAAAAGTTAATTATCGATCATGATAAGACACTTTTGGCTGAACTGAACAAAACATTTTTTTCTTAGCAGTACCAGATAGTTAACTATTCGTTCTATTCTGTCCTGCTTCTTATTTTTTTACATTATCCGAGCTGGCACAACAGTTGCCATCGTCTACAGCGCTTCCATTCAAGAGAGGATTTAACGAGGATGGAGAAAGGGAATCCTTTTCCCAAGACCCGAGAAATTTTCCAGTGGCTTCTCTTGATCCGTTCCTGATGGATACATGTACGTTCATCTTGCTGCCATTTCAGAATTTGTGAGATCAGGAACGATTCAACAGCAGAGTCGAAAGCAAAGCAAAGCCGTGCGTTTCTGAGGTTGACAGAGCGAGCAATCAGCTCAAGGGAAGGACTCGAGGAGGGCTTTGAGCGCCGGGCATCAGCGGCGCAACGGAAAAGCCCCATTGGCTGCGAGGCGGCGCGGCGGCAAACAGCTCGTGCGCAGGAGACGTCACCGGCCCCGTGCGTCACGGCTCGCGAGGACCCCGCGCCGACCGCGCGGATCGCAGCGAGGCCAAGGTCGGGCGGCCGCTGCACGTGCCCAGCTGCTGCCTGTCGAGCGGCTACTTTCCTTTCTTTCAAATTTATTTATTTTTGGTCGCTTTTCAACGTTAATGACCTCAGTTTCATCAACAAAAAATTACATCACACGCAACATACTTTTACAAAACCAAAGATCAATTTCAACATAACAAAATTTGATTTAGAGAGGCTGGTTTCGTTCTTCGTCGTTTACGCCATGTGCAAGAAAATATTTGGTCGGATGTCCAAACCGTTGGAAGGACTACGTTCCATTAGCGTGGGTGCAAGAGAGGCATTGAGAGAAAGACATTCTAAATTTCTGTTCATGACAAACGTTGCTTGAGATAAAGGCGACAACCTTTTAATTTTGGCTATCAAATATTTGTGAAAATGAGTATTCCTTTCACCCATTGATTATAAAATACTATTTCGATATTTGTGAACTCTAAAAGAACATTGCGTTCTATGTTTTGTTGAATACAAATGTCGATCATTTTTCTGTTTCATTACCATAATAATTATTCCCATACTATTTTCTTTTATAAGTGCTTTGATATTTGTATTATTTATTATTCAGTGACCTTCCACAGCTGTCCCCTGAAGAACATTCTAGGAATTTCACCCGAAAAATTCGTGGTTTTCAATTTGGAATACTCTTCTTACTTTTTTGACAGTGTGGAAGAATTGGAGCAGGTACTGTATTCCAAACTGTGCCCACACGAGCTACTCGCCTGTCGGCAAAGCCTGGCGCTGACAATTTCCTCTGATCCCGCTCTCACTTCCCCACCATGAACAGAAAGAGGTGCAAGAGATACAAAACGGCTTAACATATCACAAAGAATGGTTCCTTCATTCGAAAGGAATGAAGCCTGATGTTTTCAATCAAACAACTGTAATTTGAATTGTTTGTATTCTTTATAGCGTATTTCTACACTTCATGTTAATTTTCTATTTAAATTCTGCCCAGGGAACCGAATGTGTTTGAATTGAGAATTCTTTGCTGCTTTTAATTTTTGTTATATTTTATCAAATAATTTTGTAACTTGTTTATACCAAAAATGAAAACAATTTTTGAATACAGCGATAGTGAAATACATTATTATGTCTCTATAAATTAACAAGTTTCTCTTACGGGTTTCCAGCTCTTTAAACATACAATAATCTTTCTGTACTAAGTCTCCTAATCTGAACGCAGGAAGCTAATGCAATTATTGCACTGTAAAGCAAATGTGTAATTTTACTCTCAATTGATAAGGTTAAATGTGACTGAGTATTTCATTTTAATGGATCATTTTCTTTGTTTTAGTAGAGAAAATTCGAATTAATGGCGCTTTTGGGCAATAACTGTCAACTGACTTCCCTAAAAGACGTCGTGGGCAATGTATCAAGAGACGCACCGATACCACGGGGCACTTTGTGCAATCCTTACTTTTAATTCTCTCGGCTATTTCCTGGACGCAGTGCTCGCTTGCTCTAGTGAACTACCTACCATGCCAGCAACCTAGACATGCCTGAATCAGAGTATTTGATCACTTACTGATATTCGCACACTATATCTGGAATTTTAGTAATACTCGTAGTTGGTACGAAAGGAGAATAAACATGACAGCACGAAAATACAACAAATTTTCTTGCCATATGTACTACGAAATAATATTTATTCAGTTTCAATGGAAGTTATATAAAAGAATTTCAAGGTGTAGTTGAAACTGTAGGAAATTTAATTTCTTTTGCAGTTTCCTTTCATATTTTCACCGCTATCTTTCTTTAAACTATATCATTCAATGGAATCTTCCAAAGTGAAAGTAGATACGTTCAATGTCATACCACTGAGGGTTGTTTTAAAAAGTTGTTTTATTTTTACATAATGTATCCAAGAGACTTCAGGAAAAATGTAAATTATTTAGAATGCAGTTAGGGGAGACGTGTAGAGCAAAGGAAGATGTTGCTCCCTCACTATTAAGACATTCTCCAGAAAGCCTTAGAGAAGACGTCGCATATGGTCTCTTTAGACAGGCGCAATGCAGAAAGCTGCTATGCACAAGCTGACAGCTACGCGCCTACTAATTCCCTTCATCTTCCTCAGCAAACACCTGTCCTGCATTCGCACTGCTTTCTTGGCAGTCCTGTTTGTTATCGCCGTTGGTCTCTGGGAAAGCTGCGTCATGTAGAAGAAGCGTATCTGATTGGCTGGAATGTTCAACTTGTTATTGCTGGTAGCTATTAACAAGTGACGGGTACTTTTAGAGTAGAACTGAAAAACGCAGACCAAATGTTTGCCAAACGATCGTCCATACATGAATATATCAAATATCTTAGGTTATTGTCTATAATACTTGCGAATATAATTTCAAATGATAATATTTGAATTTATGTATATAATTCGTTAATGATTTCAATTATTCGTGAATCTTTTACGATCACACGTGGATTTACTACATGTCACAGAATACTGACATCGACAATGATTATGATGAATTACAGTATTACAGTACACCGTCATCTTCTGCGCAATGATGTAGACTCGGGCATAGCTTCCTTGAAGGGGGAGGTCCGACCTCATTAACAACCGGTTGCCCCATTAATTCATTCATACATTGGTAGCAGTATTTCGTACTCTCATGACGAGCTACTGAGAGCGTGTGCGTGACTGTTGTTCAGAGGGCCCACACGTTGATAGTGTGTGGAAAAGTACTGAAGTACTCCAGGAGGTGCCACACGCTGGGCGTCCAAACGGACCAAGGCTCAGGTGTCCGAGCGACCTCGTTGTCCGGCCACTGGCCAGCGCCCTCCGCTTCAAGCGCAACATATGGCTCAGCCCGCTTCAGTCGTGGAGTTCCCCGCGGGGGTGCCTTCTTCCATCCGTTTAATCCCAAGCGTTAACGCGGATGATCAGCTAGAAGGGACGCTACGTTACAAGTGAAGCAGAAAAAGGAAGTTGACGCTGTAGTTGTTCTTGTGTTCCGCGTGTTTAGTAATAATCGTTAATTAAGAATTATTTTATATTATCTTATTCAGCAAAAAGTGTTCTGTGGTTACACGGTAAAATTTCTTACTGTGAATCTTGGTTTGAAGAAATTAAGGGTTTAAATTATTTAGACATTTTTGATGATTAGAAATTTGATTTTAGTAGAAAAATTAATATTTTTGTAAATTCGATGAGCTAAAAATTAAAAAAATAGATCAACGCATTATTGTCTGATAAACAATTTCGGAAAAAATGAAAGTGGGATCTCTGTAAGTTTCAAAAATATGATTTTTTTACAACCAAAGTTTAGTTCATTGCTGACGCATTTCTTGCGTTACTGGCCGGCAGTTCCCCTCGTGTGCTCAACCCTATTTTTTCTTGTTGTATTTTGTAGAAAATTCACTCAAAAAATCACCTGTATTTTGTTAAAATACAGGTATATCTGATGTATCCAATGATAAAGCGTAAACATTAATGCTCTTCAATCGATGGGCAAGGTACCTCTTTAACCAAAAGGAAACTTCACTACTCATTAATAACCCACACTTCGATATATTTGAATTAAAGGTTCTTGTAAAAACCTCAAAATCGTATACACATATTAAAGGGCAATGAAATATGTTTAAGTTCGTCAAACACTCCCGCACCAATACCATACCGACGGGTGCAGTAAGAGAAAACTCCGGCGACAGGCTGTGGGCGAGGGCCCTGTCCTCTCAGGCAGATTTGTGAAACTCTCTACCACCGTCTTCATTCAAACATGCGAGACCCGCTCCGCGCTTCTGCCTCTCCTCTTTCCCTGGCCCATTTGCTCAGAGCAACCGCGCGCCGCCCCACGCTGGGGTTCCCAGGGCGCACTGTGCGCTGCAGCGGGCCAAAGAAGACAAAATGCGCGCATAGCCCAAGCAAACGAAAGTTGGACGAAAGGAAACTTTTTCACGATTTGCATGTGGTTCAACTGTATCCAAACTTTTCAAATATTAGCGAAACGTTAAAAACAAATTACTAGAAATTGAATTTCGCATATTTTGTTTATAATTTTTATTTTACTATTAACTGAAATAATTTTTTTTCAGTCTTACACGGCTTCCTACGTTGAAGGAACGGTATATAGAACAACAACAACAAAAAAAAGGATGTGAAATGTTTGCGAAACGTTTGAGAAAAATGTATGTGACCGAAGAATATACCGGAATAAGAATGTATCAGTGACAAGCAATGCTAGTTTCTTCTTTCCTAATTCTCGATATAACTGTATGAACAACATGTAACAACTTAACAACATTCATATGAACATTGGAGTATGTACTTATTAAATACTTCTGTCTTAAAAGTTTTTTATTTTTGTATTTTTAAATTTAAGGTCATCAACAGATAGGTCACTAGCGACTAGTATAGATTAACGATATGGTAACAGTATGATATGATATGGTGATGGTGTGGGGTGAAAGAACGAACGCAAATACAATACTGCCCGAGGCGGGACTGGAAACCAGCGATCTTTCAGTCCGAGATCGCTACGGCTCGACATCGATCTCGGAGATGGCTCAGGGCATCTACCGACGTCACTGCAATGCCTCTCAACGGGAGGTCCTAGGTTCGAGTTCAGTAGCCAGAAGTTTCGACAGTAGTCTGTCAGTTAGGTCGAATTCAGTCGCTGCCTGGAGGAGAATTCCAGCGGCTGGCTGCTCTGATTGGTAGTATTCCATGGTTTCTCCGATCAACCCCAGGCAAATGCTGGAGCAGTACCCTAACAAACGGGCCACGGGCCGCGCGCAATCTTTCCTACTTCTTCCTTGTCCTATCCTCTCCTCTTACACTAACACGCACTACACAAGCACATACGCCGGGAGACCGGTGAGGAGCTTAGAGCTTGTCCCGGTTGGGGCGGTGCCCCGCTGGTGGGAGATTCCTGGTTGGGGAAAACCTCGCTAACCGACGGTAGGTCGGCGCCGAATCTCGCCATCCAGCGGGGGGAAGATCACCGCCACCTCCCGAGTAAAAATTTGCGCTACACTTACGGGACTCATGACCCTGATATTTATCACCAACACAATCAATCAATTTTGGCCTTCCGGACGACTCCTAAAACGTATTACGTGCGCTATCCGCTCTTTTTGCCTGTCTGTGCGCGGACCGGAGCAACGGAGGAGGTGGCGGCGGGGGCGGGGGCGGGACGGAGCATAGTTCGCACCCTCGCGGGCCGGGGACGGCGCCGCCGCGCCGCACAATGGAGGGGCGTGGCATTGGAAAATATGCGAGACCGTGCGGGCGCGCGGGACGGCCACGGGGCCGAGGCGAAGAGCGGCAATATCTTTGCGAGGGAAGACGGGGGTGGAAAGCGGAGGAGACAATGGACGGGGCGGCATTTTGTAGATGTTGAAAATACGAGATTACAAGCAACAACTGCGGAAGATTGAAGAAGAAACCGGTGGAGTGATGAAACCGACTAGATTGGAGAAGTTGAAGAAGAGAAAGTGGAGGGCCATGGACATGAAACCAGTTGACCACTGTCTTGAAGATGAAATCTTAACGAGTAATAGGATGTTTTGGAGACTTAAAAAAACCGCGTAGAGAGTTTTGGGCAAACGAATATAAGAAACATCAAAGAAAAAAATGTAGAAAAAATTAGGCAATGGAATGGGGATTGGAGATGTGGTACAGGACGGTGAGAACCTTCCCTTGAAAATGAAACTCAAGATAGAACAGGAAACGTGGAATACATCGTGTAAGAAACCTATTAAAACAAGTAACTGTTCACCGGCCACCGACAATAGAGCGCAGATCGGCGAGGGAGTGATCTCCAAAGTAGACTGCGAAGACGCAGCGCTGCCTGCCGCGAAGCTCCTTTGGAAACGAGGGCGGTGCCGTCCATTGCGTCAGACGAGGCTTCCGTAGCACCGCCGCTCGCGCCAACAACTCCTCCGCCTCCGCCGCCTCCGCCAGCCCATTGTCCTGCGCAGCGGCTCCCGCTTTCCCCGACAACCGCAGAGGTTCCCCGCTCCGCTCCGCTCAGCTCCGCTCCGCTCCTCGCCGAGCCCGGCACGGAGCGTCGCGGCTTCCGCCGCCGCCGCCGCCGCCACCGCCGTCGCGGGGCGCAAGATTTACTGAGCCGCGCTCAAGTTGCGGCGCCGAGCGGCGGACGGGCCAAGGCGGAGCGGGGCGGTGCGGGGCGGGGACGGAGGCGCGCTAGGGGTCGGGGTGGGGTGGGGTGGGGTGGGGTGGCGACGGCGCCTCGCACGGCGTCGCACCCGCCCGCTGGTAAAAGCCCCGTTCGTCTTGCCTTTCCCGCCACGCCGCATGCGCAGCCAGCCCTTCTCTTCTCTTGCCGGCGGTAGCGGCGGCGGTGGCGGCGGCGGGTTTTGTTTACACCAAGAAAGCTCTATTCCTTACATGTCGAGGCGCAACGCGAGCGCGCTCGCCTCCCCGCCCCCGCCCCCCACGCACCTCTACGTCGTCGTGCGCTGCATTCAAACGTCTGCGCCACACATCCAGGGCGACACAGTATAAGAGGCCCTCCATTAAACAATGTTGTCAAAGTAGGCACTTCGACATATTTGTTACAGCGTTCAGGAACTAAAAGGAGGCTGACGACAAAACGAAGTAGTTGCAGTTTCGCAGGCTTGCCTCGAGTTGCTTTGATTCATCACAATACCTAGTTATCTGCAAGGATTTCGATTGGCAATATCGTTCATTACTGTTGGAGTGAATACGTTCAGAGTGTAAATCGTTTGCGTAAAAAGGGAAATTCTAGCAGCAAATATTGAGATCAAATGATCTATACATTTAGGAAATCATGCCATTCCATTCAACAAAAAACTTTCAAGTTAAAACTGATAACCTTCTTTAGTCCCTATTTAGAATATTATTAAAAGCGTAGAAGTCCAAATTATTAGTCTGAAATTGGGCGAATACGCTTCAGAGAAACACATAAATGTAACAACAAATGCAAATACGAACTCTTCATTTAAAAAAATCAAACTTCTCATGTACCATTCTTCAGTCGTTTGATTTTTGCTTTTACAGGTCCCTTCAAATACCCCTCGTTAATGAGAAGCAAAAAGGATATCCCTTTATTCTCGTATGTAGCGTGAGTTTCTGAAATCAATGACGAGTATATTTGCCCAACGCCCCCACAGCTTTCAAACATTTCTCTATGGATAATTTTTATGAATGTCGGTGCCCGCTTGAAAATACGTCACCAAATTACACCCACAGATTTGAAATTGAAACGCTCCAACGCGCTGCAAACGTCAGTGGGGGATATATTTGCGCGCTACGCGCCGACTGTGTGTGTACGTGTGTGTGTGGGTGTGTGAATAAACAACAGAGCCAGAGCGCGCGCGAGTGTACGTGGGTGTTGTGCGAGCGCGCGGCTAGAGGGAAATGTATGGCGAAGCAGGGAAGCTTTGATGGTGGAGATGGTTTTGTAATGAACAAGGTGATTAAAGATGCTAATCCAAAAAGAAACGTTTTACTTGTACCTTAGGTTCAACTAATACCTTACTTGAACTACATAAGCACTTGAAAAAACTATTACTAGTGTCCAACCCACGATTTTTCATTTTTTTACAGTAAAAGTGGAGAAAAAAATACGTATTCTCACACTAATACTTTCCGCCTGTGATATCAGAAAACGTTAGTTGTGTTGTGTTCAGTGTCTTAAAATTTTAAATATTTCTTCTCCATTCAAAAGAACAATAACGTTAATTACTTTTTTTTAAGATATTCCTATTACATTATTATTTTTGCAAACAATCTGATAATGAAAAATCTTAAATTTTCCTTAAAAAATACTTTATAAGCGATTCGATAACATTAACAAAATTTAATACAAAGAATGTATTATAATATTTTGAAGAATTTCTTTTGAATCTGTTTGAAGAGTTTTTATAGCAAACAACAAATTCCAGTTTTCTAATGGCAATACTACAGCACGTTAATGACCCCACAGACTTTACCTTGTACTATTTTGTACTCTCTTCTTTCAGATCTTTACTGTTAGAATGCCTCTGGCATCATCTGGAATCGGAAGATTATGGGAAGAAATTAATTCAATGAGTTAGAATAGTAAAATTATTATTGCAAAGGAAAAACACGGAAAGACGATACATTACGAATGCAAAAATACTAACCAACATTAATTACAATCCGTACACTCTGCATTTATTGACATATACTGAATTCACATTTCGTCCCAACACTTCCATGGTAAAGAAAGTTTCCGCACCTTTCTTGAAACGTGTACTTCCTGACCTAAAAACGGCCCGCGGTCAATTTCCAAGCCGGGGGGGGGGGGCGCCGCCGGGCCTTTCAAGGGTCGTCTTTGGAGGCGGTCGGCGCGCATTGAGGGGCCAGGGCACAGCTGCGCCTCTGCCTGCACCAGCCGGAGCCCCCCCCCCCCCCGGGCCCCAGCCGCCCACCCGCGGTTGCCAGTTCCCCCTCGGCCCACGTGGGCGCCCCAGCGCCCGCCAGGGCCCCAATTAACTACTCCGAGGCGCTCGCCTTCCACGCCGCTTCTCCAACATGAATTCCATGGCCGCGCAACAAGCAGAAATCCGCGCGCTTAAGGCCGTATTTCAGGCAAAAAAAAATTTTTGAAGAATTCTACAACTTTTTATCTAAATAATTCACGCTTAACATCACCCTCTCTTTTTATGGTGCGAAAATTAGTATAGCAGACTAGATTTTGGATACATACTTTGATTAATGAATGAAAGATCACGGTACAATGACCCAAAATATCATTAATTTTCTTAAATCAATTGACGTTTTTGAGTTTCACCACCTCCGAATTTTTCTTATGTAAGAGCTACATGTACTTAACACCTTCGCGTACATTCCAGTAGCAACTTTACAACCAGATTGGTATACTTGGCTGACATTACATATCTCTTTGAAGCCCCCCGTTCAAATGAAGCTGCTATTCTGGTTCTAAAACAACATTCCTTCGACTAATTGGACGTTGAGTTATCTATGACTAAAAAAGATCGGCGTCGATATAGACCATTTCTTTTCCCCCAATATTAGGGAAGAATTCTCCCTTACTGGAACTTGCGCACACAACTGCCCACATAAAGTTCCAGGTTCCAGATGGAAATAACGTGTTTGAAGCCAAAACACCTGCCGTATCCTCCTACGGCCGGCCGTGCCTGCGGCCGTGCCGAACTGCGTGCGAACAATCACGGCCGTCGCCGCACTCTCCATCTTTCCGGCTGGGGCGCCAGCAGGACGCGAGAGCTGCACGCGAGCTGTGCAAACAGCGTGACCACGCGCCGATGCGCACGGCACCAGTCGACAGGAAGAAGGAAGGACAATAAGAATTCCAATGCTGCACACCAAGATAGACGGATCGCATGAAATATGTTACGAGCCAATTATATGTGTTCAATCACATTCGCGGCAACGAATTTACATTCATTCATTATGCTGTGTTTCTTAATTCGTTTTACTTTTTTAATTATTTAACACAGAACATGGGAAACAATACGACATGTGTCCTAATCAACGTTTGCAAAATATTATTACATTAGAGCAACCTAGAGCACATATTGAAATAAATAATGTTGTTTGTAAGAGAAACGGAAATAAAGAAGTAAAAACCGCTATTAAGGTGCAAATGACAAAACATTGATGAAATGCTTATATTACAGATACTTCAATACAGAGGCGCTCAACTGGCTGTCGGGAAAAGAAAAAGCTTCCAAATCTGAACCAGGAATGTGGCCACCCCTAACCACTGAAGAGGAGGCGAACACGAAGGAGGGAGGCTGCTGTGACGTATTTACGGCTGTTGCCGAGAGAAAGGAAAAATCCATTCCTCTGCCCAACTCCGCGAACTCACCGTAACCAGCTACGAAAATTTAAGAAGAAAAAAAAAAGCTTCAAAACATACACAATAGGCGCATAAAAACCTTGGAAAGTTTATTTACAAGTTATTTGGCATCTACGTAATGCAGGTATGCTGTCACTACTTTGTTGTTTGCGGCTGCGAAACGTTCAACAACGTAATTTACTGTCGAGAGGGGTTTCCATTATTGAAAATAAAGCTTGCGGTCTTTCACCGCCTATAACCTTCACTACAAGATCACTCGTTATATAACGACCACAGAAATGCTTATTCTATTTTTTCTTCAAAATCATAATTTGACTATATTTCAGAATCGTGATATTTCATCAGTTTCATATGTCTTTTCATTCGTAGTTATTATCAAAACGTAACAAATTACATGCGCAAGTCGCAAAAGATTTAAAAAATAATATTTACTAGTAAAAGAACTGTTCGGTGAATACACTGCGAGTGTTCTATAAATTATATTGATAGGTCAGAATATTTCCCAATGAATTAATATTTCATAGAAAGTTCAAAATAGTTATAATTACAGAGAAATTGGATTGAAAAAAGTATTGGATACACGTATTTACCTAAATTTTTAATCTAAATTCCGAACAATACTTAATTAAAAACATTCCAAACAAACTCTTTTGACATTAAAATATTAATGCCGATTATTATGTTCTTCGGTGAAAAACAATTTGCTAACACAATTCAAATCAGCGTACACATCGGAGATTTCCACACAATCAGCACGTGATGCCAGGACCCGAACAGTGCGACCTTTCGGAAAAGTACCCAATGACCGCAGTGCGGTTTATTTCTCCTCCTTTTGCAAGCAACGAAGGCGCTGCAGAGGAAACCTGTGCCCCAGGCACCCGGTGCTCCGCCTGCGACAGCGAGCGCGCGAGTGGGAGTGGGATTACCAGCTGAACTACTAGCAATCCACCAGACCAGTTGGCTGAAGGCTCGCTGCAGCCGCCGGGGATCGAACCGGACAGCGTCCTTGGCGGAGAGGTTCCGGGTCAGTGAGTCGCAAGCGGACGGATGTGTGCGTGAAGACAAATACGAAGAGGTGGTCAAAGAGAAAAGCTTGTAGAACATGCGGGGAAAGAACCGATATGTGGTTACCAATTCAATGAAATATGTTTTGGAGGAGTACGGCATCGGTCGGAAGAATGTCAAAATTAATTTCCAACAAATTCTACTTTAGTGGACCTTCAATTGCCAGTTACATTAAATAACAAAATTGCTTCCAACATACGGTATTTTCTTTCGAAATATTCAATAGTAATTGATAATACAACAAAATTCAAAATTTTACAGACCCAAAATAACTTTTTAATTGTTTTAGTTAATTAATTAGGTGGATTTAATGATACTTGAATTCTCCTCCACATGACAGAATGCTGTCGTGGTCGACCTTGTAGATTGTGATTGGCTTCTAAATATTGGCTCATGTACTGTAATATGTTCATTAGTTCTAAAACCACTTATTATATTCTCCAGCAAGTTTCCATTCTCTGTAATGATCTATCAAAAAGAGCAAAACTATATTTTATATTCTTTCAATTATCAAATATGTAACGATTCTGCCTTTTTGAAACTTTCAAATTCAATTATATAATAAGAAGTTAGGAAAGTAATGATATTTATTACAGAGTTCCTTTTCTCAATTTTAACTTTACACTGAATCAGAATAAGAAAAAAATGTTTTCTTTGTTAGAACCAGGTGTTTATGGCTAACAATATAAGAAGAGCGAAAGCAAAAGGATTACTTAATATTTCATAAATGGCAAGAGACAATGACCCCTCGTGTTACACGATGTTTGCACAATGTCCGGTAGCACTTTTTTCTGCTTTTCAAATGAGCTGTCTGCCTAATGTCAAGCCACATTTTACATCACGTTTAAATACATACATTAGACTATCACATGGAATATATAGTATAATCTTGTGATTGAGTTAACGGTTATTAATGATTATTTGTTGGTGTTATTCGCTACGTACCTTCAAATTACTGTTTAATCACACAGTGAACTCAGATCTACATCTGTATGATTCGCAGAAATGTGAAGTTAAAATAAAAAACATTTAAATATGAAAAATCACTAATGCGAATTAAGGTAAATACTTAAACTTATCTTAGAAGATACAAATAAATCGAGTTCGCTCAGGACACAACCTTAGATTGATTATCCATCTCGTATCGTAGAGCCGTGAATATTTAACTTAAAACATTTATTTAAATACTAATGTAAACATGAAACTCGTTGAAGAACAAAAATATTCATTTAAAATTAATGTTATTGTTATTAACAATCAACAAAAATTCAATCTAATGAGACCACAATCACTATATTGTAGAAATTCCTTTACGTCCAAATGAATTCCAATCAAAACGCTCATATACTAGGCAACATTTATCGCCCAAGGATAATAAATCTCTGCCGCGGGAAAGCAATCATCCTTATCAAACCGAATGCCACCTTCTTCACCGACGGATACCGGCTCTCCTATTCGAAGCGGCTCGCGAAAGCAGCCGGGATTTACGGGCCAGAGGTTAACTGGAGCGCGGGCAGCGCGATGCCGACGGGGCACCGGTGGGGCGGGGGCAGGGGGGGGGGGGAGTTAGGGATCGGCTCCGAAACAAATCGCCCACGGGAGGAGGGGGCGGGCGATAATGGCGCGCGCCCGCAGGTGCTCTAAAGAGGCGAAGGCATGGATGGGAGGGCGCGGGTGAGGGAGGGCGAGGGGGCGCGGCGAGGGCGAGGGCGAGGGCGCGGGCGAGGGCGTGGGCGAGGGCGTGGGCGAGGGCGAGGACGAGGGCGTGGGCGTGGGCGAGGGCGTGGGCGTGGGCGAGGGCGTGGGCGAGGGCGTGGGCGAGGGCGAGGACGAGGGCGTGGGCGAGGACGAGGGCGAGGGCGTGGGCGAGGGCGAGGGCAAGGGCGAGGACGAGGGCGAGGGCGAGGGCGTGGGCGAGGGCGAGGACGAGGGCGTGGGCGAGGACGAGGGCGAGGGCGTGGGCGAGGGCGAGGGCGAGGGCAAGGGCGAGGGCAAGGGCGAGGGCGAGGGCGAGGGCGAGGGCGTGGGCGAGGACGAGGGCGAGGGCGTGGGCGAGGGCGTGGGCGAGGGCGAGGGCGAGGGCGTGGGCGAGGGCGAGGACGAGGGCGAGGGCGAGGGCAAGGGCGAGGGCAAGGGCGAGGGCGAGGGCGAGGGCGAGGGCGTGGGCGAGGGCGAGGACAAGGGCGTGGGCGAGGGCGAGGGCGTGGGCGAGGGCGAGGGCGTGGGCCAGAGTGGGTGAGAGAGGGCGACGGGGCGTGCCGCGGGCGTGGCGCGGGCGCGGGCGCGGGCGAGGGCGAGGACGAGGGCGAGGGGGCGCGGGGGCGAGGGGGTGCGGCGAGGGCGAGAGCGAAAATGAGGGCCGGGGTGATGGTGAGAGGCGTCGGCGCGTGCCAACGATCGACCGCAGGCGTGAACGTCGCCGCGCCGTGCCACGCCCCCGCCTTTGCCCCGTCTTCGTTGGTGCTTTCCACGCCGTCCCAGGCGTTTTCTGCGCTGCCACTTCAAGGGGGCTGCGCGCACGAGCGTTTGCCTTAGGGCGCCTTCCCACGGCGCGACCACGGCGCGCTTCCTTCAAGCAGCAGAGCCCTTCCGACGCAGCCACCGCCGGAGCCACGGCCGCACCGCCGCCTGCCGTGGAAGGGGGTGGGGTCTGGAGGGGTAGGTTTCGCCGACCCTCCGGCGACGACGAACAAAGGGACCGGAGCAGGTAGAACGCTGCGGCCGTGGTGCAGTGGGAAGGCCCCCATTTAAAGCTGTGTTCTGCTAGCGGTGGCACGTGGCCCCTCCTCCGCTTCGCGTAGCTGGAGTTCGGCGTCGGCTGCCGCAGCAGCTGCCACCCGCTGCACGTGGGAAGGCCTCCATTCAAACCAATGCTCTGCTACGCGCCGCGCTGCTGCGAAGCGCGCCGCGGTCGCGCCGTGGGAAGGGGCCCTTAGGCTTAGCCCGGGCGTTACACAAAGGTGTCTTCTCATATGGGAATTCAAGGCAGATTAAAACAATCGAAACGGTCCCGTTCGAAATAAATCATTTTAATTTTACTTTGGTTTCAAGAGCTGAAATTTCAATCCAAATAAAATTTTTGGTACACTCAACACTAATATGAAAGTATAAAATAATTGGTGACGAGATCCAAATGGATTGAAAAGATCAGCAATAATAAAGTATGCCATTTGAATGAATTGCAACATGTATTTGCCATTTAAACTATTTTTCAGATACCACCAAGAAAATTATTTAATCGTTTTAAAAAGCGAATAGAGATGAAATTTCTTTTAGCACTCTAGCTCTTCTGATTGCAAACACGTTCAACGCAAGTTCCCGCGTAAACGTCTTTTTTTCTTGTTCCAGGGACACTTCATACGTAAACAGTGGATCAAGAATCGCCTCAATTAATACGTTACTTATGTTTTTTAAGTATTTACGGTATGGACGTACGTTACTGTACATGTTTGCCATGGACTTTGCGTGATATGAATTGCGAATGAGAAGCAAATAGGAAGCGGAGTCCAGGAAGGGCAAAACAAAGGCGAGGAGGAGCCAATTTGAATTCTCGTCCTGAATCGCCGCCGCAAGGCCCCCGTCGCTCTCCAGCGCGCGGGGCGGCCGCGGACTCCACCGCGGCTGGCGTCAACGTGACTGGCGACCGGCGACTGGCCGCGCAAACCGGACGTGACGCCAGCAGCGCCGCCGCACGTGCGCGTGAATAGGCAGCCCGGCCGCTCGCCGGCCCCCCTTTGCCGCTGCCCGCCTCGCCCATTCCATTACCTCCAAGAACTACGCACGAGGCGTCCTACATTGATTATTTCGTTGTTTTCCAGCACGTCAACTGGATGGTTATTACTAACGTAAGTGCAGAGAATGTTTTATCGCGGGAGGTGGCGGAGTTCTTTTCCCAATCGGTGGTGTGATCCGTCGCCGACATATTGCGATGTCATCTCCATTCAGGTATGTCCCACCAAAGCGGCACCCCCAGCAGAGCGCTCGAAACTTCCATCTGGTTTCACGACATTCGTGTACTGTAATCCATGGAAATATATGTTAATCTAAGTGGGTGTACGTACGAGGTGAGGTTAGAGCAAGGAAGAGGAAGGAAAGACCTCAGGCGGTCCTAGGCCCGTTTGTTAGAGTTGGGCTCCGGCATTCATACAGTGATCGGGGAAAGCACGGAAAACCACGGTGCGGAGTAGCTGGCCGCTACAATTCTCTTCCAGACGGCGGTTGTATCCCATGTAGCTATCAAAAGCTAGTGACGAAAACCCTGCCACCGCCGGACTCGTACCCTTGGACGTCAACGGTTAGGGGCACCGCAGGGATATTATTTAATGCCCTGAGACACCTCAAACGGTCGTAGACTCCACGACGCGCCCCTGGTTGGAGGGTGGGTCCTGGTCTATCCTAAAAAACGGAAGGAGACCAGGAAAGGACTGGTACGAAATGCCAAATATCAAATAATCTGCATCAGAACTAAGAAAAACACGTAGCAAATTAGGTAGGCCAAAGAGCACCACTAAATTTGTTGTTTTGAATTTTAGGCAACATTAAGTTACTTTAGTTAGTATTTATGTAATGCACTATCTCTTATTTCTTGAGCCGCAGGGTAGTAGCATAAGGCTGAATGGCTAATAATTAAACAATACATTTCACAAATACGAGAAAATTCATACGTGAACGACTCAATAAAGCTACACAGTACAAGGCAGTACACACGTCTTGTCATGTTGTACCATGGCGAATGTTGAGAATCAGGCAGAGATAATACGGGTCGCACGACGCTGGAAATTAACGATCCCTTTTCTTTATTACATTTATTTTTCTTTTCTTTATTTATTTTATTTATTATTTATTTATTATTTTTTTATTTTCTTCTTTAATACATTTCACACAGCGGCCGAATTCGCTCTAGCTCTGCAGCTAACGCCGATAATTAATCCGCCGCAGTCAGGGCCCGAACCGTAGGTCCTCTCGATCAAAATTACTACAGAGATAGCGGAGATGGTGTCTCTGTGTTTATTCCGCCAGTTTTTTTAATCCTACCACGAACTGTCAATAGGCATTCAGTTCAACATGGTGCGTCGACACTGAGCTTGACATTTAGAAATTGGTTTTCAGTCTTCTATTGTATTAAGGGAGTAATAAAATGGAACTTTGATTGTAATTTCCTTCATGTAGGGTAAAAACCGTTCGCAATCCTTAGTAAAATGGAGAGAGGGAGAGAGACATAGCAATTAAGAACATTATGGATCGCGCAAAGAAATTCAACTGAAAACTATGCACTTCAATGCCCTGTTTTTCATATCGCCGTCATCTAACAATGCACGCGGCGTTCAGATGGCGGAAGTCGTGCAACGGCAAGCTTTAGTCGCTTTGGCGAATTAACGACTTACGTAACAGCATCATACACTATTCGGGTTTCCACTAGCAAGAACGCGAGGTCTGAAGAATGACAACGGAAAGAAAATTTACTTCACCTACTGGGTGGTCGTAAAAAAGAAGCAAACTCTCTTAAAGTTTTACCTCGAAACTTTCTAATTAACGATAAAAGAAACAACCAAAAAAGGAGACAGGAAATTACTGACGTAAATATTAGTTCCCCAATTGAAATCAGAGCATCGGTTATCTTCGTTGTCATACACTTTTATTTTATTTTCGTCAAATACGTTTCAATAATTGAAGTACTGACATTACCCAGATCCAATGCACAGTAAATGTATATTACCTCACTCTAGAGAATAACGTACGGCAATCACATAATTACACTTTCAATAATTTCCGTACCTTTATGGCAGCACATTGGAAATTCAAATGAGCATATGAATGCAGTTAATGTAAACCTTGCGAAAATCAAAGCTAACAACGACTGACTATCGATCGTCTCGTTAGTCACCTTTGTGCAATTTCATCAATATTCGACGAACGGGAGCAGTCTATTATGCGCTTTTACCTGTCACGTTCACAGCCAGGAATTGTTGCTCATGAACGTTTTGTCAGAATACTCAGAGAACACAATAGCCTTTTTATAGGTCTGCTTCACGCGAATCAAAGTTCCCTTCAGCACATAATTAGCGTGGATACAAAAAACCTTAGACTCAGAGATAACTTTTTGTTGAGATAACGAAATTTTTGTAGTTTCATAACGTGATTTATACATACTACATTATTCACTCCGTGCATATTAACTGCATGCTTGATATATGAAACAAAATTAGACCATGGAGAAATATGGTATTAGCAGTTTTCACGAAAGTTTCAAGCTTAACTAAAAAGTAATTCGAAAAAAACAATTTTTCAATAACCCATTTTAACGTTATTAACAGATTTACACAGAAGGGTGGTATTAACTTTGTGGATCCGAAGACCAGAGGTATCGAAGATTCTTGCTACGTGTACTCGGATCGTGTTGCTGATACCTTATGAAATGTGTTCTATCTCCCCAGATGGCGAAGTTCGTTGACTGTTGTGAAGAGGGTGATGATGCAAATGCACTACGTCAGCTTGAAGTGCGTTTCTGCGAGTTCTAAACTCGTCGCCCTTTCTCCGCAGACATTTGCGTGTGCGGCGGGTCTGCTGCGCGCTGGGGATCTCATCCATCAGGCGCATTCAGCCCGGGGCGTCTGGCGCCCGCGGGGCTACAGTAGAGACCGCAGCGGCGGGGGCGGGGGCGGCGGCGGCCGACGCCCATGACTCGCCAATTATCGCGAGCAGTGGCCGAAGCGCCGCGACGGACGGGCGCCGCCGCGGGCGCCGTCGCTTCCATCGCCGCTGCGCCTGCTCGCCGCCTCCTCCATGGCCACGAGAGCCGAGCCAATTCTACAGCGATCATTACCAGAGCCGACGCTGGCAATACAAAATAGACCCAATTCATGGTTGACGGTTCTATCAAGATTTCACAATTTTGCAATAATTGCAAATAGTGTTGATTTGTGAGTGCAAATAACGTTGTTTGAATTGCATACATTCGTGATAAATTTCCCACTAAGACGTCGTTTCGACCTGGGACATTTACACAGCAATCATTTAAGGAAACGTCACGCAGCTGAACCTACGAGATTTACAATATCAAAACTATCAAACTTTGCAAAAGTCAATGCTCAAGTGCATCGCCTGCATATTTTTCTTTTCCCTATACTACAGTAAAGGAAGGAAAAGTATTGGAAGCACCTCAACAATACGATGCCTACATTTTCGTCAACATATGTAGGTTTTTTTCACCTGCAACTTCGCACACACGTCGGAATTAAGGCCCGTTAGTGTTGTTTCAAAGAATGTTAAATACTGGTGCAAATGACGAGGAGATACACATAGTTTTGTACTCCAAAATCGCGATGTCTGGCTGTCTGGGTGGAAGTGTAAGTCACACTTAAAGAGGTCAAATTAGAAGTTTTCGATCTCAAAATTGGTAATGCATCAGAAGTAAGATATGTTTGTGACGTTCCGGAGATCTTAAACTATTTTAATTTTTGGGGTTCTTTACTTGGAGCACCTGCATCATTTACAAAATTTTCTCGAAAATGAATGCAAGTTTGTTCTTTCGAATAGAAAAAATGTATTTATAAATATGGTGTAGTTCTAATTTTCTTTAAAATCACTGAAATTTTCAAAAATGCAAAAGTTAATTTTTATTTACCAACTTGTCTCACACCTCCATTATGAAACCCACATATTTCTTTCGCAATGTAATTTATTCCTTAAGTTTATATATTTGAGTGATGTCATGCGCTTAAAAAAAGTTGACAAAATAAATGTTAATAGGAGGAAAAATTTCGGTATGCCCCGCATTGCCACGAATTGTGTTAAAACGTCGGTGAGCTGAAAAATAAATTCGAGAAGATAGGAATACAGCAGTTTAAAGCCAAGTTAACGTTAATATATCGTGATTCAGCGACAATCAGGAGCGGCTATCGTATCTACCCAGAGCGCACGCGCCACAGCCGTCGTAGAAAGCCACTCGTGGCCGCCGGCGCGAAGGATCGGAATGCGCGGCAGGCGGGTCCCACCCGGACTTCCGCGGGGGCGCGAGGGATTCGCGCGTCGCGTACACCAAGGGGGTGGGGGGGGTGGCGGCCGCTCGCGAAGACGCCGGAAGAGGGCGGGGACAACGGGCGTTCCCCGGCTGGCGGCCCGCCACCGAATCGCTTTCTCTGCGGGTGATGCGGAGTTACGTGCCGCTCTTCGCTCCACCTCAATTCATCGACCTCGCGTTTTTTTTTTTATGGCAACGGAGCCATGCATTGCATGAGCGTATAAAGACACGATACTCTTGCCTATTGTCTTTCGTGATTCATTTATTTTTATACAAAAATGAAACAATGGGATCACTAATTAAAACGTAACTAAAGAAGATGTCGTAAATACTGGGATTTAAACAATATTTTAGGAGAAAAGTTCAAGTAACTTTTTTTATTCATAGTTTCCTTGTAATACCATCGGAATTCTTTAACTTAGCAGGTTGCTTCACTCTACTTCTTAGGTTCTTAAGTTACGGGGTTCATTGTGCTGTCAGTAGCAACAGACAAATGACTCAAAACCAATTCTACGTATTCCATACTTAGATCTGCTCGTGCATCAAAACAATATGCAGATATAATGCCATTCCCTTCCAGAGAAAAAAAAGGGTTCCAATTACTCTCCCGATCGCATCTTAAAAATCGTCACGAAAAACCTCTTCGAGCGAGCTTTCTGCAGAACGAGTGCATCTGGGAAAGAGAATGAGCCATTATCTGAGTGGGCGCGATCCAAGAGCGCCGGCGGGCGGCGCCAGCTAATGAGGAATGGGCTGTGGGGAAAGCGCCTTATCCGCGCTGGTGAATCGCCGCGATCGCGGAGAGATCGGAAGGGGCGACTGAAGCCCCGCCACGCCCCTCCCCGCCCCGCCCAGCCCAGCCCAGCCCCGCCCCGCGCCGCCTCGCCCCACCACGCGCCGCCCCACCCCGCCCCGCGCCGCCCCGCCCCGCCCCGCCCCACCCCGCCCCGCGCCACCCCGCCCGCCCCGCCCAGCCCCGCCCCGCCTCGCGCCGCCCCGCCTCGCGCCGCCCCGCCCCGCGCCGCCCCGCGCCGCGCCACCCCGCCCCGCCCCGCCCCGCCCCGCGCCGCGCCTCCGCGCCCCGCCCTGCCCTGCCCCGCCCCGCCACGCGCCGCGCCTCCGCGCCCCGCCCGCCCCGCCCCTCTCCGCCCCGCCCCTCTCCGCCCCGCAAGCCCCACCCCGCCCCGCCCCTCTCCGCCCCGCCCCTTTCCGCCCCGCCCCGCCCCGCGCCGCGCCACAAAGCGACGTGCGCTACCCGGCGCTGCTTGCGTAAGGGCCGCTTAGCGGTCTGCTCCGACGGGCGCCTCCCGCCCGCCGCCGGCCGCTGCCCCGCGTTTCTACTCCTCACGAAAGTTCCTCATTCCTCGGCTCCCCGCAGTACGCACAATGGCGTCGCTCGTCAAAGGAAAACGTCATGCTTACAGCAATTGCCATCGAAGAGAAGAGATATTAACACTCTGACGAATGACAAGTTCAAAACTGAAGTTGACCGAACTCTAAAATAAATGATTAAATTAATCAATTTAATACAGAAATATTGTTTCACGGCCTTAGTTTATACACGTGAAAACCATTTTGATTTGTATCCTAAGAATTAAATTCTTGCAATACGTTAATATTCTTCTTTATTGGCAAGAATGCAATATTTGAATGAAGTGTATAAAAATATTAATTTTAACGAATATAGATGTCAAAACGAAGATTTTTCTTTGGATTAATGATTGCGGGCAGAAATTGTTCTTAACTACTGTACTTCTATTCAAATTCAGTTTATATATGCCATTACGCTTAAAATTAATCAGGCCGATATCGAATGAAGTAATTTAATTCTTAGTGCACAAACTTAATTACGTTTTAAGAGCACGATTGTTTTGGAACATTTACTGTTTAACATTACAAAATGTAGTGGAATATTCCAATCAGTTGCCTCAATTAAGCGGCCGATTTTTCTTGCAACTCATTAATTCCGATTGTGTTTTCCAGACACGTGTGAATCGTTCTCGTATAGGTACTATATCCGGAGTAATAAACGCAGTATAAAGTTATGTAATGCTGCTGAAAATGGATTTCGACATTTTAACGGAAATACATTTTTGAGGGTCTTCTGATTTTTCAAAACGTTTCTGATAATGCCAATGCCATAGCCACCGTCTCTGCGTGCGAGGCCCGGCGTGGCCAGCCAGCAGAACGCGCGCCCCAAACAGAGCGGAACCCGCGCGGGCGGCGGCAGAAGGCGGCTCGAGCCAGTGCACGCTCCACGGACCCCAGTTTCCAACTCCGGCGCCCGCCCTCAAGCGAAGGGTCACTGCAGAAATCACTGGCGAGGCTCAAGTACCTTCGGACTTCCTTTACTAGCCTCTTTCGTGGAGAAAATCATTCCAGATTAGTAATAAGAGAAAAAATGGCAAGTTAAAGCTTCAAAAGCGGTACTAAGACAATGTAATTCATGATAGAGCTATCTAGAGCCTTACTGAAGACAATGACTTGGTTAGTTCTTTTTCGGGTATTGCGACTGAAGTCCCTAAACAGAAAAAAGTACTATACTGGGCACAAATACAATTTGCAAAAATAATGTTGCAGTTGTTTATATGAAGTATCTTAAAGTTGTAAGAGAGGATTATAGAATTTGAAAATGAAATGTACACTAATACTGCGGTAGATGAAATTATAAAATCTGTGAAATGGATCTGATATTTTGTGTTTTACATGTATTTATATTTTCCAGAATTTCTTACTAAGAATAAAACATCACTTCAGCATGCTTAGTTTCTGACCTACATTAAGTAAGAACACACTGCACTGTAATGACTCAATTGGTTGCCAGAAAACAAATGGTACTTACAAACAAGCCAATTAGTTATTTGAATTACAAGCAAAATGTTACTCTACTCAAATGAACACTTAAACTGAAATATGGAATGACATGGTAGGTATCAATTCATTTATGAACGACCTAATTTTGCCAGCGATTCGCAGTTATTTTCCAAACGAACGTAATGTATGGGCTATTGATTATTCTAATAAACGTTAACAATAATCGAAATGTATACGTGGCAGATACAATATTAAGCCATATGAAACCGTCGCAATTTCACGTATCACAGCCGAGATACCGTACAAAATGCCGTTAAATGTCTTCATATGCGAAATGGTCATAAGAGAAAATTACTATACCCTGACGCACGTGAGACCCTCAATATAGTTTTCATTTTGACCTGCGCCCAAACAAACGATGCCTTTTTATGTTAGTTATTTAGTCTTCGAGTACATAGCATTGTAAAGACAAATTCAGTATGTATCAAGGAGAAACGTTTTGTTTTTCGTTTTGCTAAAAAGGAACAGCGCGTAGTAACAGACGTTTCCAAAAAGAGATCGAGCAGAACCGAAATACAATACAGTTCTGAAAAGTATGGGAAGCCTCGTAAAGAAAAAGGGGACATATTACGAAGAAACATTGTGGTCAGATAACAAACCCATTGTGTTTTTATCATTGCATATGAAACATTAAAAATGTTACGATGAAATAAACTTATCTATAATTTTATCTACAAGCTTATTAATAATTTCACATCGAACTGTGGATAATCATATTCATGTAAGTACTGCATTAAAATATTAGAAATAAAAAAATAACGATAATTCTAGTAATTCTAGTAAAATATTCAAAAGATGCATGCCTTTTCCGTTTTGTCCCCAATGGAAAATATTTTCTTATGCTATATTTTCTTATGCGTAATTTTTTATTGCCACGCGGGATTTCTCTCCGAAACATCCATCTCTTCGGTCGTTGGCACCCCCTGCCTCCACTCCGCAGTCGGAAGCTGCGGGCGCCTGGCGACGGCGGTGACCGGGCCTGGCGCCGCCGTTGCGTCACGGGGCATCGGATTCGTCCGCAGACGTTTTGTAAGGCCCCTGACGTCACATGCGGCAGCTGACTGCCGCGCCGGACCGCGCCGCTTAGCACCTGGGCTCAAGAGCACCAGATCCCCCAGGAGAGTGTTCGGGATCACAAAACGTGTTCGACAAAAGTCGTCACAGGCAAGATATTCTGCGTGTGAGAGACACAAGTCAACTCCTTAGGATATGGTCATTATATGGTCATTATTAACTTTAGCTATAAACTATTTTAATATTACAATAATATGAAGAAAATTATTCATTATTGCGGTTACATCACTGTTTCCATTTCCCAAAACGACAACAAAAATATCACATCATTCATTAAGGTGTCCAAACTGTAACCGATTCATCACTATCCACACTGCCGAGCCAATCGAGCCTCAAATGGTTTTATGACAACAAAATTTTGCAAAATCACCAAAAGGGCTGAAAAAATGGAAAATATTTTCTTATGCCTTCTTTTAAAAATTGGAAATACCATTGATATAAAAGTAAACTAGAAATTTCAAGGACTGATAATGTAAGATAACAAAAAACTGAACTTTGACGAGATATAATTAAACGAAACTAACTCAAAATTATGCGGAAAATATTAATTTTTAAAAATTGTAAATAAAATGATCTAAATATTTAATATTAAATAAATTGCAATAAGAAAGATATCTCCTATTTTTAATACGTAGTGAAGTTGGAGGGGGGTTCAAGATGTTTGAATGAAAATTAGATCTGTGCTGTATTTATTAAACACATTGACCCTACTCGAGTGAAGCATTTAAAGAAAAATATCTTGAAATCTTTTTGAGAAAACGTTCACACATTTTTAACTGTCTCTATTCCACTGAAAAATACTCATTCTTTTCCAAAATAACTTATATTTTTAGAAAATGTATGTGAGATGATTTAAAGATTGAAACTTGAAAACTACACTTGAAAATTTAAGGTGGAGGAGACGCTTCTAAAAATTACAATCCGTTGAGCCTTTATGGAAATTTAATCCCTTGTAAAAATGACGGAATAGGCATTGCTCTGGGCATTCGTTCTAGGCGGTTCGCGCTTCGAGCCCAGCCGGGCACCTTCACGTCGCGATGGTCATCGCCGGCGGCGCAGCGTGACGCCAGTTACAGCGCGGGCTCAGCGTTTTAGGAGCGTGAACGGTTTCCGGACGCCCACCCCAACGCGCACTGGGACGAACGCACTAAAACACGGAAGGAATTAAAAAAAAAGAAAAAGGTTTCTAGATGAGAATTTTTAACTCGTATGTGTAGGTTGACTAAACTCATGTTGGGACTATTAAAGCCCGTGCCTATGGACGGTCGGAACTCACAAATAAAAGCTATATTTCAGGTTGAACATATGGCTCTATTGTGTCTACGGCATCACCCAAGCCGGACGGAAATTGTAATGCGTTCAGGCCAAACATTTTTATTCCGTTACAATAATCATTGAATGTTTACAATGGAAGATGATGCACAAGATATGGCTTAATTATTTAATAATATATGGATCATTTTTTAAATTAAATATTCGTGCCTGTAAATAAGAGAATTCTTTTTTAAAAAATTAAATGAAAAGGTAGAGATAGGTCTCACATTCCACAGAATCCCGCTTTAACTCGAATTGCCTGAAGATATTTCTTGGGCGTTTCGTCCCACTGTGCGCCGCGGTGCATGCCGGTCGTCTTGGACGACATCACTGCCATCTCCTGCGATGGCTCCGGGGCAGAGATTTATAAAAGTTCTTGTGGACTGATTACGGATTAAAAGACTTCTGATACGACTTCTAGCGGACTCCCCCTTCATATCTCGGAATCACGTGTTCCATTTCCGATTGTTCCATTTGGAATTTGCGGAGGAAAAATCGAAATTCCAATTTCTTTGGCATTTATTCCCCCCCCCCCCCAACATTAATCGCCCCGAAAATGTCTCTTTTACCTCAATTATTCCCAATGCCTCACCTTGTCGATGTGAAAGTAAGTACGGATACAACTTTCCCAGAACGTAGATAAATTAAAACACTTTTTACGCACAACAGGTTCTGGTCGAGCATCAGACAGTACACTGCCAACAATTTGTCATTCCTCTATATCCGTAATCTACATAAAGAAGAAATTTCTCTCGGGACACGTGCAAATCAGTAAGACTCTAATAGTTTTCTATTCTCTAAAAGTAGGAATCCCCTTCTACATGATGCTCGAAGGCTAGCTTAATATTCGGCCCTCTGATTTTCTCGGTCCATCAACTATTTGTGATCGTTATAAAGAATTCTGACTCTTTGTGTCTCATCTGAAACATTATTACTCTAGTTCCTCTACGGAAATACCATACTTTTTCAAAACATACGGGGCATTTCCTTTTTCAAATATCAAGACAATATTGAATTTATGCCGTACTTTCATTCGTAGTGCTTCAATATTCCACTCTAGTAAAGAGAATATACTCTAAAGAATCCTGTTAATGACATAACAATCTATTTGAACCACATGTACAAGATGGAATGCTGAGAAAGAAGAAACACTGTAATCGAATGCAAGCAATGCCATTTTTAACAGACAATTTATTAACATTTTCACACGCCTGTGTAGGAGTTACCAGTACGTCATCTAAAGGCAGCCTTCATCGATTTTGGCAGTAGTTTCTGTGCTCTCGCTTTAAAGAGTCAGGAGCTAAGGGGAAGTGCTTAAATCCTTTCAGCATCCCCTGCGGAAATCCCGTTTTACAATTTTCTTTTGATTGTCAGTCAAAAGTCAGTAGAGAACTTTAAAAAATTACTATATACATCATTAATTAACTCTTGAAAAACATTCAAAAAATTGCGGTACAAAAATTCAAACAATTTACACACATTTTTAACCACCCGAAACGAGAACGTAAGTAATGATCATTTACAGGAGAAACCATAAAAAATTGTCAATTCCATATTTTCGAGAATAAAAACTTATGTTTTAAAATATAATGAGACGGTAGCCTTCAAATGACGATACATGCTTGCAAAGCTTTGTGGTAGCGGTAGTTCGTGCAAAACTATGTGAAATCCGTAAAATGAATGAGAATGGTCTCGTCATCATTGGGGCTGTACCCCAATGGATCGATCCTGACCTTCATACATAATTCCATATTGAGTAAAACCACAATATGTAACACTTGTACTGAGAAACATATGTTTCAACAACTTTAATAGATTGTTATTAAATACTTTTCACTAAGAGGAAAATTTAAAATATATGTTTGTAAAACAAATATTTTCTTGCTCAAACAATACTCTACATGTAATTACCACGTGACTTTCAAATTCATCACGTTGATTATATGCACAGTAAGATAATGGCAACGTCTTTGAAATAAAATGCAACACTCTTTCCGAACACATTTCACGAGATTGGGGGAACTGTCATATTAATGATTCGACAAGCCCCACTGGTTATCACAAACCGGGGATGGACGTACGGGCAATGCTTATACTCGTAACGCACTCAGAAGCGATCGTGGTAGAAATAGCTTGCTGCTCCTCTCGTAGAGGCTAACCCATTCATGCTCCGTGTTGCCATGGCGACCGCTCGGCACGAGGGAACGACGAAGGGCGGAAGGAAGGCAGGCAGGCAACAAATACCACCAAGATTCAAGCAGATCCCGTGAAAATATCTGGATCATGGGAAGCTGCGTGGGGAATCCAGGAGGACCACGCGAGGGCGGGGGTGGGGTGGGGTGGGGTGGGGTGGGGTGGGGTGGGGTGGGGTGGGAAGGGGTAGGGCGCAGGTCCAGAATCTTCCGCGCCGAGCGTCCCGGGCGCCGCCCTGGCATGACGTCATCGCGTGCCCACCCCCTGCCGCCACCTCCACCCCCGCACGCCCACCGCTCGCCACGCGCACCATATGTTGGCGCTCCCGCGCTCGATAGCGGCTCCCCGGATGTCCGAAAGCGATTCCCGGCACTGAAACCTGCGTGAAGCACCCGACAAAAGGCTCTCAGGCAAGTGTCATCTTACCTGCATGAAGGGTAGTCCTTCTTCGGTGATGACCAAGGGCTTGCAGCCTGCCACGACCTCGCCCGCTTCCGTTCCTGGCTTGGATCCCTCCATTCTTTTTCTGCTCCTCCGGCTGGACGAGGTGCTGCTCTCTTTTTCCGCCGTGGTGGAACTCGTGGTGACGCCTTTTGTTCGAACAATCTTGCCGGTTACTAGCTTTTTTGAGAGAGAGAGAATTTTTTTTCTTTAACACGCTACAATCTGACAGTTAGCTTTACGGGAATTGAAACTTGAAAGTCGCAAAATGAGTGTGGTTCGCTGAGATGAGGGTTGCGAACGCGTGTAGACTTGGAGCGCGCACCGAGCGACAGACCAGCAAAACGTACACGTGAATTGAAAAGAGACGGACAGAGAGACGAAGAGAGTGAGTGAGTGAGTGAGTGAAGAGGTTGCGAAGGACGGCTGGCTCGACGGACGCGACACACAGGCTACTCGCTCGGCACTCGACGCGCTCAAGCCACACGCCACACTAGCGCACGGCGCGGCAGCGGCGGCGAGCGTGGACGGCGCGGAGGGTGGGGGGCGAGGGGAGCGCGGCGGCGGTGGCGGCGGAGGCGGAGGCGCGCATGCGCCGAGAGCGGCTTCGCGCCGCCGCCGCCACCGCCGGCTCCTGCCGCGAGGAGACCGGAGCGGTTGTAGGGGGTGCCAACTGGGCCCAGACCCGCCCTTACCACCTGCCAGCCCCCTTGGAACGAGGGAACGCACTCGCCCCTGCTTCAGAGGTACGGGTTTCAAACTATTGTACCTGGTGAGAATCTGAAACGAAACTAATACCACTACACGCGCCACAATAGCCAACTGGCAATTGTTAACCATTTCCTGAATATTTTTTTGACAGCCAGGGTGGGTCAGGTCACCTTATCCAAATGATAAAATTACAAAAGGAATAAAAGAGGACATGTTCAGTTACTTCTAAACAGGAAATGGCTGAATTATTCAATACGATTTCTGACATCAAAAATCATGTAAGAAAATTTTCACTCATTCTCTCTCATTTCAAAAATGTTCATAAAAATAATAAGAAATTAAAATTGCCTCAAATTATATCCGTCTGAAACTCTTGGAAATGCTCATTTTTTGAATTAATATAAATACTGATAAAATTGGTGTGGAGTTAATTATGTACCTAGGTATATTTCCCATGAGTACACAATAAACGACGTATTTCTGCCGATTTTTCGCGCATTACATAACGTTCTATTCATAAGCGCGAGAAAGAAAAAACTAGTGGTGCTACATAATGGCACAGACTTTCCCGTATTAGTTTTTTTGTTTCCTGTGGTCTCGGATAGCTATTCGAACTTGCCACGTACTCTTGCCGGGGGTCATCTATCGTCGCCCAAAATTATTTAATTAATTTTTCGGTTTACTAATTATAGAAAGGAAATATTATTTGAAGACTACTAAAGAAAAGTAAAACCACGTCCTAAATGGTAATTTTCTTTGAAAAATTTGGATCTGTTTTTAAGAAAATTGCGCTTAAGCGCTACAGTATATTCGAAATTTGAAGCGCTTTGTCACATAAAAGTTTTTAGTTTTCGAAAACCTTCATTAGAAGTAATTTAAAGCGTCTCACGAAAAACATTAACTCACAAAAAACAGTGTTTACAAATTGCTGGAAATGTGCATATTACCAGCGTGAGAAATCTTTCAAAAAATTACATTTGCGTATTTTTTTTTAATTTAGAAAAAATTTGAAGCCATTTTTGAGAAAATTTTGAAAATGTCCCAGAAGCTTCATGTAAAGTACCCCCAAAAACTCAAAATCGCAGAGCTTCAACTCAGACCAAACGCAAGTTTCTTCAATTTGGAAATAGTCCTTCGCATGGTTTAGGCGCTAGTGTTCTTCACATACATCAGACGGACGAACGGACGGACGAACGGACGGACGAACGGACGGACAGACAGACAGACGGATGGACGGAAGTCTGGAAGGACGTATGGACGGACGGATGAATGGACGAACGGACGGACAGACAGACGAACGGACAGACGTTTTGGATAAAAAACAACAATTTTCCGGTAATAGGGGACCCCAAAAAATGTATTTCCGTTGAAATCTCGAAATTGATTTTCTGCAGCATTTCACAACTTTCCCTATACTACGTATTTTACTGCGTATATACGTACGTATACGGGAAAGTATTAACAACAGTAATAACAAATTTCACATAAAAGTACATGAAAAACTACTGGATTTATCAAAAAATATAATGACATTAATGAAATAATTAATTACGAATAACGAATGTCATTCCAAGAAAAAATCTCTATCTTTAATGTTGTAATAGTTGGAAGACGCCGAAGAATATTCTAAAATTTGGAATTTTCGAAATTTTAGATTGAACAGTGAAAATCGGACATATAAATAATACCTTTTAAGTGCATTTCACTCTATTCGTACAGCAAATTTGAAGAAAAAATTGGAGCCATTTTTGAGAAAATTTTGAGAATTTCCCAGGGGCTTCAGGTAAAGTACTCCCAAACTTTAAAGAATGTATTTTAAAAGCGCAAGGAATGAACCAGGGAATATCCATTTTGGAAAAAATTCTATGACTAGTTTAGGCGCTAGTGTTTTTCACAGACGGACGTTTAAAAAACATAACTTTTCCGGAATCAGGGTATCCCAAAATTTGTGTTTTTGGTGAAATCTCGAAATCAATTTTCCGCAGCATTATATAACTTTCTCTATACTACAAGTATAAATCCGCATTACGTACGTACACGAGAAAGTAAAAACTAAGTATTTCAATGAACATTTCATTCCTTTGTCCATTTGACTGGAGATAGCGACAAGTTACTTGTTACGATAATCGCTAATGTACTTTCCACGACGTAAAAAGAATTTAGATGTTACATAAATAAATAAGTGATCGCCATTAAATAAATAAAATATAAATAAATAGAAAATAAATAAATAAGTGATCCATAAATGCTAGGCGACGAACTGCGCAAAATATTATGGAATTTACCATTGGAAGGAGCAATATAACCAGAATATTCATCAATTGGTATTTAAGAACCGAATTTATCACTGATCCACCCACTTAACCTTCAAGATAAGGTGATAAGATATTGTATAATCTGCAATTAAAGATGAAAATGATCGTATATTTTGGTCGAAAATGTAATACACAAATAATACAATAACTGAAGACTAGAAATGGGAAACTCTGGAGTGTCAAAATTGCATATTTTCAGAATTTGCATCGAAACCTCTGAATGTTATCACGGCGAATAACTTGAGAAAAATTGGAAATATTGGAAAAGTTCCCCATAATTCAAAATGACTCCAATCGATTTACGAGCGTGTATGTTCCACCGTTATCAGTTCCTTCGAACGCCGGAAGTGCAAAATGAGTGAGCTGGGCGTTTCCTATTTCCAGGTTTCAATTATTTTCTTGTTTATTATTTACTTTCCGTTGCGTGGTATCATATACCTTCGATACGTTTATAAATGTGAATACCCATTTTTAGACCAATTGAACTTCGCAGTAACACAGTGGATTGCTGGTTCTACTCTTTGGAGAGACCTACACACCTCTGAAGAACGTGGTTTCGGAGTAGCGCTTAAAGAAACATACAAACAATTGAAGCAATTTCTGAGGTATCAACGCCGCAAACCGTTTAAAACCATGAAAAAAGAAGACCGATTATATAAAGTTGACGCAAATAACTGTTCAAAGGAAACCTAATACATTGCTTCCCCTAAATCCGAACTTGCGCTTGCGCGTAATCTGAGCAAAAGCGGCAGTCTCTTGGAAGCCTCACGCAAGGAAAGCCTTCGTGTCTGATCAGTACGAGACCAAACTCTAGCGTCAAGCCGTAATCCCAGTTACATCGAGAGATAATTAACGACGTCTAATTACGTAATCGGAGAAATCTGACGTCCGTCGGAGCGGGCAAATCGAGCGCAGCTTCCGAGCCCCGGCTGTCGGCGCCCCGCCGCGGGGGGGGGGGGGGGGGAGGAGAGGGAGCGGGCTGCATCCGGCAGCTTTCCGACGCAAGCACCCGGGCACGGGCGGGCGTCTTGCGTTCGACCGAGAATCGCATGCGGCAAATGAGGCATGGTCGACGCAATGAAGACGTAACGCTTAGAGTTGGAGACTCTAAGACAGAGAACCTTCTTCCTTTTAGTAGAAACGTATGTTTCGTAATAATATAAATAATACTTATGTCTTTGAACGCTAATGACAATCTGAACTGAAATGAACTACCTAAGCTAGTGAGTAGTGTTATTACTTAACTTCCTATTATACAGAATACGTCGATCAGGAGCTGAACCATGTAAAAAATATATAAATATTATGTGATGTTGATATTTTAGGGTGAGAATAATGAACTACTAGAATACAAGTGATTTATCATTATTCTGTAGGTCCGAATGCGGAATCCTGTTAATTTAAAAAATTTCAAAACCTTTATACAACTTAATCATTGAATGCAATTTGAATCTCAGTGTTAAAGTAGGGAGAACGTATTTACAATAATTATTTCTTGATTTCAAAAAGAAATATAAATTATGTTTACCTTGATTTAATGGTGATCTTATAATATATAAGTAAAAACGTCCATTAGGGTCACTGAAAAATCCACTCAGGTTAAAATAAGTATGAAGAAGGTAAGTGGTGTTAGAAATAATTTTCTGAATCGTCGATGAATCTGTTTGAAAATCAGAAAGAGCGATAAATAATATAGTGATATAATAATGAAACAATATTGGATACTGACATCACAATGAAAAGTGTGTCATTCAACATTTTATCTACGTCACCTCTAGAGTAATTTTTTTACTTCAGTTTATAATATACTGGTTAAAGTACCCTGCGTTGTCCGGTTATTTATGAATCATTATTATCTACTAGACAGGAATAAGAACTAATTATATGCATGTTGTTTCCTTGCACTTCTCTTCACTGCCTCGTGCCTTCCCTCTCCCATCGTTCTCACTCTGTCCCGTCACAGCAGCTCTACCTTCTATTCCTGTCCCGCCTCGCTTCACCCTACCCACTCCTGGCCCTCCCCTACGTTACCCTCCCTAACACTGTAACAGTCATTGTTACTATGAGCAGTTGTGAACGTGTGTGTTGTTGCATACTCCCGGCCAACTTCCAGTAACAAATTTTATCTGAATGAAGTTCATAAGAACACCCGAATTGGACCGCTTCTCAGCTGTTACCGCTAGTCACTAGTTAGCGCACTGCCTTAGATAAACAATACCAAGTAAAGCGTAGTAACGCAATGTAATCAAAACAAGAAAACTGATATTCAGAAATAAAAGCGCAAACCCTTTTTAAATATTTTCAGAACACTAATGTAAAACCGTTAGACCTTGGCTGCATATGCCCCGACAATTCGAGGACCAACCACGTTTGCTCTACATCGACTTATCCACAAACATATATCAGCAAAGCACGTATTTAGAAGATTCGAGCCCATGCGAGTTATGAATATGCTCTAGTCAGAAGCTTGGCCACAAAACTTGAATCTTTTCGGGTAAATCAGCAGTTGTCTGTCAGTAATACAAAAAGTTGCTTATATGTTTCATTTATAATGTTTATGTCTATTGACTGTTTATGGCTATAAAATTCGCAAATACAAGACATTTGAGGTAAAAAAAACATTGAACTTGAATGTTCCAGTTTTGAAACAAGTTTCATACAACTGTAGTTAGACTTATGAATTAAATTCCGTGGTGGTAGCAGATATCTTGGGGTAATCCATAATATGGTAAAGGAAATAATCTCCACAAAAGTTTTTTGGAGATTATTTCCTTTACCATACTTATGAATTAACCTAGTGTAAATAAAATATAGAGATAAACTACAACTGTCGAAGGAACTCCGGGAGTACTTCCATAAACCAGAAGGTTTTAAGATTTTTTTGCATCTGAATGAATGGGGTATTTATTTTTGATTCATGTTGGGCGGTCAGAACATTTTCCTACGTAGAGGTGTAGATTCATTGCGTAGATTTAAATAATCAGAGAGATACAAGCGACTGGCTTTAACTTTGGTTTTTAATGTAGTTATTTGTTGGAGATGACTGAGGGTACGCGAGTGTTTGTTCTTTTTTTAATAGTTTTATTATCCTTGTTCGACAAAATTATGCCTTTCAAGGTATTTTTAGTTTACATAATATTCATAATCGGTTGTTGAACTACATTTCATCATTCATGTATATTATTTGAAAACAATAATATTATAAACTAACTACAAAGGTTACCCAGGAAGGTTCCTTCAGAAAAATACATGAAATATTTGGAGTAGAAAATTCATTTTGAGTTTAGAGATGTTTGAATCTGAGTGTTAGTTCGTATCTCCATGTTTTGAATTACTTGAATTTTATTTACATTGTATTCGGTTGCTTTTGTCCAGATGGGACAAGCGTACAGGAGAGAACGTCTGACAATGGTTTTGTGAAAGGTGACGACATTTAATGAGAGGTTTCTATTTTCATTTTTCAGTGTTTTCAACTGTAGTTCTTTGGCATTTGCTTGTTGAACTTTGATATCTGGGATTCAGTGTGGGAGGTGAGGATACTGTTCATACTGAAGGAAAAATATTTGTTTGTAGCTCTTCATCGTTTTGTAGAGTCCATGGGATACTTTTGTTACTGATTTTAAACGGAAGGGATATGGTCCGATTGTGAAGATTTTGGCCGTAAATTTAGTAGGGTTGATTGCATCTTTTATCTGATGCTTTGCGTTCGCGCGGCACACAAGACCAACGAGAACACACAGAAACACGCCGCGGTTCAATTGCAACAAATTAAGTTTAAAAACAAGTGTTCCTAAGTTTAAAAACAAGTGTTTACTTACACGTGTTACCAGTTAGTTACTTAGTTAAAAGCAAATTAAGCACTATGTATTATTTCGTGAATAATATTCCACTTCAGAAAACAGAAAATAGATTTTTGCAGGACTTATCATAAGCATACGAAAACTTAACATCAGAGTATTTCCTGATATCGTTGTATAAACTTTTTTGAAATACTAAACGTTCCGCAGATCATTAAACAAGAAATGTGAAGATAACTGTAAAATATTTAACAATAAAGGTGACATGGTGATAACAATAAAATATCATACAACGGGCGATTCATGACTTCTAAGAAACTGAAGCATTGATTGTCTCGGAGGTTCTGTTGTCAGAGCAACTGAGTATAAGTCAGTACAACGGGCTTCACTTCCCGGTCGGGGTTACGATTGTTTTGAACAATTTAAAATGTATTTTCAGAACAAAACCATTGAATTGTCAGATACTGATGATAATATTGTATTAGGAGGAAGGGAATTTCCTTTATATTATTAAGAAAAATACTAGTGTGTGTATCTGAATAAGTAATGAAGGCGAACAATTCCCATATCCATTGTTCAATTTCTTTCCTAAAGGAAAGCATATTCTATAATGCAAAATTAGCAATTTAATTCATATTCAATGAACTTCATACTTAGTCAAACTAAATACATAAAAATGAAATGCATTAACACAGAGAGGAACTTCTAAAAAAAAAATTAATGTACAGCTATCTTGCAGTATGAGCCAAATTTCTCATAAAGTGAAAATTTCCACTAGTTGAAAAATACGAATACCTGTTCTCAATATATCTTCTCGTAACTCTGGAATGTGAACTGCACTTATGAATGCCTAACAAATATTGTCTTTGGAATAACAAAACTCCAATAAAATGGTCGTGTGAAATAGATAATTAATGGGAAACGGGAGTGAAATGAAAATAGCAATTAAATAATTTGAAGTAGTAACAGTAATTATTATTTTATAACAAACGAAGAATATAATATTTTTTGTTACTTATAATGCGTTCCATGAAATATGCAACCTACTTGCAAATAAAATAATAATGTAAAGATACAAAACTTTACATTATGGAATAAACAATATAAAAGAAATAAGAGTGTTTTTATTTGAATAATAAGGGCTGGTCAAAATACTGTGATTTAAACAATTGTCAAACAATGGTGTTTATATCTAATGGAGGTGCCGTCCCTTTGCTTTTCAAGAAACTTCGTCAATATGATAGGATAAAAAATATGGGGAAAAATTATGGACTTGAGAAAACGTGACATCATATTATCGCTGTTCTGAACGATTCAATACAAACAAGGCATTTCAGAGAGCTTGGACGTTTCGGCCCAACGAAATTCCAACAATGCATTCCAATAAACCGCTTTACGGGATTGTGGCGCCTGTTCTTCGTTGAACATTTTGCTGTCCACGGCCTTTAAAACACTAAATATGAAAGAGATTCAGGGTGTGTAAGCTGCTTTTTACCTTTGTACTCTCGCATTGTCCTGTGATGCGTTCAAAGCACAATGGCCTCGAAGCTCCATATTCCCTGCCACAATGGCTAGAAATCGCCCCATTAGGACTCCCTGTAGGCCGGGATTGTAAATATCAATGGTCACCACGCATGTCCAGGAATCAGAAGCTGTACACAATAAACTGGCTTTAGCCTATTGAGCCATACGCAGAGTTGCAAAATCAACTTCGATTTCACGGATTCAAAAAGTTATCATTGAAAGTATTCATGTTTCGTGGCTAAATTAATCTATTCTGGATTGTAATAGCGCAGATTTTATCGCCGAAAAGTCGTTTCAATTGCAGACGTACTGCGTGTATTCATAAATGTTTATGATTGGCAAAATCACATTCAATAATGCTTACTAAATTGGTAAAGGATAAAGTAGCAAAGGCAAATTCATTCGTGTTTACTCAATTCAAGTATATTTAGTTGTAAACAGATTTTCTTACACTATACGAAGATTTTCTCGTGTTTTTCTTATACTATACGAAAGTAAATGAATATCTGTATGTCCTGCAATAACTTTTCAACACATTGCCCGATTGTCATGACGGATTTAACATTGACCTCTCTTAACTACTTTTATTTTTACACAATAATTATATCTTGAAACTTTATAATTATTTTTTGCTTTTTACAAAAAATACTAAAATGCAATTCACACTGCATGTACGTACTGCGGGGCACCCGTGTAGTCTGGAAAGGCGATGCAAGGTTGGGCAGGATGGGACGTGGCGTGGGGGGAGAGGGGGAGTCGGAACGAGGAGTGGTGGCGGGGAGACGCGGGGAGAGATGGGGTGATGCGGGTACAAGAACGGCGAGAGCAAGTGTGCCGGTGCAGGCTGGGAGGAGAGTGGCGTGGAAGGCGGGGCGAAGCGTGTATGGAGGACGGCCGAGGGTGGAACGGGAGGAGCGAAGAGAAGCGTGGCGAGAATGTTAAAAAAATTATTTCCATTTTACCATACGCACAAAATTTAAACGTTTTCCTGTCTGACATATTGATGTGATCGTTGTGATAATTTGATCACAATTGAAAACGTGCCCATTGGTAAATCAGTAGGCACCCTTCAAAACATTGAAAATAATTTTCCATTTTCGTGAAAATTGATGTAAAAAAGGTTTAGATTTTAAAATTGCGCTTTCACGAATGTTTACTATTCAACGCGCATTATCTGCAATTATATAGGAAACTACATAACTGAAGATAAAATATGACAAAAAAAAGTTTTCAAATAATATGTTACAAACAAAAATACGTAGAAAGATTACGAACAATGAAATATTCCGTCAGCTCCTCGAAGAAAATTCCCTCTTTATTGATTCCCACCCTTTACAGGCAACATACCTTAAATTAATACCAGAGATTTGAAATAAGCGCTTTAATGAAACTCTTCGCTAAATTCAACGTAGGCATGAAGCTGATGAACCTTGAACGTCAGCTAATCCGATGAACAAATAGAGCGATTGTTCTTGGCGTCTGCGAGTGTGCACGCGATGCTGTGCGTGCGTGTGTGTTCGGGGCCGCAGCTGCGCGCGCGCAGAGGACGTCGGAGAGCAGAGCCCATTGTGCCGCCGCCAGAGGCGCCAGGACACGTTCCACACATGGGCGCACACTCCACATCTTCACGTGACCGGCAACAGGATTTCGAATACAGATTGTGCAGATCCTCAAGGTGGAGACTGCAGAAAGATATACCCATGAGTTTCTAACATGTTGAATGTCAAAAAGATACAAAATTATTATTTCTTAGATTCTTCAAGAATAGTTCTAAACTCTAAAACTATAGAATTTTAATAGAAGTTACACGGAAACGTATATCGAACGATAAAAGAGGTAAATAGGACAACTGAAACAAGATATTACAAAAGTAAAATTCACTTACAGAACGATGTCTAAAGTTCCGTGGAGTATGAAATGAATTCAAATTGTGTTTCCCGAATCCATGAATATGAAAGAGACTCTGCAATTGATCGCTCCGTGCTCTTGATTTTTTCGCAACAATTCAAATTGCAATCAGTATTCCAAGTTTATGACGATAGGACTACCATTGTTCGGTTTTAATTCAAAGTTTTAATTTACAAGTAGCGCTGAAATAGGAAATACAAATGCAAGAGAATCAGCAGTATAGCAAAGTAATATAACATGCGATTAATTTTAATGGCCCAGTACCCTAAAAATCCTTTTCATTTTTATCTGAGAATTTGTATGTAGGTTGGTAGTTTTCTGAAATCGTACGTTGGTTTTAATCAAAAGCGAAATAATAAATTTCCTGTGAAGAACACAATTTCTTTTGTTGAAGTTTCTCTCCGAATATTAGTCTGATTAATTTTTGTCCCTATTCTTGGAATAAAAAAATTCATATACAGACAGTAATCAAATTTACACATTCGAAGTCGGAAAAAACTACACACAGACCACAATTCTAAAGCGGATGCGTCGGTTAATTCCGATCACGAGACTCTTCAATTAATCGCGACACGGTATCTTCTAACGACATTTCATTGTGCCCAGGTGTTGTTTTGATAACGTTCGAATATTTAGAGTTCCGTTTCATTTATCTTCGTTTTCTGAAAGACTGCATTTTGTGAACAGAATTCACCACGCATCTGGCCATGAAAGTAAAATCGTAAGGTGTAGAATATTTTGTCATATTTGATATTGATTTATTTACAGACCACTTAAGCTATTTTTAAAACATTTTCGGTCTTAGGTCGGTTAACGTATGGGGAGAATCGCAAGTAGGCCACAAATGATAAATGAGTATTGTTCGATTAGAATCCAAACATGGACTAGCGACGTACTTCAATTCGAGGGCAGTGGGCGCAGAGAGATGGAGTGAGACAGAGAAGTCAGAGTGTGAGGGAGAGGGAAGGAGAGAGTGAGAGGGGGAGGAAGGGATTGTGGGTGGCGTGGGCGGGAATCGCCAGAAGACCACAAATGATAAATGAATAATGTCGGATTCGAATACAATCATGGACTAGCGACGTACTTCAATTCGAAGCCAGTGGGGACAGAGAGAGGGAGTGAGACAGAGAAGTCAAAGTGTGAGGGAGAGAGGGAGAGGGAGGAAAGGAGTGTGGTTAGCAGTGTCCGGGGGCCGCGCAAGGCCTCCGCCCCCGCCTTGGGGGCCTCCGGAAGGAAAGGCGCAGCGCTTCCGGCTCCGGCTCCGGCGCGGGCCTCAGACAGGAGCCTCGGCCTCTGTCTCCTGTCCGCTCCCCGCCTGCCTTGATCCGCCCGCTACTCGCCGACCCCAAGGTCAGGGAGCAACAGCCGTCGCTGCAGTGGGGACGTGGGCGTTCACAGTGCCGGGACCGTGAACGTAACGATCGAACGGAAGCAGGCGAGAGAAAGTTTGCCCGTGGTCACTTTTCGTGCTTTCGTAGAAATTCAGATTGTAAAAGGGATATCCAATGCCATCGCCGTAATAACTGCTGTATGTTTTTATTTCTTCCTGTATGAGTAACACTTCAAAACATATGATAACGGTAGATTACACATACTGCAGCAAACGTCAGATGAAAATAAACTAATGTAGACAAAGGAAGAGGAAATAATACATAATAAGAACTGACTCGATTAAATACGTACAATGTTTCTGTTTTAATTAAATAGGTGACACTTACAAAACGACACTTACTTCGAGCTTTTATACGAACTCCGTGCGCATGGGAGTTGATTTGGAGAACAGCACTCCCAGAAACTCAAAAGAGGAGTCTGCCGCGCCAGACGTTTCTCATTTAAGGCGAAAACTCGTAATGGAATGTGCAGCGGGGTAGGAAACCACCGCTCCACCGTCGCGAACAAATGAAACTACAAGAGGTTCTGGTATGGAAGTTCTCACTGCGACACAGCGCAGCGACACGGCGCCTCGGCCACTCGCTTTTACCGTTGCATTTACGGTAGTCTCAATTCCGTATATTGCAATGGAAACAAGGAGTGAATTTTAGTTCTTGTGGTTACATTATCGTCGCAGGCAAGGCATTCATTCAGCATTTTGTCTGTGAAATCTGTCTTCACGTTTCATCGGCCGGACCCACGCTAGCGACAATACTCTTGGCCAGTCTGTATATTACCATCATCACCGTTCGTTTTCCATTTTCTTCTTTATTATCTTCCAATTTTTCAATCCCACCACATTCGCTTCTATTACTTGCAACCCTTGAAATCCAGTATACCCCCCGCCACACGCCGCTTCACCCCAGCCTCCGCCGACACTCCAGCGCGAGCGCCGCGTGCAGGTCGCCCTGCAACTCGCTGGCAGGGTCAGTACCTGCGCGCAATCCGATTAACAGAGGAGGGAACACTGGCGGAGTTTTCAAGCTCCTTCAATGGCGCGCGCGCCGGGGGACGGCGCCTGCGAGCGGGCCGGCTGAATTAAATTCGGCGAGCGGCCAAACAAAAACAAGACAGCCGTAAATTAGGAAACCCCACCCCACCCCCGCCCCCGCTCCCACCCGCACTCCGTAGGAGCGGAGCCTGCGGGCGGAGCAGACGGAGAGAGTGCAGAGCGGGCCGCCGCCCAGAGGACGGGCGGCCGGAGGGCGTTTCGTGGCGCCGCCCCGCACAAAGAGGCTTATCCCCCGGGACCCGAATCCCATTTCCGGGCGACCGCCGTATCCGAGGAGCATCGCGGACAGCGGCCGCCCCCGCAGCGCCACATTCTTCCGGGCGGCACTCGCTACGACCGATACTGTCCCGCGCCTGCAGCGGCGGAGGAGACGGCGGCAAAATTCGGTGGCGAAGAAGGCTACGGCGGACGCGGCGGTGGCGGAGGAGGAGAAGGCGGCGAAGGAGTTACTTGCGGGGGGGGGGGGATGACACGCAAATGAGTGCTGGAATGGCAGAGAGAATGGTTCTCCTTTACCCATCCACGGTGATAGCTAGAGAGGAATATGGCGAAGGCAGCACTGACCACTGAGGCCACAAGTCTGTGGTGGTGGTGACGATGGTGGAGGCCTGCTGAGTGCTGTTGCGTCGGTGGGGACGTGCAGAGCAAGGCGGGCGGGGGCGGGGCGGCGCTAGCGGAAAAGGACTGCGGACGCGGAGAAGCAACTCTTCTCGGGGCGGATGTGGCACGCCTTGAAAGAATTTCCTGGAATGTCGTGTCGGAGCGGACAGCGCGTTTGCACGCCCTTCTGCCAGGGCAAAGCGCGACGCCTGGCAACGCACTCGACAAGAATTCCGCCCCAGAGGTGGAAATTCTTCGACCGAGGTATCGGCATTGAGTTGAGGGAAAAGGTCTTTCAAGTACAAATATAACACCCTCTTTCAGGAGCAAGTTGTGACAATTAAATCAATCACCATAATTATAAAATATTAGTTTAATATACGTTTCACATGCTGGAAAGTGTTTTCCTGGCGATGGAAAAACAACAATTTTTCGACCACTCAAAACTCTAATGAACAACCTTGTTCGTTAAGCCAAAAGTGCTGAATGTTCTCTAAATAATACTACTTCGGAATAGTATTAAATCTGATATTCTTTAATTTTAGTAATAAGATTCTCAGTCACCACTTTCACATTAAAAATAATGCGAAGTGTTCACCATGAATAATGGTCATTTTTTCATTATAATATTTCATGTAGTTTAGTGGAATTTGATTGAAAAGTATAGAATATAATAATATCATAAGTGCTATATAAATCATACCAAATAATTTCAAACACATCAATAGCATTTCAGGTGTATATATACTAAAAACACAAATGTATTTTTGTTGTTCCATGAAATTCAAAATGGCTCGACATTTAAAGCAAAAGTGATATTTTCATACTCAAAGGCATTCTAATTATAGCACCAGAAGACCTGTACCGAGGGCCGTTCATTGAACTCTGATAATATGAAAGATATAGTGATTTATTACTGTAATATTCTCCTTATCTAAGCGATTGCAATATGATCTAAACGCGTAGACTTCATTTATCGCAAACATTTCACTATCAGTCAATCGAAACGTGATAAAAATCATAAAATTATTTCGTTATGACTTTTAATATAAGTTCCTATATAAGCATGTTATTTTCTGCTACTCACTGAAATCAGATTGTGGTGTATACAATAATCTTAGGGTACGGTACAGTACGCAAGATGGGGAAAATGGAAATGAAAATGGTAAAAATTGCGTGTTTCAGTCAGAATACATTTCATTGCAGACCAATCTTATATCAAAATATGGTGTTACAAGATTTACGTAAGACCTCTTAGTCATGGGGTGTATAACGAATTTCCATTCCGCGAATTCGGAGAGATGAGCATTATTTATTTACATGTTTTAACAACTAAAGATCATTTAAAGTTCGTAATTTTCCACTGCATTTCCATGGTAGATATGTTCTTATCCAGAAAGAGGTGGTTTAAATTACAATCAAAAGCACAAAATTGTGGTGTAATACTTCATTGGAAAAGACGCTCTATTTGTAGCAAAGCTACTGTCGTTGGGGTAAGAAGGGTTTCAATTGAAGTTTAAAATTCCTTTAATTCTTTTCCTACACAAATATTTAGAAATGTAATCTACAATCGTACGAAACAATACATTTTTTTCACAAAATGAGACCAATAATGAATAATGAATGACTATTTTCGCCTGCAATGAAGAAGTGGCATACAGCCAAAAGAGATGGTCTCATAATTGAAAATACAACAATATGAAGAGCATTTTTTTTATTTATTCAAGCTATTCAACATTTCCAGTTGGAATTTAGAAAGCATATTATTCAATGTTTCCTCAAATATATGCGTAAGCACGTGTTGGAACAATACTACGAACTTCTATATAATTCTAAAAGAGTGCATAATACCGGCTAACCTTTTCTTAGCCCCACGCCTTCCGGCTGCCTGCAGCCAACTCGTTGGAGAGAAGTGCGCCTCTCACGGCGCAAAAGAAAGCAGCGGGCTCTGCCACGCGCCCCGCGGGGCGGGCAGTTGCAGGCGACAGTTGACGAGGGCGGCGCGCCCGCCCCCGCGCCCGCGCCCGCCCCCGCGCCCTCCCGCTCGCGCCCGCCGCCGGCGTCTTCTTTCATTGCGCACAAACGGACGCTGCTCCGCGCAACCTTTCGCGTGACATTTGAATAGGCGATCGTCGAGGCAGCGAAACAAGTACTGCAGGCTTCGCCTTCGCGACAGCCCGGCGCTCATTACTAATGCTAACTGCTTTTTTGTTTCGAATCGTCTTCCGCAGGTACGTAAGATTAACTGCTTCTACGCGAGCGTGGCGTTTTGCAGATGAGATGTCACGGTGAAAGATCAGCAAACGTATTTGGAAGGTGAACCACCCATAAATGTTATCTTTCTCCTGGCCGCAATGTGTGGAAGATTTAATTACAAGAAACATAACTCGCGCTTCTTCGGAATCTCCAAAACCAGATTTTAAGAGCCTAGTTCGCACAGATTTCTAGTTATGAAGGATGATAACGTGTGGTGCAGTTTGACATGTGATGCAGCTTGCATGCACGCCTGGTGAATTCTTCATACTACTTTAATTTCAATTCACATACATTTTTTCACCGTAAATCAGATTTAACGTGAGGTTATTCTCAATAGCAGTTGCATTCCCAAGATTTTGTGTCCATGGAGACTTATAAATCATTGAAAACGCTAACTTTCCTTGTCGTAAAAAGAAGTGGTGATGCATTCTCAAATTATTGTTACAAAAGCTTCTAATTATATTCTAAAAAATAACTGAAAGAGTAGTTGGGTTACATGTTACGAAGTATTAAAACGCGCAAGTATTGTGTTATATTATTATTCTTAAATTTTAACTATTAAGATTTTTCCCAATAAGTAGTTAACAACATTCTGAGACTCGGAAAGGATCCCAGAAAGTAATGAAACTCTTCTTCGCAACAGACCGAACATGTAATTATGAAGAAAAACAATAAGCTACAAATCAGCTTTTAGCTACTACCATACATTACGACTGGAAGCAATTATTATTACGCAGAATTCTGTTGTTTCGGAATAGAGTTGTTCTCGATAGAATAATAATTAAAACTCTTTCAATGATTCCAATGTTTCTTGAAATCATAGTTCACAATTAGTGTAGCTACCAATTATGCAACTGTGAAAGGGACGCGGAACTAGCACAACTCATCGGTGCCTGTTCGGTTTCAGTGTCAGCGCTGATGCAGCGTATTTCTTCGTAAGCGGGAAACCGCAGACCGACTTTGCTCACAACTTTATTGCTACGCGACTATTGCCAGCTTCTCAGTGTGGATTTATTCTCCTCGTTCAGCAAGGGTTTCCTCTGATTTCTTCCTCGAAGCTAGTGCAACAAGTTTAAAAAAATCTATTCTGCAGGGTATCTTGTAACAACAATTCGTCGCAGACTAAAAGGAAAAACGTGATCGAGTAATGAAGATATTAAAAGCTTTTTGCCCATCAAAACTGTTTTTATTTGGACAGTCATAATTTGAATCAATATAGAAAGATAAAGGCAACATTTGGGTTTGCGGATTACACGGTGGTTTTCTCTTGTAATTTAACTGACGCATCTCGAATGCCTGTAATGCGATCTTCTCGTATTTCGTGATTGAAGTTCATTTAGTCGCAAAGATCACAGGGAGATACGCGTTACCTGGATGATGTCTGAAAACAAATATTTAAAAAACTGCCATTTTACATGAATAAAATTACTGTGAAAGTAAACAAATTTACTGAATTTTGGTGAATTAATGAAAAAATTATACATCATTTTACGAGAGAATATAATGAATCGAGACGATAGATTATTTATTATCTAATTTTATTTATCAATCATGTAAAGCTAATATAAATCACAGCATGGAATCCACACAAGAAATTTCATTTTATATCGCAAGAGATAAGATCAGTTGTCTACTAAGGTATTTCGTTTTAAGAATGGATTATTAGTCATGTAATCGGAAGAGTTTTTGATATTACGTAAAGGAAGAAAATTTCCACTTGTATCCAATAGAGGACACGCAAGCCGTCAGCAGAATATACAATACAAAATTACGGCGAATTGAAAGGAAATTTTCATGTCTCAAGGGTGGAAAATTTGCAAATTACAGAGACAATATTAGTTTTTACATAAATATGCTAGTAAAGTTATGGTATAATCATATTTCTCACATTAACCATTTTAAAATATCATATATGCTTCTACCATGTACTAAAATCTAAACGAAATTGAATAGAAAACGCAGTACTGGTAATTGTCAACTTTATTTTAATTCAACAAACATGGGGAATACATGCAGATTTCGCTTAAAACTGCGATAATTTTTCCCATTTTCAGTCATTTAAAATCTAACTACATTGTCCTTCGCCAATTTTTAATTATCATATCAAAAGGTAATAATTGTAACTCTCGATCGGCTGCCTTCGCTACACTTGTGTAAAAGAGCTTACGCCTGAAGTCGAATAAGGCAGACAGTTCATTACTGTATAGCCACAAAACTCTTTGTGACATTGTCCATACCAAAACATTTTTTTAAGAGCGCCAAGTTTGAACATTTCGCATGAGCCCCTTGTTTACGAAAATGACAATTGGTGTAAATGAGTTTGTAGAAACATATTTGTAGTGGTTGGCCCCGTAATACCATTTTGTAATTTCTAAATCATTATTGTACAAGTGGAAATAGTTGCACACTGGAAAACAAATTCGGAATTGTCTGTCACTGAGAGCTTTCTTTTGGACTTCCAGAAAATTGAAGAAGGGTCAAAATTTAAAGCGTATCACGATTTTAGAAAGTTAGGTAGATAAAAATGTATAGAAAATGTAAGAAGTCACAAAAGATTTATTTCTTTAGTTGCAGTATAATAAATACATTGGACAAAAAATACAAGAGAGCTAAGAAAAGGGTATAACGCGCCGCTTCCGAGTTATGTGCTACAGTATCATGTGATGTGGGGTGTTTTCTCCAGTTACATTAGTCGCCAGATTATTTTGTGTCGATGCTGATCCCATCATGTGCACCTCCTGCTGTCATCAAACCTTAATCGAATTGCTACAGTTAATGTGTTTCGTCTTACATCTGATTCATGCAACCGAGAGGAGAAATTGCATATTCAGCAGCAGCAGCAGCAGCAGCACATTTAATGGGTTTTATGTGGTTTCCTGCAATCTGCAACCTACCCATCAAACCACCACCCAGAGCACACCCCCCCCGTTTTGTTTCGGGTCTCACTAACGCCGCGAGTACCTCCGTCGCCGCCCCAACAGAGCCTGATGCAACGTTGATGTGGGGCAGCGTCAGTTGTAGTGGGGACGGTTGAGTAAAATCACAGTTGCAGATTGCCGAGGAGGATTCGGAGGCTCTGGTGGGTAGAGTGATAGTGGAAGTGGTAGTGGCAGAGGCAGAGGCAGAAGAAGATAGGCACAGGCAGAGGAGGAGGAGGAGAGGCAGAGGAGTGTTAGAGGGAGAGGACGAGGAGAGGTGCAGGCGGGGAAGAGAGGAGGCAGAGTGGTAGAGGGAGAGAAGGAGGAGAGGCAGAGGAGAGGTAGAGGCGGAGGCAGAGGAGAGGCAGAAGAAGATAGGCACAGGCAGAGGAGGAGGAGGAGAGGCAGAGGAGTGTTAGAGGGAGAGGACGAGGAGAGGTGCAGGCGGGGAGGAGAGGAGGCAGAGTGGTAGAGGGAGAGAAGGAGGAGAGGCAGAGGAGAGGTAGAGGCGGAGGCAGAGGCGGAGGCAGAGGAGAGGCAGAAGAAGATAGGCACAGGCAGAGGAGGAGGAGGAGAGGCAGAGGAGTGTTAGAGGGAGAGGACGAGGAGAGGTGCAGGCAGGGGAGGAGAGGAGGCAGAGTGGTAGAGGGAGAGAAGGAGGAGAGGCGAGAGAGGCGGGGGCAGAGGAGAGGCAGAAGAAGATAGGCACAGGCAGAGGAGGAGGAGAGACAGAGTAGAGGCAGAGTAGAGGTAGAGACGGAGGCAGAGGAGAGGCAGAAGATGATAGGCACAGGCAGAGGAAGAGGAGAGGTAGAGGGAGAGGTGGAGGAGAGGCAGAGTAGAGGTAGAGACGGAGGCAGAGGTGAGGCAGAAGAAGATAGGCACAGGCAGAGGAGGAGGAGAGGCAGAGGAGAGGTAGAGGGAGAGGAGGAGGAGAGGCAGAGGAGAGGTAGAGGGAGAGGACGAGGAGAGGTGCAGGCAGGGGAGGAGAGGAGGCAGAGGAGTGGTAGAGGGAGAGGACGAGAGACAGAGGAGAGGTAGAGACGGAGGCAGAGGAGAAACAGAAGAAGATAGGCACAGGCAGAGGAGGAGGAGAGGCAGAGGAGAGGTAGAGGGAGAGGTGGAGGAGAGGCAGAGGAGAGTTAGAGGGAGAGGACGAGGAGAGGTGCAGGCAGGGGAGGAGGAGAGGCAGAGGAGGAGGAAAGGCAAGAGAGAGTAGAGGCCGAGGCAGTGACAGTGCCAGAGGCAGGGATGGTGGCGGTGGCGGTGTCTGCTGGCGCCGCTGCTTTCACGTGCGGTGGGGCAGATGAGGCGTATCGCCCGCCGCCGCCGCCGCCGCCGCCGCCGCCGCTTGCGTCATTGAGCACCGCAGGGCTGCTTCCTCCCGGCCAGGACGGCGAGTGGCGAACGTCGAATGCACGCGGCCGGCAGAACAGTTTCAACTCCAGGAATCGAGCATTTCCTTCAGTGCTTTCGGACTGAATGTAAACAACTACGCTTTACATTTTCCTCATCAAATTATATAATGGAAACCAACAACCTTCGATCAGATGCTTGCGCAAAAAGCTAGTATTTCACTATAATTCGCGTCTGGACATTTCTCCAGTTACGTAAGTCGCCAGATTATTTTGTGTCGATGCTGATACCATCATTTGTGTCTAAGAATATCATATTATCTCGTTTAATGAGGCTCACAAGGAAGAGAAAATAAACAAAAAAATATACGCAAAAGAAATAAATGTTCAAGCGCAGGTTGTTGTTATTTAACTAAACTCTTGTACTACTTCATTCTCTTACATTCCATATCAATCAGTATCATGAGAAGAAACGTACTATCTTTATGGACATCTCGAACAGGTGGAATTTCATCCCAGCGACATTCTTCAGATTGCTCTGAATTAGTGATTAACAAATGGTAAATAGGTAATTTGTCTGAAAATAAACTCTCATTCGTCAATGTTCACTTAAGAATACATTCATTTACTCACTTCACTTACAATTTTTTAACATTTAATCAACACTATTGCAATCATTTAATTTCAGTGGTAACAGTCCATCTATTATTTTTTTTCCTAGAATTCCAAGCAAGATGTAAGCCTCCGGATTACATCTGCATATAGTACTCTTTCGGACTTGGAATGATAAGTCGATATGCTGTATTCCACTACAAAACACAAGCAATTCGGGAGATATCTTTTATCTGAGAAAGATTTTAGTTACGTTTTTAAGTAATTTCCTATCCTTAATCTCGGTTTAGTAAATTAACATTAATAACATTTGCAAATAACATTTTGAAACGTTTTAAGTGAACGGATGTAAAAAAGCGGTATTCTAATGTTTCCTGTATCATGTAATTCAGATTGACAGAGCAAATATTTATTATTTGAGCTCATTTCACATTTATGTTTTCAAAGCAAATGTTACAAATAACAGAGAGAATACGAATCTGCATGAAAGTAGTGTGAACCTGCAGTAAGGCGAATACATTATGTAAACTATCAAACACAATCCCTATTGATACAGAAAGTGAGATTCATCTCATTCAGGAGTCACTCGTTAGATAGTAGTTCTTTTTAATTTTTTATGTACTATTACGGTGTACATTAGTATTCATCAAGTACGTACAACACCATCATTAATCTCTTCAGAAATTACTTTCTCATCTGAATGGGCGATTATGAATCTAGTTTCATTTCATTTATTAGCGATATATTTATACAAAGAAAAAAGATTAAACTCTGCTGAAGATACTGATGATAACTGATGAAAAAATATTTACAAACAAAGACATCGCAACCAGGAATAAATCGAAACAAAAGCAAATTATGTATTGTAACATAAAAACGTCCACAATTACTATTGTCATGACCACTTTAAACCACCATAATTGGTCTTAAAAGTGTCAAGGTTCAGTCAAGGTGCTCTCAGAAGAACGCCACAGTCGAGTCGACAACCACAAATTAATGGGGCGGCAGTTGAGTGAAGTACTAATCAATGACCTCGATCTAAACACACGAATAAAATACTAAATTCCATTCCCAAATTGAAGGGTATATTTACATCATTTGTTGTGCTTTTCTCCACCAATAAAATGTTGTGATATCAAGTGGAGAGCGCAAAATGTACAAACTATGATTTATAATAAAACATCCTATCATGAACATTATTTTAGTTGTTACTGGAAGTTTTTTTTTAAAAAAGCAGGCATATTTTATGTAACCACTTTTGAATTCTTAACATGCTGCATGAATTTTTATTAAACTATAGTTCACCAAAGGGCCAGAATAACGCTGCTGTCGGAGTTTCTCATTCTCCCATCCTGAAGAGAAAAAGGGTGTTGTCCTATGCGACATTTGGTCTCACTGATTAGCTGATTGCAAATTATTGAACCCGTTTTTTTCGTTTTAATGTGTAATTTTCGAGAAAAATTCTTTCCACGATTTTTGATTATTTTGATATTTACATCGATTACAGCGCCGTCTACCACGAACAAAAAAAAAAAAATAGATACAAAAGTTACGAATTTTTTTCCGGAGAATCCGAATATGCAATAAAAAACGAGGGTTCTCATTTTTCCCCACCCCCAACCCCTGGGAGTATTATATGTGTATGGCATGGGAGAAAAGCAGGCGCACATTCCACCCGCAACACACTGATCGCCGTGCATAATTCAGAAAGTTTGGTTTTCGACACTTTAAACAGGATTTTCGTGAATCTCAAGTGACACGAGTTGCTTGTCTTATGCAATCTTTACAATTATACATTTTACGAGAATATTCACTTCATCGCACGGTTTTTCAGACATGGTCGAAATTTTGTTCCGGCAGGAAGATATTTTCACATTCAAAACACTAATGATTCACAAAGAACGGCATGTTCGCACGGGTCTACCTAGTATTATTTTATTTCGTTAATTAGGAATGTCAAGTTTCACAGTCGCTTATTTAACTCTACTAAATCGAAATTACAGAGCAGAATATTTTCATAGCTTTGGTGATTAAAACATTCTTTAATATAAAAAATGTCATTTAAAAAAATGTCTTCGCTCATTGCGAGTGGTCTGGTGGAAAAACAAGTATTTGATTTCATTGTAAAAAATGGTTAAAAAGTAAAAAGTTGGAACAATTTAGTGTACTAAAGTGGAAGAGGTGATCAGTAGCAAGATAATTTTCCAATGTTAAGCTATCCCAAAATATAGAAATAAATCATTACAAAATTGATCGAAGCACAAGAATACCTAAGTAACTTTCATTGCAATACAGAAACCATTTGTTTGAATCCAATTAATTTTTAAAATAATTCACGGGCATGTGATATTTCATGAATGGAATACTTTAACAAAATTTTACCTGCGATTGAAAATTAGGGTATAATGTGTGACCTCACTCATCGAGTTTAATTCACTTGCGAAGAGCCACGCTGCGAAGAAGACACATTAATCGTCAACCTTCCATCGGTAGCAGCCTTCACGAAAGCTCAGGCGCCAATGCGTTCAAGCGACAAGGCAAAGCGCCGAGCGTTTATGCGCTCGCAGCCTTGGCCCCGGCGGCGCTGGCGGCGGCGGGGGGGGGGGAGGAAGGCGGCCAGTCGCCCGGAGAGCGGGACACTTATGCAACGCGCGCCACACCTCCGATCGCATTAAGATTACAGAAACGGGGCCAAATATTTGGATTTCCACACGTCGCGCGTTGGCCAAGGCAAGGCGAGCGGGAGGGCGGGGCGAGCGGGCGCGCGCAGCCAGTGCGCGCGCGCGAGAAAGCGGACGCGAACCCCCGACCGTCGGGAGGGGGCGGGGCGGGGCGGGGCGGGGCGGGGCGGGGCGGGGTGGCTGGCGCGCGCACCGAGCGTGCCGACGCGCACAATTGACGTTGCACTCATTCGCTTTGGTCTCCTTTGACTCGACACACTCGCTCCCTGTTCCATCATCTAGAGCTCCGACTAATTAAAACAGAAAAAATAATACCGGGCCAGCAGACTTTCAGCAACCAGGTGCGATAATTACATTGGTTGTATGTTTACAGGTAGTATTCATTTGTTTACACGATTGTACGGGTTATTAAATTAACACGTGAAAAGCCACATCGGGTGAATGCTTCTCATGGGGACTCAAATAACTGACAAGACACTTTTCGCTTTAATCATTTAGGGTGCGGATTTTGCTCCTCGACTATATAATGCGCGGCTGAAGGACTCAGTGCTCATTCCCGTACCTGATTTAAAGGCTGGATTTCGCCATTAAGTGAGCGAAGATCACCTCTGCCGCCTGCGATAAGACATACACTACACTTACGGGACTAATGATTTTGGCAGTTGACCCGCCCGGAAACACTAATCAATGAATCATTCAAATCTGTCAAGCCCAATTCGAAATTTTATTTCTGTTGTTTTAATAAGAAGTACGGAGTAGATCCTCAGCAGACATTCTTGTCTTTGAAAAATACATTTCTATATTTAACTTGCCATATGTTGCGAGTTAATCACACAATTCTAGGAAACTAAAGCATTTCGTGAAGTCTTATATAAACAAAAATTTGTTAAACGTTGAGAGAACGTTCAAACTGTCATGCTTTTATAAAAAATCATGTTATTTTAACGTGCGGAAGTACGGTGTATTGTGAGGTGATGTGGGTCGCAAGCAAGGTTGTAATGATTACGACACAATTTGTACTGCGCATTTGAGGTGCATCCCACATTGCATGCTCTCCAGATAAATCAAGAGGTCACCTTCCCACAGTTCAACACCCCACAATCTTATTATTCACAGTATATCAACAACCAACCAACCTCGGGGCAGTAAAATAACTTCCGGAACAGTTTCATTGATTTAATTGTACACCAATTACAATTAACTTGGCTATCACTTATTTTACGAACAACAGAAAGGATATTTCAATATTTTCCATTGCCATCTGGATATTATTTAAATCCTCATTAATTTCCTTTCGTTCTCCAGAATGCCATTAAAGAAAATTGAAGTCCGAAAAATTGTGTATATAAAGGAGATAGCCTAATGCAAGACGGTGTTCGCGTTATTTCTGAAATTGTTGATGTCAATTCCTCAACAACATGACAACGGACAAAGGACCAGTTTTGCAAGATGCAACGTGCTTCGTAAAATATATTTTAGACTTCAAACGTTCAAAAGTCACCTTAGACACCAAAGTCACCAAAAAATACTTTAGAGCAGTTCAGAGTATACATTTAAAGGATCACGTACAAACTGGCAATTCAGTCCTAAGAGATTTTTCAGACTCATTATTCAATATAATATTTTGTGGTCGTAAAAAAGGAACCCGCACGTAAAGTACTTTCTCTCCAGGTCACGGACGAGCGGATGCGAGTGACCTCATGGTGGAGCATTGTTTAGTTTCTCTCGCTCTGTAATGACCAAAAAATAACGGTATTATGTTGCTACAAAAATACTCTTGATCTGCTTGCGTCGCGACTTTCTCAACAACTTTTTCTGCACTAACAAGTGCACCCAGGCGTGAAGGCTGCTGCACCAGTCGGAAAACGAATGAGAACGCGGGAAAGGGTTGGCCGAGAGATGGGGAAGTCGCTTCATCTGCGGTTTGCTGTGGTCCACTGATTTCTTGTACCGGGAAATGTAACCTGCTTTATGCTCCCCAGAAGCGGAAACTCCGTTTCCATTTCCTTTATCGAAGATATGAAATCTATTAGACGGAAGAATTATCTGTGCAAGCTATCAACTGAAAGAATGATGTATGTGATATTTTTGTTTTCTGCAAGATAACCTGCAAAATATTCCTTAGTAGAATATGAGAATATTATAATTCATCTAATACAGTGCGAACCCTATAAGCAATGGCTACAATTTCACGTTCGAATTCTGCAGAAGAGATACAAAGTTTCACATTGTGACAGTCGCACTGCTGACAAAAAAACTCGTGACTCATCATTTTAATAAACTTTCATTTCTTATTGCCTGTTACGTAAGAATATTCATGGTGTATGGTTATCAACATAGCAACAATGTATGATGCAAGAAAAAACCTAGATGGACATGTTTTTTCACTTGATGTGAAAACACTACACTCAGTTAAATATATAAGTAATAAACTAACAAACACTAATTTAATCAATATACAAGACATTTTTACTCGAATTCTTTGAGAAGTTTTACATATGACGAATGCATTCTGTATTGGTTTCAGATTCTACTAATTTCACAATTTCATTTAAATTTCTAACCTCACAATAACATACATACACCTCCAAATAAATATTATTAATACTGAACTGTCACCAAAGACCGTAAGTTACTTAAATCAATTAATATACAGAATGAACTATGAAATTTAGAAAATACTAAAAATACGATACAGAACTGTCATTAAACGACACATAAATTGATTGATACAATTTTAATTGATATTTTCACTCTAATATATATTATGACAAATATAAATTGATGGCTTAATGCACTAATATTGTAAATTCACTCATGGTATTTTTTGAATGTATATAAAGAGGGATGATACTTTTTGGGAAAAACATTGTGGCGCCATAAGTAACTGCAACTTTACAAACTTTCAAGTTTGTTTTTTGGGATCTGGGAATTCTGGGTATAAAATATGTGTCCTCTAAGGCATTGAAAAGGTTATCTATTCCTTATGTGAGAAAATATGTACGACTGACGGCACATTTTCCTCAGAAATTATTAGCTATTTTCGTAGATGATGGCACACCCTCATTTTTTCAACGACATAATTATACTTTACATTCAAGATTTATTTTATAAAAGAAATATGGAGGATCTTTGCGGCAATTTTATAGGTCATTTTTAGAGCAAAACCATTGCGTGTTATACTTTAATTCCAATCGCTGATATCTACTTGTTCCCGTTACACAAACGCGAAACTAGTTCCACTGGAGACCATTTTCAAACTGTTGCTCGCAAGCCGTTGCCTGTGGCCGCTGCACGCGGTGCCTTGGCGGCCTGGAGGACGAGCGCGGCGTTTCGCCGCTAGGCAGTGGCAACCGGTGGTGGATGGCCGGCACCAGGAGGGCAGGTGGCTGTTCCCCACTCTCCGCCCGGGCCCAGTTGCAACGCCTGAACCATTGTTCACGATTCGACGCCCCAGGCAGTGAGTTGTGTGGTGAGCGGAGACGTCTGAGGAGACGGAGAGAGAAGGGAGAAGGGAGGTGTGGCTGGGATTGTGGTGACCACGTTTCTAAGACGATAGAGGCAGAAAGAAGGGTTAGTTGAAAGTATCCATCATTTAATACGAAGGACAAATCAATTTTTGCATTCGTCACCAGTAGACTTTCTGGAATGTTTTGTTCGAAAGCAAAACTCGAATAAAACTTAGACGTCAGATATTCATTGCATTTCTTTAAGCATCCGATGTTTATATGTCAGTACAATATTACCTTTTACCAAGATTTCAGAAGCTAGACAAATATTGAGAAAAAGGAAAAACCAGAGAAAGACACACGTACATATCTGCTAGGTGACGATAAAAATAAGTAAACAGACTTGTTGATGGCGATAACTGAGTTTCAGTTCGCTCTGATAAATGAATTCAGAGCTAATATAAACAAGTTGGTTCAGATACGTACGAAGGTGAAGATTATCATTACGAATCACATAGCACGAAATGTTTTCAATATTTAAAAAGGGATAAGTGCTATTCGCACGTGAAACCTTCTCGTAATTTTTTCACAGATGTGTGGAGCACAAATATAGTTTTGGAGTAGAATGCTAAGGAACGAACAAATTCCTGAAGTACTGTTTCATTAGATGTCATAAATCATGATAAACGCATACTTGTGCATGGTATCAGAACACATTATATAATACTGATAAGAATCACAGACTTGTATCAATCGTTTAGAGACACGTAAAAGTACAATGCACATGAATATTTTACATTTTATTTTTTAATTTAACTGCGGAAAATCAGCGATTAATAAAAACAAAATAGAATGGGTTAACAGCTCCTCAATAAGATACTAATCGGTAAAAATAAATAACCGTTAATAATAATAATAATGGTCGGTAAAAACAAGTTAACATTTTTGAAATTACGCCTAGTTTATTGTCTGTTACTTCGTAACATTCTATTATTTTTATTTTGTTTTGTTGTTGTTGATGACGTTATATCTTACACTGTCGCCAACGCGGCTGGAGGCGATAATGTTGTTTTGATGTGATCAAACAGGCGAAGGCTTGCGCGAGTGGGCGAGCCCCCGGAGAAAGCGCAGCCCCGTTCACTCGCGTCATCCCCTCATCCCCCTCCCCCCCTCGCGCCGCCTGCGGATTCCGGTTTCGGCGCATTCCCTGCCAGCGAACGGCACCGGCTACGCGAGGTTGCGCCAACGCGCCCACGGACCTGCCGAACCGCCTTCGCGGATTCCGGCATCCCTGCCATAAATCTTGGGCGCAGGTCACTGCACTGGCCAAATAACGCCATTCCGTGAAGTGAAAAGTGACACCTGCTGCTCCAGATACATAATATTATGACCGAAATGCCTTTCCAGAGAATGATTTCACGTCAGAGACCATATAAAAGAAATTAATGCTTTAATATAAATAATAATATTAAAAGTAATAACAATTATTACTAACTAAACTCGTGCCGAAATCTGTGCTTTGTAAATAATAATTGTTTTCAAACTGAAAATTGCTTCGTTGGCGAACCCAACTTCAAATGGACAGCCTCTGAACTGTGCGTTGTAGGCCAGGGACTGTGCGAGAGAAACCAATCAAATATGCGTCTATATTAAATTGCAGAGAAAGTCATGTAGTCCCTTTCAGGTTATTGTGAAATATTACTTCTGCCTTTTCCCTTAAATTTCATTTCACATAGATTTCGGGTTTTTGCTCATTTCTGACGATACTATGGAGTGGGGGTACCAAAATAACCAAAAAATAAATAGAAAATACAAAGATCTCATTTTGCAGATTACTACTTGAAAAACAAAATTCTACTGTCATCCTTTATTTCCTCAGATCCCCTGTTCCTTATTCTCCACTTGTCCACCAACTGTCCTTCATTTACCCACCTGTCCTCGCATTTGGAACACATGCCACAAAACTTGTGTCCCTTCAGAAATTGTCTGTGTCCGCAAAACTTGTGGTCCTTACAAACACGAAAACTAAGATTTAAGGATCTTGGACGCAACATATTTGAGTTACGTGAGATTATAACTTGAATTGCAATAATATATTGTACACGTCAAAATTTGCAAATGTAAATATTATTCGTCTTAATCTCTTCAAAGTAGGATTGAGGTGTGATTTTCCATCTGTAGTTCATTTACAGGGTTTTGTGTTAATGGTTTCTTTCAAATTGCTGAAACCTATAATCTATCCTTCATAGAGAGTATTCTCCTCGTCCCAAAGTTAACTTTTTGCTAGACATTGCTATTTCCTAGAATTGAAAAAGGTATAACGACGAACATTTCTGTATTGTAAACACACATTATCCCCTCATCTCTCCGTATGGTTTCCTAGTTATGCAAGAAGGAAGTGTGTGTTGCGCCATAATTTCGTTACTAGGTTATATGTGCGCCTGATATCCAAATGTCATACTCTACAAACCTTTGTGTTTATCGTGGTTGATGCAACTTAGGGAGTTATTTTCGATGTTTTTTGAAAATAATTGGTAGTAGAGTGTAATAAAATATGAACAATCAGTATCACTCTAGTTTTTATTTTCCTCTCTAGATACAAATGTTTGTCTCTCAGTAAGCCTTTCTGCAGACATGCAGAATCTCGATTTTGTACTGATGGAGGTCATCAGATTCTAGACATTTCCATGAAAAAGAAAGAAATACTTGCAAATATACAACATTCATTAGATTTAAATATTTATTTTCCTAAAATCGGTCAAACAATTCTACTGCACCTGTTATATATTTAGTTATATTCGAGAGGAAATTAAAATATATGAAGATTTCTTCTTTTCTTCTTGGTCCATGTTTAGAAAAATGAAACTGTATAACGAATGTAGTATCAAATGTAATCGGCGTACTGTCTGTTCCTTTGCCGCCGCGAAATGCTAGTATCTCATCAACACATCATAATTTGGCATTTAACACGGAGAACTGCTACGTACAGTTTCACGTGTACATTGTAATAGTAATATTGTGTATTTTTTAATAGCAGTAAAACATATGTTTAAAAAGCCGAAACACCCATTGATAAAATAAAATTTGAAAGAATATAACAAATTTTGAAAATAAAGAAATCAATAAATTACATAATGGTGTACTTAGTCAATAATGAGGTACGTTACGCCATAAGAAGACAAAAATAAAATTGTTACGTTTTGGAAGTATAACTTCTATTCAAAGTGAAGAGGGGAAGGCTACTCACAGCATTCACTGTATGACCACACTGGCGTCAGTAAAAAATATATTTTGTCAAAACGCAGCTCTATTCACGTTACGTTCGCCACAGCCTCCTCCCCATGCGTGTTCTACGCACAGGTGCTGGCTTCCTGCGGAATATATTAGGAACTTGTATCTTAGCAAAAAAAAAGATTCTGGTGCATCTAGCATTATATTATTGAAATAATTTATTTTCCGCATTAGTGTTGTGTTAATATTTACCAAACTTTGCAAGAACACTTCGTCAAACACTGAAGAAGAACTTGTAAATATTTCGTATCTATTCGTACACCCCTTATTATGGAATCGGTGTCGATTACATGTCGTTGAATTTATTAGTATAGTTTAATATACAATTAACACTACACCGATTTAAAAAAAATAAATTTGTATATCGAAATAACTCAGGATATTAAAACTAGTTACGCTACATCACATAATTTCTTCCATTTTTCTAACTTCTCCGCTGTATTATACAAGTAAACACGAGTGCAAAAGTGTTTTCAACCAGTAACATATTTTCTGCAACGAGACTTGAACTCGACTTAACACGCTGTCAGTCTTACCTCTTTGCTATGGAAAGACGGTTGTTCGAACACTTGTAGTTTTGAAATGTTAAGTTTTTGGAAGTTTTGCTACTTTTGAAAATACCTAGAGTTTGCCGAATATGTGACCATCACTAATTTTTTTACTGAACCTTGATACATTAGAATAGAAAATTAAAAAAAAATTAGGAGTGTTTTCTTTGGAGAGAAATTGTTTAATAAATTTAAAATAGCCTAAATTTCACGCAAAGTTGCACAAAAACTACTAATATTTCCAAAAAATTGAATGTTACCTTATTTCAAGATCTGTCTTTAAAGAACAGATTTAAATAAGCAAAACATCTCTACCTTGAATATTATACGATTTGTGGGAAGACCCCCAAAAATAAAATTGCGCTTTTACAATATTCGAAAAACAGGGATTTTACCGAACAACGAAGGTCTAAACCTGCACTATTTTCTGAAGACGCTATTCGAGGACTAAGTTTATTAAAAATGTTTGGAACCACATTGGAGAAAATTTTTAAAATACATTTTTCAAGCTTCATGTAATGTAAAGTCAAAAATCAAAATATCCATTTGGAACTCCCAAAATCTCGAGTCGGTTTCTGAGCGATTGCGGAATATCAATGTTGAAGAAAATCGAGTGAAGGGTTTTGGCGCTAGTGTTGACCATAGACCGACAGACAGACGTTTGCCGTCAATCGATATTTCGATTTCAACCTACAAAACATGTATTCTGGCTATACCACAGAGAGGACAGAATTTACTTTCTACAGGACCCGACAATAACGGCAAGATATTTTTGTTGTCCCAAATTCGCCATTTTCCGGAGCACGATTAAAATACTCTCTCTTCTTACGTTAGTAAGGGCGAGAAATTAAAAAGGAAGAGTAAAGCATTTTAGAATAAAAAGTATTCCAACAATATATATCTAGTGTTCATTCTGAACTTATAAAACTCAACAAGTTTAATTTAACCTTAATTTTATTAGTAAAAGCAAATCAATAATTATTTGAAAACGGCTGAAAATACTTGCAATTATTTATTTACACCGAGTTATATCCTGACGAGGAAACTCCAGTGGTAAACTTAAAACAACATTCCCAAGGACATCCCGAACTAATTTATCTTGCGTAACCAAAACGACGCCTTCTTCGCAAGAAAATGACACGCGAGCTCAATTACCGACCGCTACTCTAAATATACCAACTTCAAAAAGGACTCTCTTAAAAAGAACCTGCCGCGGGTGTCGCCGTGTCGTGTTAACAGAATACAATGTCATGTTCTTCGGGCGGTCAATTGAGGAGGTACCGGCCATTACGGAGCGAGTACCTCTTGAAAAACGCACTCCATAGTCAGTCGACTGCATAAATCCAAGAGAATTCAGATCTCTAACATTGCACATGTCTTAATACAGAATTTCGCCAAATGAGATTAAATGGAATGTAATTGCATGCTGCATCACAAAAAATTGCTTTTTGAGGCAGACTATTTACCCTTCTGAAAAAACACCAAAAGCGTTAACAGCTTTTCCAAATAATTAAACACAGTTGAAATTAAACAACATTTTTTCGTCCTTTTACATTTACGTTCAAGGAATTGGGTTTAAATGTTTTGTATTCGCTGCGTACGTAGTATACTTAACGGACTTTACAGTTTAATTCATAGTTTTTTTTTGATTCAGCTGAAGGGAATGGTCTATAAGCCAAAGACGTTTGTCAGTCCAATGTAGACAATTATAAGTGAATAAACTGTTTTGTGGTGGATTTGTTTCAAAGTAGTTACTCTCAATTTTGATTTATCCAATGTCAATTCTCCAAACAGAAGAATTACAAAGCCTCGTGTCCATGGTTTCTTGTAAGAGGGAACACTCATCTTTCTTTTGCGTACTATGTTTAGATTACAATTATTACCCCAGCTGCTACCTTCATTCTGACAGCAGGATACGTTTGGTCTCGGTGTGAGGTTGGAAATGTTCGTTCGCCTTCGTCGTTGGCGGCGTTGCAGAGGCGGCGGGAGCGCGACGGCGGGGCGAGGCGTTAAGCACCTCGGCGCTGTCACCGGCTGCGTAATGGAGCGCGCAAACAAGGGCTCAGGCTCCTCGTAGGCCGCGGTTCCCTGTCGTCGGTGACGTTCGCATCGTCGTCAGGTTGAATTTTCCGGGCAAGAAAATACGTGCACCACTAGAAGTGGGAAGAACCTTGTACGGAATTACGCTGATCCCCAATACGTTCTGATGGATGCTTGTGCACGTTTATGTTTAAAATTTACTCTTGTTTATCAAGGTGTTAGACCTAAAACGAAACCATGACATAAATTGTCATCGTCCTTAAAAGATTCCGTATCTTATTGAATCTATGTCTATAGAAAATTGGATCTCAAGAATCTTGGAAAGGTTGTTGTTGATCAAACATAATGAATTGTTGATCAACTTCTTGGGAGGTACATTATCGTTACTGTGCCATCGAAAAGACTGTAAGCAATAATACACTTTAGAAAAATCAATGACGATACAAGACAGAAGCAATGACGAAATATTGCGTCATATACAATCAAATTCAAACTCATATATATATATATATATATATATATATATATATATATATATATATATAGAGAGAGAGAGAGAGAGAGAGAGAGAGAGAGAGAACATTCAAAATCCCAACAAACGTACTAATATGACCTACAAAATCACAATAAATTTACTACAAAAACTAAGTTTTTGCAAGTACAACCACGCATTTAATGTGTGCTAATTTACATTCACACCTTATTGTAACCAGTGCCTGCAATCATTGCGTAAGTACATTTAATGTTTCATTGTTCAGTGACAATCTATTTTATTACAACGCCTCAACAACTACGTAGAATGAAAAGAAGAAGAAAAAGCTCGGGTAAAAACGAAATTAACCACTTCCGTATTGCCCCTTTCCTGCAACGCGGCTGTGAACACAGGAGACATAACGCGGCACGCGCGCGAAGGCGGCACGGCAGCGGCGACGCCGACGTCGCTTCCTCCTCGCCCCGCCACACGCCACGCACCGCCGCTTGGCCCCGCCACCACCCACCCATTATCGCCCTTTCGGCTACCTCTTCTGTACATCGGTCGACTGCTCCCCAGCCATTAGGCACAGAGGAAATAAGTATTATTTCATCCCTGAATAATTCTTGTTCACTACGAATTACACTAGCCTCATATTTTAAAACTTGTTCCTCTTACAATAATGCTTTCATTGCAGTAACTAATTCAGTTCATATGGAAATTTACAACTTTATCTTAATCGGCTACTCACGGACTGAAGAAGCTTCCTCCGTTTCCTTCCAATCTCTAAACGTCTTTAGTTGTCTCTAAAAACCGCCAAAAAATATCACCAGGTCACCTCCACCGCTTCGCGCCCATTCTGCGCCGTTGTCGCCATCGCCACCACCACCTACGTAAGTAGCATCGCTCCCGTCACCTTGGCAAGGACGCGCGCGGCGGGGCGTGCGAAGGCGCGGCGGCGGCGCCTCCCGGGCGGGCGCCCGGAACGCCAGCTTCGCGGCGTCCGCGGGGCGTGCGGGGGCGTCATGGGAGGGCGCGGCGGAGCGCCGTAAACCAAGGCGCCCGCCCGCCCGAAAGCAGCGATCGGAACCCGGCATAAGTACCTAAGGAGTTATTGTAATCCTTTCGATGATTTCACATTATTTACCCAAGAAAATGTTTTTGAAGAATTGGAAGCGATGAAACATGTTACGTGAAGGCAGTGGTGATGCACTTCTAGTAAATTGTCCAAGAAAGTAATTTCTTTCGACACCAATACACATATTTTGTTATGATATATGGGGGAAAATTATATCTTGCAGTTAACTGTGCAATACGCGTTAGAGACTTAAATGAACAGAATATGTTGCAATCGTCTTACAAAATTTATATAGTGTGAAGAAAAAAAAGAAAGAAAGAAAAAAGGAGAAAAAAAGCAACACATGTTCAATTCAAAGACTTTTTTTTATATCAAAAAATACTCCATAACAAGGCGCTCTAACAATACTTAAAAGTAAAAGTATTCTGTTTCGTAAAAATGATCCTTTTAACTTGTTAAAAGTTAATCGCATCGTGTTAAGTACTTCTTTCAACATATGAATTAACGAATATTATATAATCAATACATTAATTCAATGTCCATGAATAAATATTCGGTGCGCTTGTAGCGAATTACGTGCAAAGTCCTTTCCAATATCGCATGCGTTGAGGCTCCGTGGTTAAAGAGGATCGGCCAGGCCGAAGCGCGTAGCTGCCACTGTGCTGGCGCGCGGCGAGGCGCGGAGAGCTAGCAGGCACACAAATACCAGTAGTTTTCGTTAAACTTTTAGTGAAACAGTAAATAAAGAAAAGTATACAATATTTTACCCAAAACAGCACGATTTAAAAAAAACAACTATTTATTCGGATAAAGCTCAATGCCTACATCACATGACATTAGCGTTATTTTTTTAAACCTTATTTGATTAAGTTTTTGGAATATATCACACTATTTGTTGTAAAAGTCTATTTTATAATTTATTGAATTTATAATTTCAAATAATTCAATTGATGTTTTATGAAGTTACCCGAAATTTCAAAATTTCAAATCTAGTGGAAATGTCCGGCAAATCGAAACTTTTCTTCTTAATATAATTACTCAACAATTATTCATATTTAAAAAAATGCAGGATCTCAAGATCTGCAATTGAATGAACAATGCAAAAATATTTAAATGATCTCCGAAACAATACAAACAGATCTTAATCCATCCTGACATATTTACCAAGTTTCACCTCATGTGTGTCAAATCCACCCATCCAAGAACACAAGTCCATTTTCGGGCCAAAAATTGCACCCCCTTCGCCTCCATTATCTGTTCTCCACAAACACCAACCTTTGATACAAAGCTAACAGATCAGAATCCTGGCGTGTGTGCTGAGTTATAGCTGTTAAGAATCTTAAACCCAGATTTTACGACCGAACTTGCGAGACCGAATTGTTGAAGTGTTTCCAATACTTTCCCTCATTACAAGTATACTACATTATACGGAAGGAAAGTAAAAGCGTGATAACTTGGCTCCAGCGCCGGTAGTGGCCAAGGTGCTGGCCGTGCCGAGCGGCGCGGGGCGAAGGGCTAGGCGGGGAGGGGCGGGGAGGGGCGGGGAGGGGAGGGGAGGGGCGGGGAGGGGCGGGGAGGAGCGGGGAGGAGCGGGCAGGGGGCACGCAGAGTCGCACTCGTAACTCTCCGTCGTGTGAGGTGCAACTGCGAAGCGCATTATCATCGCCCGTCGATTGCCGGTTGTTCCCTCGCTTTCTCCAACACTCGACGCTCACGTGTCATTACGGCGCTGCATTCGGGCGCGAGCAAGTCGTCATTTTGCGTGGTAAAATGAGAAGGAACTTTTAATCTTCCGACGCGATTGTCAGGTATTCTCTGCTATTATCTCGTTTTGCACGCCTGCGTTGCCAGAATATGGTCATTTCGAATGGGAAGCGGCGTTGTTTTCGTGAACACCGCGACCAATTGCTGGCAGTGTCACAAATTTTGTCATTACTGCTCTTCAAGTGCACTATGCAATCTTATGTGAAGAAACTTGCCTCTGTCCATTTCATAGCATTGCCAGGTAAAGAAAGAATAGGTTCTAATGAAATACAAATGTATATTTTTAATGAAAACTAACAAACCTCAAATTAAAACAAACTCTCACAACCCTAATTCTTACAAAAATGTACTGTTAATGCGTTGTGATTGTATAAAACATAACAATTCTAATTCATACAGCCACTCAGTGAAGCATTTAGTTGTTTAATAATAGCCTCACGAATACAATTTTCAGTAGAGCGAAGATTTTCCGAAGCAATAACACCAAGCTTGTTTATTTAAAAAAACTTTCAGATTTTTGCGAACAAGATATATTATTATTAGAATTTACAAAGATGCGGAACTTGCATTTTATACACTGTAAGTGAACTTACCGTAAATAATTTTAAAGAATAAAGAATTGCATTACAGGAAATACATGCCAAGAACATACATGATAAGCAGATAATAATGGATATGATACGTAACAAAATGTTCTTTGTGCTTTGCGAAGAAATATTTTTTAAATATGCAACGACGAACTGTTGTTTACGGGTGTGTTACCTCAGGTGAGAATAACAGAACTTTCAGCAACATACCGACACAGCACTGTTCTCTTACATCTGTATAAGCGATTTCCGCCCCGCCATTGTTTTCACAGGGGCCCCGGCAAGATTCCGATACAACTATGCCGACTTACGAAACACTTCTTCATTCTTCTGAAAGGTTCGTTGATCACGAACTCTCTCTCTAGGTGCAGCGTTACAGTGTTTGCCACCAAAGTGAAGATAGGATCAATGCTCTGAAATATCGGCGCTGTCACTATGTTATTTTTGTTATTTTTCAAGACCACGAACAAGAGAACGTTAAGTACCTGTTCTGGAAATCCCTGCAGGAATGTGTAAACTAGAAAAGGGAGGTGAGATATTTATGGCACAAAAACTCCGAATACACAAATATTTTCTAACAAATATTCAAGGCTCATCTAAAGCTATTAAGAAGCATACCATCTTCAATTAGTGGTATGTTGAAATGTAGTAGTATGATGATACAGTGAGAAGAACTGTCCACTTGAAAATCGTGCTGAGAATGAAGCAACTGAGGCATAAGAAAATATGAAAACGATTTATTCGATTTATTTAGGCATTTGATTCGGTATCCCTGCACCAAATATATACGGTATCGTTCATACAAGTAAGCCTTAAGCCTATTATATCCGTGGGTCGTCCAACGTGAATATGATAAAATGAAATGTTCCACTTATCTTAACCTTGAACACTCCTTACCACAAACAGTACTTATGATACATTTTATGGCATCATACATTACAATATTTTTACACGACTCAAGTCTGATGACTATACGTTTTTGTATTTACTTGTACTGTAAACCACTATCGTTCTCGTTCCTACACCCTACACGAAATTCATACCTCAAATGGTTACAATATGATTAATGTAATCGTAGTTGCCAAATCAGAGCACAAAGAGGCTTGGAGTAATCGCATTGCTTCTGACCAAGGGCAGTTGGCCAAAATAAAGCGCAAAACGTAACATAACAGTTAACAACTGAACTACGATGCTTAAAAATACTCCAACTCCCTCTTCCCTCAGATCACGATTAGACAAATAATTCTTCTATAGAATGAAACTCTTAAAGTATCGTGTAACAATTTTCTATTTTTTATGGTAAAATGAAATAACATACTCGCATACATACATTTCTGAATAACGTTGTCTTAATATTAAAAATTACTAACGGTCCACCATGAGGCAATCAAACCTGACGCTACCACGTAAGCTTGTGTCAGCAACTAGTCATGGAAGCCCCAGAGGGGAGATAGGGGTTGTTTGCCGACAGAGATTGCCATCGCTGGCCCCGAGGGAGGAAGCGGCAGGGGCGGCGAGGGCGGCGAGGGCGGCGAGGGCGGCGAGGGCGGCGAGGGCGGCGAGGGCGGCGGGGGCGGCGAGGGCGGCGAGGGCGACGAAGGCGGCGAGAGCGGCGAGGGCGGCGAGGGCGGCGAGGGTGGCGAGGGCGGCGAGGGTGGCGACGGCGGCGAGGACGGCGAGGGCGGCGAGGACGGCGAGGCCGGCGAGGCCGGCGAGGGCGGCGAGGACGGCGAGGGCGGCGAGGCCGGCGAGGGCGGCGAGGGCGGCGAGGGCGGCGAGGGCGGCGAGGGCGGCGAGGGCGGCGAGGGCGAGGAGGGCGGTGAGGGCGGCGAGAGCGGCGAGGGCGGCGAGGGCGGGGAGGGCGGCGAGGGCGGTGAGGGCGGTGAGGGCGGTGAGGGCGGCGAGGGCGGCGAGGGCGGCGAGGGCGGCGAGGGCGGCGAGGGCGGCGAGGGCGGCGAGGGCGGCGAGGGCGAGGAGGGCGGTGAGGGCGGCGAGAGCGGCGAGGGCGGCGAGGGCGGGGAGGGCGGGGAGGGCGGCGAGGGCGGGGAACGCGGCGAGGGCGGCGGGGTGGTGCGTAGGCGGAGCGCTTACCTGCACGCGTGACTCACCTGCGCTCGCGCAATGGCCGCCCCCTCTCCTCGCGCGCCCACACACTAAGCGCCCCTGGGGCACATTCCACTGACGCCATTGATGCCTATGTGCCTTTGGGACGAATCAGCCCCCCCCCCTTCCCCGCCTGCGTCAAAAGGCTCGCTAGTTCCGGATCCCAAATCGCCGCGCTGCATGTCAGCTCGGGAAAGGCACATTCAGTTTAAAATCGGACTCGAAAGTCAATCCGACAGCACGTATTTTAGCGTTGAAATCTCATTGGCACAGAACGGCATAAAATTATATGCATATACTTCGGTACTGATGTGTTCAAAACAGGACACAAGAACACATTATCAGGCCTAGAGTAAGAATTTGCATTACTGTCTCTGATTATCTTTATGTTGTCATGCAATGAGTCCAGTTCATTGGACAGTTGTAGAATTAAGCGAATGAGGACACACGGATAAGATGATGTATTCACAAATGGTTAACATTTGTGTCTTTCCATTATGTCTTCGTTAGAGTCCAGGGTATTCAGAGTACGTTGAATGTGCTGATTAGAAAGGACAGATTGGTTACTGCGGTTTTCCCGCACGCTGGGATTTCCAACAGCTACTGTAGAGGACAAATGGCCTCTTTCCTGAACACATACTCGGTGTTCATATTATCTACCTGTGGCGTAAGTCGGTTCCCTATGTGAAAAGCCAGATAACGGGCATTAAACTTCTTGGCCAAGAGGTCACTCTATAACAGGTAGAACTCATAAATATTGTATCGTACATATCCATCGCTAAAAGGAGCAAAACCTACTCGTATACCTGCCACGACTAACAAAGCTATCGCATGTCGTTCCTCTGTTGCACGTGAGTAACACATTACTACACCACATTATAGACGTTTGTAAAAGTTTCAAAATGTTAAGAAGGAAACGTTTATTTTACGTTCACTTCATTACGTTAATTCGCATGGAGTTCTTATGGGAACATATTAGTACTTATTATTAGAAATACTCATTTAAATTCAAGTTCCTCTGCCAAACATTTGCGTTTAATAATTTTCGTTTACCATTTTCCATTATACACATTGCTTTAGGATTACCCAAGGTAAAGTAAATTACAAAACTTCCTGAATCATGAAATCATGACTTAATCATCCACTGAATTGTACAGAAATCGATGTTTACGGCACATATTGTCCAAGTTAACTCTAGGACGTCGGAAAAAGAAACAAATTACATGTACAGTGAAATGCAATCAAATCAGTACTATGAAAAGTGAATTCAGCGACATGTAATCGACATGGATTCCACAAAAAGGAATGTATGAATTGATACGAAATATTTACAGGACTTTTTTAGGATCTGACGCATTGGCCTTGCAAAGTTATGTAAAGATTTATGCAACACAAATGTCGAAAATAAATAATTTAAATAATATACTGGAAGATGCACCACGATTATTTCCCTTCTGTCGCTAAAGGACAGGTTCCGCTGGACCTTCCGTCAGAGGCCATCAGGGGTGTTGTAGAAATGTGTGCCCGATTTCCATGAAAAAATGGCACAGCTACGTGTTTTTCATGCGTAAGTTTTTGTGCTGTTAGTTTTGTTGTAACTGTACTAAATGGCGCTGTAGCACAAGAATGCACTTAATTTTAATTCAATTTTCATTCAAACTAAGCATCATCTGGCATCATTGTTCTGAGCGCTGCCGTGTGACGTAGGGCGAGACCGAGGAGGACAGGACAGGAGGCGCGAGAGAGGGAGAGACAGAGACCGAGAAACTGAGGCAGAGAAAGACACACAGCGTGACAGAGATAGAGAGACAGAGAGAAACAGAGGTAGAGAGAAGCCAGATATAAGGAGAGAGAGAAACAGGCAGAGACGGAGACAGGGATAGAGAGAGGTAGACAGGTAGGTAGAGGGATGGAGAGGGAGCTCAGAGAGACGGAGAGAGAAAGAGAGTGACGACGAGAGAAACAGAGATGGAAGGAGAAAGAGGAAAGGGGAGTGAGGTAGAGAGGATGTCTGCAGGGTTCCGCTAACATTGAATAAAATTGGCATACGCCTAACAAGTATAGATAAACAAGACAGTAAAGAGAGGTTTTTATGATTCTTAAACACGATAAGCTATAATAAATTCTAAATAAATGTGATACTAACGGTACATTACTCGTAATAAATATCCCATGATATTTATGCAATACATGAATTCAGACATTCATCAATTGATTCCAGTGATAATACGGGGTCCATTCTGTTTGTCAAGTAGCTGCTACATAGCTTACGAGCCTGAATCGCAGTAAGTTGACGCAGGCTAGTAAAATCATTTACTCACTGACTTACTCATCTGATGGACATGGTTGCGTTAAAAGGAACGTGATGACGTGAATGATGCATTATGACAATGAATAAATGGCAAGTCAGGAGAATAGACGATTGAAGTAATCGGAATATGAAGCCCGTTACTCAGCAGTGATTGACAAGTGGCTATTGCTTCGCGGATCGCAGCGTAACATCATAATAAGGGATAACACGTACTAAAGAAGCTAGGGTGTTTTCCTGTCTTTCACGCGGTGTGAGTTCTGCATTCCTTCGGATGTCTAGGGCTTAGTACCCTTGAAACTCGTGTGTCATTTCCGACGGAATCCATCTGATTGGCGATATACGCAACTGAATGTAGTGAAACTGATTTCATAAGTGTACTGAGCGAAAAAGCCCTGGCACGGTCTAATCATTATAGAGTCCCATGAGCGCCATCAGTACGTTTACCAGTGGGGCAGGTATACAGGTGGGACAGGTATAGTGACCAGCCGACTTGATGTTTTCTTATAAATATTTTTTCCTTTATGTTGAATATAAAATGTATTTTATTTTCTTACTCGCGGATAATTCCTATAACGTTAACAATTGATATATTGAATGACTTTCATTAGTGTATAAAGTTAGTAAAAGGTAAATTTTTCAATATATATCAACGGCTTTTGGGGAGAGGCCTGAAACCCCATGAGAACCCCCCTTGGACACGCCACTATATATTACCATTTAATCACGATGGCATCCGTTTCAAATAGCCACCGCTCCAACGATCGACAATTGCAACGCCGAAGAGGCAGCTGTCGTGCCTGACAGAGCGACATCTCGGTGAAGCGCTGGACCACGTCCGCGAGTAGAATACCTGCTGCGGAGTGAATGCGGGCGAAGCGGCGAGGAGACGCGCAGTGAATGAGGAAGCAGCGGAGCAGCGGGCGGCTCGCATGACGTATGGCGCGCCCGGCGCAGGCCAGCCACCAGCCGCAAGGTCACCAAGCGCCAGTGCACGCGGGGGCTCGGGAAAGCCATCAATAGGAAATGAATCCAGCATTTGGGGGCGGCTGAATCTTACAATACAGCAGTCTTAAATACTACTACTACTTCTTCTTCTTCTTCTTCTTCTTCTTCTTCTTCTTCTTCTTCTTCTTCTTCTTCTTCTTCTTCTTCTTCTTCTTCTTCTTCTTCTTCAATTTTTCAAACAACTGCAATAAAGCTGAAAGTGGTTATTTCTTAATGAAATTATTTATTTCATATTTGGGGGGCGACTGACTCTTACAATACAGCACTCTTAAAATTACTGCTTTTTCTTCTTCTTCTTCTTCTTCTTCTTCTTCTTCTTCTTCTTCTTCTTTTTCTTCTTCTTTCTCTTCTTCTTCTAAAATTTTTGAAACAACTGCAATAAAGCTGAAAGTGATTATTTTTTGGTTTAATTTTTATTTATTTCATATTTTTTACAGAAAAACACTATGAATATAAACTTGATAATTCTTCAAAAAATGTCGAATTTCACTGTATAAAACGATGAATTTCATGATATTTTGTATTACGTTCTGTTCTAGGACAATTGAGAAGCTTCAAATTGAGAGTTTCGAAGGGCGAGAACGAATGGCGCTGAAAGATAAAGTTGAAATCGTGAGTTACTGAGACTTGAATTATTGTTATGGGATGTAGGAGGCAAGCAGGGAGATGTTTGTGGATTTCTTTGAGGAAGCATTCAAGACTTTGCAACAAAATTGTTATTATTATTATTTTTATTATTATTATTATTAGAATAATGTAATTATTTTCTTCCAAGGAGACGAGGCTATATAGCAAAATAAGATTAGTAAATAAGTAAATGACTAATTGGACCGTGCGAACACTCCACAGATTCACCCTGTCCTTTTCATCATATTCAGTCAAATACAGTAGACGGATAAAGTTTTTAACCCTGGCGGATCGTGCTTAGGATAGGTTGCACAACTCTCAGAATGTCATAAAATAGTTATCATATATTAGAAATATATATTTTCCATTTAGTGTCATTCAATAATCTAAATATTGGAACAATATCGATATTTGAAATCATTTTGAAATGAACGAGCGGACATGAAGCGCTCTCACTAGCGTCTAGTTGCAAGTCAGGCGGCGTACCGATGTGACGTCACGTTCCTATACGTTCCGTAACGCATCACAAGCCATCCGATTGGCCGCGTGTCGTTGCGAGGAATCGGTCATCGTTTCTGCGTTGCAGTGCCACTGCCACAATGCAAAGAAAACGCCACAGCATTACTTTGTAGAGCGCTTGTTACCGGCTGCCCAGCGCCCTTGAGGAAGGAAATATTTTTAGGAAAAAATTTGGGACTCTGGTACCAATTTTCAGTCTTCGTCTGAACATAAGCGGAGTAATTTTTATGAATTCGAAATTTATTGAAAGTATGAAAGTTCAGTCAATTCTTGACGATATTGAATATATTATTTAGAATGATTAGGAAATTTATCGATTCAAAATGTGCATTTGATGAGTGCAGTTTCAGATGTGGAAATCTTTAACTTCCATCTTTCCGATTATTGGCATCTGTGTGCGTGCAATGCTTTTCCGCAATAATTTTGCGTCCTTTTATGCATACGAATGCATGTGAGATCACGACCGATAATTATTAATTGTAATGTTTTATTGTTGTCTTTGCTCTTGCTACTTCTGCTACGAAAACAGATCGTCAAATCATCTTATATCAAGAGAAAGTATTTCACATTAAAAAATATTGGATATCACATTAAGGTGTAACATTATGAATATGCTAATAATTTCAAGCCAACTCTGGTATCTTCGATTTTAGCAAATTAATTTTCATTCGTTTCAAACATATACCGTGAAAATGAGAGTAGGATTAATATTACTATACATATATATTTAATTTTAATTAAAATAAATTTTAAAATAAGTACAGGTTATTAAAAATACTGAAATGCAATTAAATAATAAGGGTTTCTGTTAATAACATGATTAAGAAAACAAGACAAAATTATCTTGCCTTACTACATGTAATTCTGTTAGTTCCTATACATTGTTATTATTCAACTAGCATATTTTATTAATGCTATATTTTTATTGTGCCAGAAGGGGCAAATTTTAGTACTTCAATGTAGATGTAACTGAAGTACAATAGTACCGCAATGAATTATATTCACACAAGAGCACAAAATTGTCGAAGTTATTAATAATCGATATTTTGAAAGGTCAGATAGCTTCGAGAAAGTACCAGCGGCCGGGTAACATTTGCATTGTTCGCTGCTCAATTCGGAGAAAGTGCGGCTCCCACTGAGCAGCAAAGGAGCACACGCCCACCGCGTCTAAGCAGCCTTGACATTTGAGCTCTCGAATGTTTCCTGAGGGTGGGCGGACGAGGGCGGATTCTTGACAGACGGGCCCCCGCCACTCCGTTTGCTTTTCTGGCGAGCGCGGACATACGGCTCGAACGAATGCAACACCTGCACGTTTTTGGATCGATAGGCATCATAATCAACACACTACCTAAATATCTTTCTGCTAAGTAAAATAACCACAGGATATTGAAAAAACGTTTCTTGTCTACTCTAAAAAACACAAACACATTTACCATTTACTTTTTTCTTACGCAGAAACAAAAATAGATTTAAGCTTTGACCTGCCAGTGTTGAAGTAAGATTAAAGACATCTGAAGAAAATTGCAGTAAGAGTACTACACTGCTTTCACAGTATTCATTTGAGTTGACTGACACCTATTTAATTTTCAAAAGGCGACAAAATAGTTTTATTTTGGTACGCTGAAGTACTAGTAAGGGGTATTGTTCGTTTTAATTGTCTATGAACATAAGCCAACCACATCCTGTAAATATTTGAATACCCTAAAATATTAAAGCAGCTTATGATGATGTTACGAGAGATAATATCAGTGTTTCAGCACGGTTTAGAAATAATCAAAATAATGTAGAAAGCATTCTTTTTGGCCGAGTGTCTTAATTCGACCTATTGATACATTTGTTTAATATTATAAAAACTTTAGAGTAACATTTTATATGTCTATATTATTGTTATTAGTTTAAAATAAAATTTAATTATGTAGTAACTAATGATTGATAATATTGTCACTGAAATTGCAAAAGGTCCCGTTCGAAAGTATTACATTTTTTGTAAGTGTTAAATGTGATTATTTATGATTTTGAGACCTGGTGGCATTTTTTTTATGACGACCGCTATTCTTATACGAGGTATACCAAAATTAACTAAATAAAAAGGGAACTAATGAATCAAAGAAAAAATGTTTTCATAAAAATGAATTTTTTTTACCCTTTCATTGGCGAAATATTACACTAAAATACTACAAAAATACAAATAAGGCATACTGTATGTTCATCTGCAGTTAAAGTACATTTTTCTAGCTGGTAGTAGAATACGTATGCATGTAGATTTTGTAAAAATGTGCACGTAAATAGTCATTAATGTCCTTTTTGTGCTATTAAGTAATTTAGCAGAATTAGATTAGTAATAATGATGTCAATTAATATAGCGAGAGGAAAAAATACAATTCCATTTTCCGATGTCTTCAACCATTTTAGTGAATATGTCAATCGAAAACGTCAGTAGTTAGTTCAAAGCTTCAATGCCACATCAACATCAATTCATGAGGTTGTCCGTTCTTATTTATGCTTTGGAAATTGACGCTGAAGGAAGAAATGGAAGCGGAACGCACCTGTGGTCGGTGAAACTATCGCTTGTCCGCGAGATGTCGCATGATATGGCCAGTTAACCGATTTCTTCGGTATTCTTCATCCAAAGGCGAACGTCTTGACGGCATTACTATTAGCCAAGAGATTTCATGGAATGCTGACGTCAACAATGCACCATTATTCGTCGCCTCTCTGCCAATTGCTTCTCAACCTTGTTATAATTTGCATGACCATTATTTCCTTCGTTGAAAATTGCTCTTCCATATCTTTTCTGCACCCCAAATCATAGCACCTCCCGAAAAGCGTAGCCTTCGCGTGGGCTATGCCGATTCTGCCAACAACGAGCGTTTTATCTTAATTACAGGCTTCGTCCTGCACGAACGGCCGCGGCAACACACACACACACCCTCACCCTGCGGCGCCGCATGTGACGTGGCGCCTGCGCGACGTCGACATGTCGTGAGTCACAGCTGCCGAGAATACGCGCGGGCGCCGCGGCCAGGCGGCCGGTCGACAGCCCGTCGCCGGCTGGGCGCGGCCGGGAATAGGCGCGCGGCGCGTGGCCAACGCCGGCCGCACTGGCGGAGGCCGGAGGCGTGGCCGCCGCCCGCGCACGCCCCCGCTCGGATCACCCGCTGCCCGCCAATGGCTCAAGGTGGCGGCCTCACTCACTTACGATGAGAAGGCTGCAGCATCCACCTACAGTATTCTGACATTGCGGTCCGAGACACCACAGAACACCTCCAAATCGTTTTATATATAATACAATGTAAAATTACTATAATATTGATACATAATGTTATATTATTTAAACATTATTATATTAAAGTTGCCATAAAAGTATTAATTAATTGCTTATAATTTTCTTCTTCCCCACCCCTAGATCGGTTCGCAATATTTCAGAGAATTTAGACAATAATAACTACAGCCACCGAGGGGGTAGCTAGTAATTTATTTTTGCATGTGGATTTTTGTAACCTGATGGAGGAACACACTAATTCACATTCAATGAGTTGAATGCAGCACAAAAAACCGCATGCTTTTGAAGACTTTTTGAGCTTCTCATTCTTAACTGCCAATGATATACATTAAATGTGTATCTTAGAGTTCTTAACAGTGCGAAACGAATGACAATATTTTGAATTTAAGCATCTTTGATTATAACAATGATTAAAAAATATTAAAACCTATTGCGATGACTTTCACGTAATTAGAAACGAATACTTTTCAATGATCTTTGTGATCGACAAATCCGGAAACAAACCCCGCAGCGCAACCCTACAGCCCACCTGGGGAGGGCCAGCAACTTGACGTGCCGTGCCGCGACGGGGCTATCGCGCCTGGTGCAGCGGGGTCTGCTATCTGTGTTTGCGCGCTCAGATACGGCGGGCGCTGCATCCGCCGGCGCATCCGGCGCTCGCACGCCTCGGCCGCCCGGTCCAGCGCCCCCCCTTCCCTCTCCCCTCGCCCCCTCCCCCCTCGCGCGCGGGGGCGGTGGCGACAGCCGGCCATACGGCCCGATAGCCCGCCAGATACGACGCGTGTGCGGAGGGGAATGAGCCGCGTATCCCTCCACAACCACACACAACGGGTTTATCGTATTTTGCAGCTACATCGAGTAGTTTGACGAATGAAACGATTCTATAAATGAAAGAACTTAATGTTTCGGACAAGTTTACAACATATAACATATTTGAAACATTTACTATATGCGTGAGAACCGAACTTACAGTGCAACAAACCAAAGGAATAGACAAAACAAAGAAGAAAAAAAATTCAGTTTCTCCTAATATCTGTTCCGACATACCTGAAACGATTATTTTCTATTTTACTATCGTTTCTCCAAGAGAAAATGCTGTCACTAATATTAACATAAAGCTTGTCTATTACATGGGAAAGATCGAAACGTAACAAATGTATAGTAAAAACTTGAACAATTAATAAGAGTTAAGTAAATAAAGATGAAGCACGTAGAAGTATGTCTTCCTCTGGAGTTCCTTCAGGGCAGCATTCCCATGACGACCACGCAACCCTTGGTGCTCGAACGCCTGGCGGGTTGCCTTTCTCCCCTCTCCAGAGGAAGGCGTTTCAAATTCGTTGGCAATATTTTGCGTAAGTAGGTAACTCAATATTCATTTATTCTCATAAAAGATACAATAGTTCAATGTATTTTTGTCAAGTTTTAATATAATACAAGATGAAAGATCATAGAATTTTATATTCAAGAGTAAATAAAGTATGAGTAGCTAAGTGATCGCACTCTTTGTTATATCTTTCGAACAATGTAAAAAGGAAAGCATTATTCAAATTATGAATTAATTCACCGAAAATAATTGAAATCATTCGATTATTATTATTATTATTATTATTATTATTATTATTATTATCATCATCATCATCATCATCAAAAATCAACTCAAGATTGTGAAGAAAATTCTCATCCACCAGAAGTGGTAACATACTCCTAATACAATCTTGGCACAGTTAACAGAGATTTCAAGAAATATTACTTTTAATCTCACTAAATTCATTTCATTTCACAATTTTACAAATGTAATTTGTCATTTAGTTTGTACTAGTTCGAAAAGACTTCGTCACGTTTCAAGATTCGAATCACACTTTTTTCAGATACAAGGAAAGTCAACTTTTATAAGAAACTTTATACAAAACTTATAATGTATTCCATTTTACTATTCCATGTAAAATTCAAGAAAAATGAACATAAAAGTTCCAATATTGGTTCATTAAACTCTTTATGTAGTTCGTGTGACTTGCCTTATCCTATTCTCACAGTACCTTTAATATATTATTAGCTGGCAAATAATTAAATTTCTCTTCAACAACTGCGACGATAGGACAACGGATTGAAGTTATTCATACACCTTCTGTCAACAGAATATTTTCTTTGTGTACGTTAACAAGAACTGAATAACATGTGGAAATATCCTAACATTTTGGCAAATTCTATTTTTGAGAGAACCTCAAGAATTCAATACCCATGTTAACAGACACCAAGATAGAGTTGGAAAAGCAGTCACAGTTAAACAGGTTTTACAGAATTACTAACACCTGTAGCAATGAGAGTACCCTTACGGCTCAATTATATCAGTAATCAGATGTCAATCGCTCCATCGTAGGAAGGGGCCGGAACTTAACGCGATGTGATTAACATCTGTGAGTTTGTGGCGTGTCGGCGGGAATAGAATTCGCAGTCCAAGTGTTCTGATCACTGATTTTTGTGATTATTCTAATTACGTCCTGTTGAATGCCGCAACAGCATCCTATACAACGGGTCACGTACCTCTCGTCATCTGTCCTTCTCAATCAATTCGTTCCTTATCATCACCATGAAAATTCTAAGTTCGGTCAGGGACGCCTTGAGGGGGTACGTCCCGTGCTAATTCACCCCGTCTTAACCGGCGTACGCCGGCGGTAATGCCTTGCGGATCTTTATTCTAGGGTTTCTAGAATTATTTCTAGAGTTTTGATTCTTTTAATATTAGACAGCGCCTAATGAACAACGTCCCCTGTTACTTGACTTCATCAATATTTTACATTATATGGTCAATACTGGTTGCTCTATAGTTAACACAGCATGCAACCCACATCTTTGCCTGTACACTCGTTATATAAGGTTTTTTAAATATCAATTCTTAACCGTTGTTGTAATCTGTCGCCAACATCAAAATAAAAAGTATGACTACTAGTGGTGAAATTTACATGAGTTTACATGTTTAGGAGATTGAAAATTACCAATTTAAGTTTAAAAACAAAATGGCAAGTTAATAATATGTTAGACGACGTATAAATAAACGTGCATACTTACAACTTTCTTTAACGACTATGAAATATGAGTTTACTGGATCTCAATAGTTTAATATTCTGAAGAATATCAAGGCGCAGGTAAGAAATATGCAAGAAAATTCCCGAGATCAGAGCCACTGTAGCCGCCATAACGGTTACGTAAACATTACGAACTTGACCGATCGGCCAGTTTCTTCTACAGTGCGTAAAAAAACTGGCGAGGTTTACAGATAACAGCAACGCGAATATGTTTCCGTACATCCAAGAGTTTTTGAGCGAGTTTGCACACGCAACCTCCGCATTGAGGTGGGAATTTTAGAGCCCGTGAAACAGAACCAACAATCTACACACAATCCATTTCACATTCAAGCGGATTTCCATATTGCAAGGATTGTGCAAATGCTAAGCAACCAAGATCGTTCTCCACTGCTTACATTTTACAACTTCCTGCAAAGCAAATGTGCCTAGTTGAACCTTCTTTTGGACACTGTTGGGCAGAAAATCATTCAGAGTATAAACTGCGCGCACGATGGGGTACCTGCGGACTATTATAGACACGTTTGCGTGCATATGAACTGAAAATTCTGAGAACGCTGGATAGGCAGAGAAAGGCCAATAAGACGACTGCCGCATTCTCCAGATTTCATTCGTCTGAATTTATTCTTATTGTAAAAAAATATTTATTCTACTACGGGGAAAAGGAAATAAACTTTACTGCAAGAGTTCGGCAAAGTATTGAAAATATCGAAGATTCTGTGAACATGTTAGCAGCAGTACACGAGTCTATTTTTCGGAGAGTAGGAAGTTATGTGGGAGTTCAGTTTTGAACAGTTATTATAAATTGAAAACCAAAAATTGGCAATATTCGTTGGATTATCTTTCCTTTAATTTACAGTATCTTTTATTTAATTAACTTTAGATCACTTTGCAACTACATGGTTGTTAGCAACCTCAGAAACAATTAATAGAAATTTATTACGGTGACTTCATTTTCTATTTAAAATTATTTTCAATTATTTTTTGTTACAACAGATAACTTGATTTTTAGAATTTTGTTTGTTTCATTTTAATATTCCCTCATATACGTACTAGTTTACTGCACTCAACATCAAACTTTCGTAAAATATTCTATGCATTTTCAGGTGGAAATTCAAGTTAAAACGAACGCCGTCAAGCACAGCAGCGGCAGCTCCCCCACGGCTCATGGCATTGTCGTGGCGGACACTCAGACAAAGTGACATCTCTTAGTCATAGTCCAATTTCATAATTTTGGAATCAGATCTTTATCGCGAAAACTATGCATAAATTTTGCGCTTAATGAAACCACAAGTTAAAACAATGTTAATATAAGTCGTACGTTGAAGTGTATTTTGATGTGAGGCACATTTTTGTACCTTTCAAACCGTGACTTTTAGAAAAGCTGAAAGATGAAAAAATCTCATTATCTTTAACAGAAGATTTCACACACCAGAGGAAATTAGAAAGGTATTTAGAAACACCATCTTTAAACGTGACATTACTAGAATATTATCACAAATATACTGAGAAAAAAAATGAAATGTTTTCAATAATTATGATGTACACATATTATCTGCACTAGGGCTCCAGAAATAGCTCACCGCGCGTTTTGCGAGATAATTAAGAGACAGGTGATCAGACGCAGGAAGTCTCTTGTCCGCAGTCGACTCACGCCGGGCAATCAATCAGTCGTGAGCGCAGGCGGCAGGAGCCGCGACGCCGCAATAAACCGAGCCCGCATCCGCTCTCTTCGTCGGGTGGTCGTTTTCAGAGGGCGAGCGGCACCAGGCTAGGGGGGCGGGTCGTCAACCGCCAACCATCTGCCGTACACTTCAAGGTGTGGCAGGAGGCGAGAGATTTCCAGATGCGGCAGAAAGAAAGGCGTGGAAGGAGGTTTATGCATTACAAATCGGCATTGAATGCCAAAAAATGAAAACAAGCTTTAATTTTTAAGTAGATCGATAAACCTTCATGACACTACTGGAGAAAAAAAATTGATATTAAGAACAAAAAAACAACAAATTCTAACTACACTACACACGCAAGAAAATAAATTTACTAAATAAAAAAGAAAGAAAATCCTTTTCTATCAGTGACATACAAAATCCCTTTTTCCAATCCAACCACAAGTAGTTCGCTGGAAATTGTTTTCGTTGTCTTATGCGACTGCACAGGGCCAATTAGGCTGGAATAAATTTAAAGCTGGAATAAATTTTAAAAAAATTGTTTTCATTAATAGTATGAGATAAAAAAGGGTTATTTAATAAGTAAATTTTTAAACCTTCGTAGGAAAGGAAAATATGTGATAAAACTAAACTACATCGTAAAGATCAGAAAAGTATATCAAACAGATAATCGAACTCAATCCGAAAGTAATTCTACAGAATAACATAATTTTTTTAATTTTATGATACAGGTCATTTTACAAGCAAATGTTTCTTAAAAGTAACCTCAATATCCGACAAAAAAGTCATGACAAATCTTTCGAAAATTCCAGTATTTTCTTAAATGATCTTTCATATCCTTCACGTTAGTACGAATTTAATAGACATACACAAAAGTATTTTTAAAATTGCAAGAAAAAATTAGCAATATTTGAAAGAATATTTATATTAATATTTCAAGTAGATGAAGGATTGGAGTACAGAGTAGGTAAGACATTTTTTCCGAAATTGGCATTATTGGATTTATGAAGAATGTCCGCAGCCTTTGATGTGTCAGAGCTGAGAAAAATAGAGAATTAAGAGAATATTCGCCTTTGAAGTATAAAAGGCATAAAAGGGAAAGAAGCAAACAAGTCAAGCGTGAAGTGGAAAGCAACAGAGCTGCTCGAATATTGCAACCAATGACGTTTAAAATAAACGTACACTTTCAGGATACTTATAAAATTCACTTTATTGCAACAGCACAATTAATTTCTTATAGATGCATACAATGAATATATTGCAAAGGAAGAATCGAATAAACTAATCCATTTTATCAATAATTGTTCGAAAGAAGAAATTCAAAAAGTGGAATTTTTTTGTGATTCGCTATAGAGCAGAAAAAATGTAACTTGTTCCAATTCATCCATATTCAAACTAATTTGCAGTTTATTTTCGTGAGTCGATTTTAGTATACTAATGTACTATTTTTTGTCTCATCCCTCCGCAGTGATTACACACACAAGTTCATTATGCCCACAAAAAATCTTCTTTTCACTTATATCTCGTCCTGCACCATTTCTCGCTTTCTACTCAGAAAAAGCCCCTTCCTCAGGGAAAGTAATCGTCGCTCGGCCCGCGCCGCCCCGTTCGGAGCAGCGCTTGGGCGCGGAGGCGCTGGGGGGGGCGAGGGGGAAGCCCGCCCACGTCATCGGCGCACCGACGTCACCCGCGCCAGCCGCCGCAGCCACCCACGCCTCGGCGCGGCCCGGGCGGTCCCCGGGAGGCGCCCCCGCCCGCCGCCCACGCGCGCGGACGCCTCGGGCTAAAACAGGCTTTACTGTCTCCGTCCGTCATACCCACTCCCCCTCCCCTCCCCCTCCCCCTCCGCGCAATTGCATTCCCCTCCGACGGCTGCCGGCGCGCGCATCGCGGGACGCGTCTGCCAGAGCGAAATGAAGACGATTAAACGGGGCGTTTTCCGCGAACGATGGCTTTCGCGCGATTCACTGTCACAGTGCATTGCAATCGGAAGCGGTTCTAATACAGATGACGCCTTTTACTTCAGGAATCTTATACTTCATTGACCCGGACATGAAATTTTCATGTTACGGTATTTCCAGAAGTGCGATAGAGAGCGAATGATATTTTTTCTTACTGGCTTCGCTCAACGTTCTTTTAACTTCGCCTTATTTTTGAACTTTGTGCACCCTCTGTTAAAAATCTGCCACAAATACACTTTCGGTTTAAGAACTAAAGAAGATGTAACACCCCCTGCATGAGTCGTTGAATTTTACATCAAGTGATTCGTTCTTATTGTTCAATTTGTTGTTTAAAATTTGGCAAACATCACTTTGACACATGCCAGGTGAAACTAATATTCTGATAAACTTAAAAATGTTTGAGCGAAATAGAGAAGTTGATTACAGCCTTATTGTAAGATTATTTAATGCAACCTGGGAAATTTCAAAATGTGGAGTTGAGGGTTCAGACGTTTCTTTGTACTCAGTGAAAAAGCAATGAAGTCAACAGTCATCTTTTCTTCAACAAATAAATTGGTTTTAAATATAAAAAATTCGAAATCCAGAAACATAAAATATTCTCTTCAGTTTGTAGAATGATTTCATAAAATTGAGAAACATTGGTGTTAAACATTGACGTAATCATGCGTGCATCTCAAATAAAATCCATCTCGTATCGAAAGTAAATTCTACCACTTTGTACATTCAGTGTCATGTAGTGAAGTTGCAAGATAAGGATAAAGTACAGCCTTTAAAAAAAAACAAAAAAATAAAAACAAAATATGAACTAAATAAATATTTTCTACATCCTCTAGAAAATTCCTTTTATGCTTATTTTTCAGACATGGTTATCCGACTTAGTCTGTATAAACAAATATAAAATATTAGTTATTATAAAATTCGGAGTGGCAGATGCCTAGGCATACACGATGGCTCTTTAATATCGGAATATTATTGAGTAATATTTATTTATTTTGCATTTAAATGCAGCCATGATTGTTTTCATACCGGACACTCAGAATCTAATGAACGGTAGGACAGTTAATTTCATGCATTGACAACGCGTTCTAAATATTCACGTAACTTCCCCGAAAATTGAACCAAAATCATTCAACAAATTCAGTTGACACTGAACAGATCATTTCCATCACAAACGTTTTTAAATTCACTATTATTAGTCAAGGGCGATTCGACATGTCTCTCAAAGTAAGAACAAGCGCGAAGCAATGCCGAAAGCTGTTTGAAATCGGCACCATATGGAAACGCGAAACCGACGAACGCGATGGAAAAAATTGGGGCAGAAGCACGGGGCAGGGGCAGGGGCAGAAGACGAAGGCAAAGGAGAGCGCTGTGAGGGGCGTAACGAGCTGACCAGAGCGGGCAGAGCGGGCAGAGCGGGCAGAGCGGGCAGAGCGGGCAGAGCGGGCAGAGCGGGCAGAGCGGGCAGGGCGGGCAGGGCGGGCAGAGCGGGCAGAGCGGGCAGAGCGGGCAGAGCGGGCAGAGTGGGCAGAGCGGGCAGAGCGGGCAGAGCGGGCAGAGCGGGCAGAGCGGGCAGAGCGGGCAGAGCGGGCAGAGCGGGCAGAGCGGGCAGAGCGGGCAGAGCGGGCAGAGCGGGCAGAGCGGGCAGAGCGGGCAGAGCGGGCAGAGCGGGCAGAGCGGGCAGAGCGGGCAGAGCGGGCAGAGCGGGCAGAGCGGGCAGAGCGGGCAGAGCGGGCAGAGCGGGCAGAGCGGGCAGAGCGGGCAGAGCGGGCAGAGCGGGCAGAGCGGGCAGAGCGGGCAGAGCGGGCAGAGCGGGCAGAGCGGGCAGAGCGGGCAGAGCGGGCAGAGCGGGCAGAGCGGGCAGAGCGGGCAGAGCGGGCAGAGCGGGCAGAGCGGGCAGAGCGGGCAGAGCGGGCAGAGCGGGCAGAGCGGGCAGAGCGGGCAGAGCGGGCAGAGCGGGGAGAGCGGGCAGAGCGGGCAGAGCGGGCAGAGCGGGCAGAGCGGGCAGAGCGGGCAGAGCGGGCAGAGCGGGCAGAGCGGGCAGAGCGGGCAGAGCGGGCAGAGCGGGCAGAGCGGGCAGAGCGGGCAGAGCGGGCAGAGCGGGCAGAGCGGGCAGAGCGGGCAGAGCGGGCAGAGCGGGCAGAGCGGGCAGAGCGGGCAGAGCGGGCAGAGCGGGCGATCTGCTGACGGGCGGAGCGGGCACCGGTGTGCAACGTTCGCGCTTCGCTGGCCGCTCCGCGCCGCCGCCGCCAACAGCCCTCCCGGTCAAAGGTCACGGCGCGTGGGAGGCAGCGGCAGCGGCAGCGGGCCCGCCCGGCGCCGCCATCGTGGACTCGCCCGTGCGGGGGCGTCGCGAGCCCCTCCCCCCTCGCCGCCCTCCGGCAGCCCTCCGGCGCGCCCTCCGCCCTCCCCCCCCCCGGCGTTGACTCGGTGCGCCCGCACCCGCGTGCCCTTTCCAGCCTGCGGCGCCGCGTCCGCCACGCCACCCCACGCCGCGCCACGCCACGCCGCGCCGCAACCGCGGCTCCGATTTGGTAGGTGCTCTCGTGCTGTATCTACATCGCCCTGTTCCACCCACAACCAACGCCAGATCCCCGCGGAACCGCTGAGCACTTTATAATCCACTGGCCCGTGGCCCAGCCTTCGTGCTTGCTACAGGTGCACTTCTTAAATTATGAAATATTGCGCTAACATTCTTGTTCGCAGAAATAAGATTAAATTTCGAGCTCATTAAATCAACAACGTTTCAGAAAGCTCGGTTGAGTGTAGAGCAAATGTCAAATATGAACAAAACTTCAAGTACTTCCTTCACAATTCTGTCCACTTCACGTATCAAAGATTGCTTAACATTTTCTACAAAGTGAATGGTCGTAAAAGAAATGCTACTAAAAGAAAGTGAAATGGATCCCAGTCCACAGTCTAAAGTAAATATGCCCCTCCGAGCCGTTGAACCAGGTCGTCGCCTCATACGCCGACAAAATACGCCCATCATAAAACCTACTGCTTGACAAACGTCCAGGCAACACATCGTGTCGGCGAAACAAGGTACAAAATAACCGCGCAGCGAGACACGACTGTGGCCCTGCATCTTCCATTTTTGTCTGACAGCTGTAACCGTAGCAACGCACGGAAAGAAAATGTGGTCGGATAAGGGATTTTCGCGCAATATTCTTAGAAGCGTATTCTGAGACGATTCCTGGAATCAACAACATGAGCTAGATGAAATGGAAGCATCAAACGAAATTTAACGCGTTGAAATCTTGTTTCCTTTCTCGTGCAAAAAATACATGACAACAATATTTTATTTCGTTATTACACTGTAACTACATTATTCCTATTAATATAATAATTGGATTCTGTAGACATTTTATTGTGCGCATTGCATACAACACTCGTATGCCCATCTTTTTCCTTTGCGCGTTTTGGTAGGCGTTCGCGCGTAAAGCCAATCCTTCCCTGCCATCCGGGAGACCAATCCGCTGTAAATTCGCCTCAACGTGACAAAGTTTATCAGAGGGTGCGCGTGCGCCTTTATCAGCGAATCTGGCGCGAAGTAGAGAGCGGGATTACGGCGCCAGTGAGACGTGGGTGGGACACGTGCGCGGGTGGTGCCCGGCGTCATTGCGCACCTCACACCCCTCGCACCACTGAATAACACGGCCGACGTCCTGTCACTACTACGTAATGCAACAAGGCAACCGAACCTGCGGTAATTCTCAACACCTGAACGCAACTTATACAAGCTATGCGTGCTTTAGGGATTTTGTGCTGATTTCCTGTAATATACATTTTTAGTTTCCATCTATTCGTTTTCCTCGGTTGACACTTCGGCCGTCAGCAAATCAAGATGAAGTTTCCTCGAATGTAGAGTTCATTGTAACTTGTTTTCAATAGTAAAACAAATATCATAGAATGTTTCTCGAGGAAATTTGCAAAGAGCAAGATCGATAACGTACATCGTATATCATATATATAATTGTCATTGAGCTGGACTTCAATTGAAATATTTTGTTGATTTTTACAGCGACATGGAATACTTTTTCTGTGGAGGGATTTATAAAACGATTTTGAAAGAACCACGCAGCCTTTAGTCATTTCAATGTAGGTTTTTGAGTAAATGTTTCCGGAGCTTGAATAAAAAAAGACGTTTCTTTGCACAAAACAATTGCGATCCTGGTAAGAATGAAAGGCCGATGAGAAGAGAACCAGAATTCAAAATGTTCTTACAGAAGAGATGCAAATTCTTTACAGAATTTCTGCAATAATACAAGACCTTCCGAGATCGTAAAATTCCGTACATTCGACACAATGTTGATGGGAGTCATAAAATTGAAACTTTTTGAAATCATTTCCAGTAAGTGAAACGTGTTGTTTTCGTATGGCTACCGAAGCATTATAGATTCCGAGGTTTAAAACTGTCATAATTAACATGTTTACTGGAGCGAAACCGTCTCCATTGACGGTGTTCTGCTGAATTGGGGGCAGCCAAAATTATGGAACAATGTACACCGTTTCCATTTTCCCAAGTCGCAACTGTCTTCTCCTGCTGTATTCCATCATCTCCCATTCACTTGGTGGATATAAGTAACCTTATCCATTAACGTCTGCATATCAAAGTCATTTATATTCCAAATTAATGCAACACGATAAGTACGTATTATTATTATTATTGTTATTATTATTATTATGTAACAGTTAATGCATTATAAACCATTACATTCTATTATCAATTTATGAACAAATAAAAATATTCATAACTTTATATTTAATTTTACATTAATATTTGGCTTTTGTTGTAATTTCACCAAGATTTCATGTAATTTCATCAAGATTAAAGGTTTTTTAATAAAATGATTTTGTTACATTACAAACCAAACTACAAGTCCGCTGATGAAATCCTCAGCGATTTTGCATGAGAAAGATCAGTTTCCGTGAGGTCTGATCCGAGGCTAGCCCGGCGCCGTCATTCCCCTAGTTTCCCCCCTCGCCGCGCACGTGCCGCCCACGTGCCGCCTCCGCTTCGCGTCCGCGTTCGCCTCGCGCGCGTTGCTGACGCCAGAGATAACAGCGCATCGCGCCGCCCCCGCTGCACGGCACTTCCTCGGAACGGGATGTAGAGGGGCGGGGGGGGTGCCGCCGGGCGAAGCTCGCGCGGGGGGTGGGGTGGGCGTGGAGGGGTTAGCGCGGGTGGGCGAGGAGAAACAAGGCGGGCGCTTCCTGGCGAGTGAGCAACGTCACCCGTCGGCACGTCACGCCTCAGAGTAAACATTTCGCGGACCGCCCTTCGGCGGGCTTCGGCTGACGCGTGATTCGAGACCAACTCAGGGAGATCGACGGATAACGCCTACCCGCCCCCTCCCCCGCGCGTCAGAGCGTTGATAAGCTGCTGCCGTCGCTGGCTCGAGAGGCCGCTTGGCAATGTGCTGAAACTATTGCGAGGCGAAGAGAATGGCTTTTATCAGCGGAATCAGAAGCTTGACGGCCATCCGAGCATAATATGCTTCATTCACTCACTCTATAATTTTAGGAATGAGGCAACTAATGGGAATAATTACACAACTTGAAGAAATTTGCGACCGATAACGCAACTACGAGATACAACAGGAACATGTCACATAACAAATGAATATAAAGAGTTTGAAATATATAATTTATGATTACATCTGCAATCAAGTGGAAACTTGGTGTCACAATATTAGTTGGCAAGTTTACGTTAAGCCTACATTGCCCAGCAATGGAATACTTTACAAATTAATGTAAAAGCCTTCCCAGTACTCTCCTCACGTCACCTCACTGCACTACACGGAACTCTCTTACACCCCCATTTCATGCCTCTTCACAACACAATATGGCTCATCATCGTCCATTAATAATAATAATAATAATAAATTTATTCTTCAGTAAAACAAGGAATTTAATAATATAAAAAATACGAATAGTATGCATTGGTGTACTACACATAAACAGGTAAGAAACTAATTTATTTTCGAATTTGCTCAAGCTTTGAGGAAACGTTCAAGTATTGTAGAAGGCAAATTGATCCAATCTCGAATAGTCCAGCTCCGAATGAATATTTTCCAACGTCCAATAAAATACATATGTACGTGAGAACTTTGAATAACTACGCTGCTTTTCGAATATAACATCACGATTAATTCATCATATTGACGATAATTATACTTCATTTTGAAATCAGAGTTACATTTTAAAAAGGAATTCCAAGTGAAATTTAGAACAAAAAAGTTGTTCTGAGGGAAATTAATTAGCATCACTTATTTGAATTTATTTCTTCCACAGTTAGTGTTCTTTTCTGTAAAAACATTGTATTGTAGTAGAAATTTTTGGAAGCAAAAGTTTGTTTCACAATCTGTTTTTAAAAATAAAATGTTCTATAAATTATTTTGTTAGTTACATTTGATTTTTTAATGTATAGGTAGACAATCGAACAATAAAAGAAAAATGTTTTTAAATGTCCACAGGACTTCGTAATTTTGTTATTTTTGAAATCTTTCTATTAACATTTATTCCATGATTATTGTTCTACAAGTTAAATTGTAACAGATTTTTGTTGTATCATTTACCTCTTTAGCCAAATCGTGAGGTCTAAGAGTGAGTATCGGACAGACACACACATATACACTCGTAGTTTACATCATCACACATACGTGGCATTTTCAAAGCAACAGAAGTGACATATTGAGCTAACATTTTAGGTATGACAGTAAAATCGAATGGCACCGTGAGCAAACCACTCGATGAATGCAGATGCAAGTAAGACAGTCGACAAGGGTTGGTGAATAAATAAATGCATAGGCATGCGCTGCCTAAAGAAGGGGGCAGGAACTACATTTCTGGGCCCCCTTTTCCATCAAACTGTTTTTATTTACATATGGCATGTTTTACTAATAAATGAATAAGATAAAAGGAGAAGGAAATTAAAACATTAATTATACAATTAATAAATACACTGATTTATGTTGAACCATTTACAGGGTTGTCAGATAGTTTGAAAAGGCTCACCCCTAAATGTCATGTATCAGTTCTCCAAATTGTAAGCTTAAAGAAGGTGAAAAACAGAAATTAATAATATTTACAGCAACGAAGTATTTTATTCCGTAAGGGCCCGTTCATAAAGGGGACCGCTTCGGAATGTTCAGAGGGACGGTGGCCACCTGTGTTCACGTCTGCGAAGTGCCGAAGTTAGTGGCTTCCGTGGTATAACGGTTAGCGTTTTGGAGCGTTGTCCCAAATTTTATGGGATCAAACCCGATCGAGAAAGTATATGTTTAACCCTGCATTAACGAAGAGATGGTCATTTTATGTCCACACATTTTCATAACTCTCATAAAGATTAGACAAATGCGATTCAAAAGGTAGATTCTGATTTTGAATCAGCAATATACTGAATTCTGTGGTTCAATAAGCATTGTCATGTTAGTAACTGTCACAACAAAATTATAAAGTTAGAAACCTGAGGTGGGCATTAAATGACCCTGCCTTTGTCTAAGTTGTAGTCAACGTTTTCATAGGAAAAACAGAATAATTACTCAACAATGAGGTTACTATTTCATATCAAATTTAATTTCCATTGTTGAAGATGGTAAAATATTTCGAAGTACTTTCGAAGTGGTTTTGATCAGTCTTTCCTTCTCGCAGGGCGCTGTTACAAAATGAGTAAATACCCACCAGAATCCGATTTATATCGTAAATTACATGAAAACTTTGAAGAAAATGGAGAGGAAAATAATATTTGTATTTGTAGTGTCAGTGAAAAAGAAGTTACACATTAAAATATTTATGTAAATATAGCCTGTGACGTCATATTGATGGTGGTCATTTTTTTAACCCCATGGTAGAGCGCGTTACGGAAAAAGTTGTTCAATGCAGGGTTAAAGGCGAAAAAAACTCGTTCGCTTTCCTTCGGAGGGGAAGTGCAGACGGCTGTTCCATGTAATAGATTTACTCCTCAAGCCTAAAAGCAGGATCTGGGCTAAATTTAAATCGCCTGTTCCATCGCGCGAGTGATTCCTTCTTTCTCCGCCAGATGGTGAAAGGATCGAAAATGGGCTTGGTCAGAAGAGCGGGCTTGATGGCCTGAGTCTGCGCCGTGAAATAAGGTAATTATCAGGAATCATTGTCAAATGAACGGGTCGACGACGTTACCGGGTCATGGCGGCAGCGGCGACGGCGGAAGCGCCGCGGCTGCCCGTTCGAACGCGAGCCGCGTGGGACCGACGCGCGCGCTCTTCCGGGCGGCGCTGAGCTCCTCCGGCCGTTGCATAATGGACGAGCGGCGATCGCATCCGGCGATCTCGCTAATGTGCTTACGGACGCCGACTCGCGTCCGCCGCCCCACTTCCATAATTGACGCCGCGCCTCGCGGCGGCCCCTGCAGCCCGACTCGTTGGGGCTCCAGCGGCCCTGCGCGCATCTGAGACGCACGCGTCCACGCATCAGCCTGATTCGAGGCAAGCGCGTAGCAGGGTCGCTCCTCCTCTCCAACTGCACTTGTAGGTCATTTTACGTCGTAACGCATGAGGGGAGAGAAGTTGCGTAGACAAAAGTCTCTCACAGTAGATGAGCAGATACCTATGCACTGGCAATCCTCCTCTGTCTAAATGACGGGTACCTCGAAATGTCTTTAAAATTATTTGCACACACACAGATCCCCTGTCTCCCACCCTCACTCGCATTCTGTACCAAACGGGTTACGGACCGCGCGTGATCTTTCCTTTCCCATCCTTGTCCCTTCTCTCCCCGCACACACACTTACACTTACATCACTACACTTTCTTACACAGTCGGGTGCCTGCAGCTTTTCGCGGCCGCGGTGGTGACAATCTGGGTGGATACCTAGAGAGGGAAACCCCGCAGGCTGACAGGTCCAAATCGCACGTTTCAGCGGAGACAAAGCACCGCCATCTCCCGAGATGTACTATGCAATTAAAGGAGTAAATGACCATAGCTGTTCACGCTTCCGGAAGCATTTATCAATCTAACGGAATTCTTGGACAAAAATTCTAAAATGGTCAAAAAGCTGCGGCATTAACCGCCTGGGCGAGGTGCAAGAATCGAAGCTCGCATAAAACTCGCATTAATCTACACCTTGACAGTAGCGTGGGAAGAAAAACGGATATACGTCCCATATAATCAAAATTAACGATGCTAGATGAACTTGATCTTGTATGTCACACGCACGCACACAGAGACCGTTTTAAAATCTATCTCAATATAGAACGTGGTTGTCTTTGCAGGGAAGAAGACTAAAAAAATTCAAAGTATTAGGCGTGAGGTTAATTCAACACAAGTGACTAAATCTTTATTTTCTAGTGGTAAATCGAGTACTGGTTCGTTCCAGAAACCAAAAATGTCTTTGTATATTGACTATCAGAATTCATCACTTTCTGAATCAATCATACTGAGTGGCAGCTTTCAAATAGGCCCAAAGCAAACTTACAGCATATGCAGGACTCTTCCTTACGACTGCCATGAACTAGAACAACCCCTGTTTACATGAAAGACAACGCTTATCTTTCATTGGCACAACTAGCACCTGGATCAACCTCCAACAGCATAGTACGCACGTGCCCACGTGCACAGCCTCCCCAAGGACGTTCCGAGGTCGCCGGTGGGAACGCAGCGTGCGTAAAACCTCACGCCTGTTGCGCACGCGCGTGGAGCATGCGTCCTTGGGCGCGCGTCGCGTCGCGGAAGCCCTGGGCGGCGTTCCAAGGACGCTGAGGGGCCCGCGGGCGGCGTGTCAGCGCACCATATGGCGGCCGCGGGCGTGCACACCGCCGGGCGCGCGGCCCGGGCGCCGCCGTCGCCCGCCGCCCCCCGCCCCCGCCCCCCCTGGCCCAGTTGCGTGCGCGCGAAATCTCTGGAAAGTTCGTGGGCGGCCGAAACGCGTCGGGTCGATACTACTCGCGGAGCGGCGGGCGCTGGGGCGGGCGGCGGAGGAGGCTGGCGCCCGCGGATCAATAGCCTCGCTGTGCCGCTGGGGGTGGCGGCGGAGCTCCCATTTCCCGCGCGCGTTGACGTCACAACCTGTGGCGCCGCGGCGCGTGGGCGGGCGCTGAATGGCGCGCCGTTGCCGCAGGGGGCGGCGCGAGCGGCTACTGCAAATGCTGTCCCCCGCCCACCCGGCCGCTAAAAAGCGTGGGCGGCGGTACATCGGTGCTTAGCCGCGGGTGGGAATGCGGGCGAAGGCGGCGGTGGAGCAGCTTCCATCACCGCAGTAGTTGAGCTGGGAGTTGGAAAAACGCGTTTGCAGATAGGGGAAGGACGAGCGAAAAGGCACTGGTAGTGAGACGGAATGGGAACGGCAGAATGATGTAGTGCCAGGTACAGAATTAGAATATGAATTGGTTTTAGCACAACTATAAGTGGCTCCACTCTCTCTTTCAGACACAAACGCATAAGGGGATGTTTTGTTGGAGAAGATGATCGTTAGAAGCACACGAGAATTCATATTATAAAAAAATTATTTGCTTATTATTACGATATAAATTGGTGTTGGAAACAATGAATCAAAAATGAATGTATTATTTAATAATTGTTTCATTCTAACATTATGTTATAAATACTTATTTCATGAATGCGTACTACAAATTCCATAAAATCACGATGATTTACAGTTGTGGGAATTGGGGAATGCTGATGAGGTCTTATTGACATTATTAAAGGATGAAATAATTGATGTCATCATTGTTAACTTCTCTTAATTCAGAGAGCCGGCTTCCCACAGCTTTGCTGTCATCATCAGTGAAAAAATGATATAAATACAGTTGGTGTGAGATTGGTTAATTTGTAGTAGATGTGAGTAATATTGGTTCTATTCATTTCTGCACATGCGAATTAATTATTCTGCTAAAAGCATTATTGCTATTGTGGAATCGTAGGAATTGTGATATTTCAAAATTATGGTAATAAGCCGGGAGAGTAAAATCTTTACGAGTACTGTCACGAATACTCAGATATCACAACAAGAGAAAAGTGTCGACCTCATCATGCGTACTACGATCACCCTCCATGACAGATTTCTTCTCAAGTCTTCAACGGGAATGCGGGAACGTCTTCTACGAGCAGCGACAAAGGAGGGAATGCCCACGAAATTTCCGCTTCGAGCTAAAAGCGCCGTCGCGACACATTGGCCTGGGTGGCGGTCGGCCTTCCGGGAGACGGGCCGCGGAGCGCCGGGCGCACTCGGGGCTCGGTGTTTACCAACAGAGACGCGGGACGGCGACGGCCTATCGACCGGCGCCGCAAACAGACGCCCTCCGACGCCGCAGCCGCCTCCGCCTCCGCCATTCACGAATTGCCCCCGCACGCCGCCCGCGGCCGCCTCCGCCGCCGCGCCGGTCACGAACCTACTGGGTCAGCGGCGGCGGGTGAAACGTGCGGTTCGGCTCAGGGAAATCAGGTCGTGGCGGCCTGCAGGTGCTCGGCTTCCGCGTGGGAACGAATTGCAAGCACGAAATTCTTGGCTGGGTCAGCTTGTAAATGAGTACGTACAATCGGAAAATTTTCCTAGAAATGCATATGGGAAACATTTTTTTAAAGTAGAAATTAGCGATGTGTGACCGGCCGTTCCCCCGCACATTCGCCCATCTACCGCCCCGCCCACTAACACCCTCTCAATCGGCGGCCCCGCCCGCCCGCCCGGTTGCCGCCTCCCATTTGCCAAATGGAGGGGACTGGCGCCACGCAACGCCAAATATGCACCATGATTGTCACCTCTGCTGTGGATACTGGCAGTCTTGACTGTTTTGGTGACACACCTCTTTTGACCCGGAGCTAGCGCTAGCGGTGAGGCTGAAGACATTCATTATTATTATTGAAGATATTCAGTATTATTGAGAGATTATTTGAAACAATTCATAAAACTTCCTTGAAAATATTTGAAGTAATTATTTAATATTCTTTGACAGCTTTTCGTGATTGTCACAAAAATATTAATAAAGCTTTTTCACTTGAGAAACTTATGTCACTGAATATGTTAACTTGAAAATTTCACCCAACTACTGCTGATAACGAAAATACTGGTACATACAAAACACAGACGAAACCTAGCAAGACATGTCTTCACTCTTCATTGTACACCCACTTCCCCCACAAGGTACACCCACTTCCCCCACAAGGTACACAGCACTTGTTGACCTCGGCAAAAAGTTAAAAGAACGTTTTCACTACACGCGTTAGAAACAATATTCATCGGAGTCAAGAAACTATTAATAGTACTTCTAGTTGTTGCTACGAGAGCGAATCTTGAATAAATAATTATGCAAATAAACCTCGTCAGTCTGAGCAAACTACACAGAAAGCGTAAATAGTGAAAGATAGAGGAATCTAAAGCTTCTAAGAGTGGCGTCACAAAGATGGCCACCATCACCAAGAGTTGAAATGAAGGTGACATCGTTAAGTACCGAACCAGCAAAAATTTAATAGAATATCCAAGAACATCTCATCCTGTAGATTACGGTGTGATGAACGTTGGCCTCAAAACTTTAGTTTTTAGGGTGCTAGAATGATTTATTTAACGATATAGCTGACTGAGTCGTGCGGTTTGCATCTGAAATGAATATTTGGATGCTTTTGTATCAAAAATCCGTCATATATTTAGAGTAAAAATGCAATTCGTGACATCTCCATGAAATTCTCTTTCTTTCGAGACCTCATTTATAAAGATCGGTGGCGTATTAGAGCCGCAAAAGCTATGCATACTACTGAAATAATATAGAAGACGATGCAATGACGACGATGAAATGTATAAAGCAAATATCCCTATTCATAAAAAATCAACGTTTGTTAGACACTGCAATAACTCAACGAACCTTTATTAGGTATTGCATTAATTCATAAACTGGAATTGAGAATATATGTTTTACTTTCAAAGTATATTTGTCACATTTAGGCAGTAATGTATAATTTGTAAATATTCAAGTACTTTCCATGCATTTCATTGATATTTTTCCGTGATATCTAAGTGCAATTTTAATGGGTAACTTAATTCCCTCAAATACGCGAATGCGTTATTGGCTATGTTATATTCTTAATCGGATACCATAATATCTACTTGCTTTAAAATAACCCGATATTTTTTATTATTTAAAATTTTGTGTGTCCAGCTAGAAGCATAAAAAGGACCTCCTTGTCTCTTTGATCCCGTCTAATGCACCCTAGAAATGTCTATATGCTTGCATGGGACCCAAAAGTTCCTTTTCTGCATTTACTGCCATCAATGCTAAATTGATCTATCTTAATTTAAAAATTTGGTGCAGAGCTTAATAGAGCTTCTGAGAGCAATTAACGATATAATCAGTAGATTGCCTTGAGACGTGATCTCTGACATCTTGAAGGTACTAACTGTAGATCTTGACATATCTCCAGACTTCCGTTGCAATCCTGGAAGGATTCTGGCGTTTGGCCCTCCATGAAGTTGGGCTGCTAGGGGAATGACTAGTTGGTATATTCCTCCCTTGATTTTGGAAAGCTAGACCCATCCTCATGACGGATAGTTACATCAACCACATGGACTCCTTCCGGGCTTTTTATTACCACGTTAGGTATGATTCTAATCCCTTCGGCAACGGAGAAAGTGGCTTCCGTGAACAGTCAACACCACTTACATTACAAGCCCTGAGCAGTCATTCACGATAGCTGCCAAAGAAGGCCACACAAACTGAAACGTAAAGTAAAATTGTGGTTACCAAACAAAAATATATAATAAATTACACTATTAAATGAGAAGAAAAGAGGTCTACTTTCTTCAGCTGGAAGATTGAACGTAAATTGAAGTTGCTTTTCAGGAGAAAAAGGCATACAATTTCTATTACAACTGTTATTGTCCCTAACATTGTACATGAAATCCTACATGTTTTAATACCTACATGTTTTAATAATTTTTCTCAAAATATTTTGCAAGTCCTGTGCACATATTTCATTTACAGGTAATATGTGTACTATCTCTTTCAGATCTAAAATTATGGTTGATATCATGAATGAGGAAGCACGTGATGAAAGTAATTGGTTATTACATTTTGTACTCACGATATTATCTGCTTTCAAATCTGTCAATGTCTTTAAATATATATCATCCATTATGAAGGTCACACATTCATCACTATCACTTAATTTATGTATTTGTTTCTTGTAGACTTTAAAAAATGTTTCCGTTTTGTTCAATTTGAAATTCTAAACCAAATGAAGAACACATTCTCGTAATTTCACTAGGATGGCGAAATGTGATTCACTAGATGCTTGAAATATGTATAAGTATATAGTTATATTGTAAATAATACACAAGAAAATATAAAAAAAAACATGAACTGTACTCCATTTCTTTTCTTAATAAAGAATTTTATTTGTTCCAGCAAAAATGCAACAGGTTTGGCAAATTGTGAATTTGTATTATTGATTTGAAGTAATAGGTTTGAAATTAAAGCATCAATATGTTGAAAAATAATACTGTCTTCCTTATTAATAATCGACCAATAATAGTCCAAAAGAATAAACTCCGGTTTGCTTCTTACTTCATCAAAAGTACTGAAAGTTATTGTATTTAATATTGAAATGTTTTATTTTGCACTTCAGTTGAAGCAAGCATACACCCTAAACGCAATTTTTTTTTCTTGAAGGCTTTCTCTGTAGGAAGTGCTTCACGAAAGCAGCACAAGGCAACAAAGAAGGCGAATCGTCACAAGACACTCGTATACGTTTAAAAAAAGGTCTATTATCAGAATAGAATGCCTTAATCGCTCTTCCTTGCGATCCCAACTTCTCCCAGGCGGCTATCTCGTCATCGGCGCATTTCATCAACCCTTAAATATATTCAAAATAGAACCAGTTGAGTCTTTATGCTTTGGCGGCAACAATAATTGAAGATATTTCTAACCGTAACCTCTGGTTCAGCGCGACCCTAGGAACGTGTTGGACGAGCTGCAACATTCCCCAGTTCTCCATCTCTCTTGGCCAGGTAGAATAAGCCATATGCAGTACTCATATGCAGATGTATGACGTGTTTGACTGTCCCATTGATTTCACCGTCCTCTTCGCTGAGTATCGACAGTGATGGCATGGATAAAACCAATTGATAAAGGTAATGTGTCATTATGTAGGTATAAAGTAATGTCAACTTCCGAGTGGGCTTTAAATGCGCCTTCTGAAGCCTCATCACAGCTTCCATCAAATTCGATATGGATGCTTTAGATGGGAAGCATTTCGGGGCGTGTTAGAGCAATAGCAAACTGACGGCAGAGCTAATTCAGCGTCATGGTGATAATCACGGTTCACATCATTTTGACACATTGAAACATGGCGGCCATGTTTCACGAATAACAGGCTAGGAGCGCCGTGACAAGGGACTTTGCCACTATCTATAGTTCGTTGAAATTAGTATTCAATTTCAATAAATGAAACCATTCTTGCCTGAAATATAAAGTGACTAAGTCTAATATACACTAGTAGTGCAGCAGATTGGCACAAACTTTTTCGCGCTAGTTTGTTTTTTTATCTCTTTTGTCCTTATCACCTTTCCGTTTTTGCTCCACCCTCTTCTCAGCAGCTATTGACACCTAAAAGACATTTGTGAAAAAACGTGTGTGATATTTATGTGGTTCTGCCATTCTTTCAAATGAAATTTGTTACTGCAATACAATATAGGTCTGGGTCGTTAAAATAATGAAACAGTAGAAGATCGAAAATTCGCAACTAGTTACAATAGTTCAAATTTTAGACAGTATAATTGTAAGAGTATAAATATCAGAAGAACAAGAATATGTGTACTGCATTGTTTCCACAATAACTAATGACTTTCTACAATGACGGTTTTGGGAATGATTAATTTCTGGTAATAGAATATCAGTTTTCTGTACTTAATAACTTTTCTCAAAATTATTCCGCGTATGTGGCTGGCCTTCACTAGGCTTTGGGTGAAACCTCTTCACGCGACTATTTCCAATAAACTTATTAATATTTTCTTCCCATCTACGGAACTATCCTGACATACGCCCCTTCGTAAAATACAAAGTGTTTGGCTAAATCTAACAATGAATTTAACGAATCATATTTATAATTCAACATTAATAACACATTAGAAATTTGTCTACAATGTCTATCTATCAAAAACTAACAATCAGGTATTCACAAACAAAGCTTTTGTGGTGCATAGTTACGTTTATTTCCATACCCAGAAACAGTAGTCATTCTATTAGAAATAAAACAAACAAAAACAAACGAAACAAACATGAATTTAACTGTTATCGTATTAAAAGTTCATAATACAGAAAAGCAACAATAATTTCACATAAACCCGCTATGATTACATTGAGCTTTCAATTTCTGAATACCATAATGAGCGAACAACACTTCTTAAACAAGAGTGTTTGTTAGTACTAAGATAAATTTATTACCTTCCTTCAATCTGGTTCCCCTCATCTGCATTGTACAATTATCATGATCGACAACAATGGAATGAATTCCTAGAATGTTGAAACCACTTTATTGTGCTTTAGCGAACTGACGAATCGAACCGCTCGAATTTCGAATTTACAGTTGCGATTATTTTGTAAATTTTAAAATTCAGAGAGTGTGCTAAAGTGAGACCATCGGCACTATCTTTAGTTGTTTACAAGAAAAAAATTAATGAAGATTTTTGGAGCCATTTCTGAGAAAATAATTGTTTAAATTTTAAAAATTACATGTTTGCCGCAAAATTATATAACAACAATTCTATTCGAATAATTGAACATGCCCTTATTCGAATGTTTGTTTATGACGAACCCATTTCATTAAGAAGAATATTATCTTTATAATTGTATTTTAGAAAGACGCCGAAAAAATTGAATTTTGGCAACGTTCGAAAAATCAGGGATTTCATGAAAATCCGATATTCACCTTTCACTGAGCGCTTTACACTCGAATCAATTCGAGATAAAAATGTAATTAAAATTTGTTGTGCTATTTTTGAAAATGTACCATGGGATTCATGTAAAGAACCCACAAAACCTAAAATAAGGGGTCGCGACGCGACATCAGCCAGTTGGATTAGGGAATATCAGTTTTGGTGAAAATGCTGCTTACGGTCTAGTCGCTAGTCACAGACAGACGGACAGACGGGCGGACGAACAAACGTTTTGCCATCATTCGGTTTTTCGGTATCAAGGCCCCACAAAACATAGATTCCCATTAGCCAACGTGTTAGAAGAAGTAATATATACGAAATCCGACACTTCCACCGATATTTACAAAAGTTGACACATCTACGTGTTTTTTCACGGGGATGAGTTTTTTGCTTTTAATTTTGTTGTAACTCCACTAGATGGCGCTGCTGAACAAGATAGTGCTTCATTTTAATTCAATCTCTAATCCAAAAGAGCTCCACCTGGGCTTCATTGTTGTGGGGTGTTGCGGGGTGACGCATGGTCAGGCCTGGGAGGACAGGACGGTGGCGCGAGCGAGATAGGGGCGGGAAAGACAGAGAGATGGGGCGACAAGAAGAGAGACGAAGAGAGTGACAGGGAGAGACGCAGAAAGAGACAGAAAAAGACAGACAGTGACAGGGAGGGAGGGATAGAGAGCTAGCGAGAAAGAGAGAGAGAGAGAGGGAGAGAGTAGAACAACATCTGTCAAGTTCAGCTAGTTTACTATATATAGGAACAAGAATTTATCCACTTTTTTATTACCAGGGTCCAGCAATAAGAATTTTTCTGTCGAGAATTGGCCTTTGCCCCCCGCATAATTACAATACTTGTTCTATTTTGTGAAAGCAGAAACGAGAAAGTGAAAATAACCTACCACGGTTGGAGCGATCGTCTCAGATCAACGTTAACGATGAAGGGACTGCAATAGGTAATGAGTTATGTGATTCTATAAAATGTCTCCTGATTTAAAATGACTCCTATTTATTATTAATATTTTTATTAATCGTAACTTTAAGACAAAATGACTACTTTTTTATACACGAAGTACTTCTATGTGTTACAACACAAACCAAAACAAAAAAAAAAGTAATTTAACAAGACAATTAATATACGGAATATTCACTTCCATCCACTGTATATTCATTTCCATCACTATTATTATACATTACTTGCCTGTGTAGAATTCAAAAACTCATTTCTCTTGCGTTCCTTTACTTCTTTACAAAACATACCATTTTTCCTCCGTTCACCAGAAGAGGCTGCCAGTTGAGCTCCTGATTTTATTTATATTTCCCTCTCACTACACCTTTCATTCCTCTTATTACTAGATCCCTAAATACTGTTATGTTATTATCAACTATACAAATAATAATGTAAATGTTACAAAGAAGCATCTTAAACCCCAATTGAGTTTATGGAATGCTAGAAAGATCAAACTGCAGTATGAATGGGAAAGCAAGTCATGGTTGCTAGCAATTATTCTAATATCGCAAGTGAGAATGACGAACCTGTAGACAGTACGAATACAATACGGCGCAGCTTTGCGAAACATGAATGATATTAGAAGAGATTAAGCCCATTGTTTTAGATAACCGTACATGATGAAAGCTGGGGAACCTCAATAACTGTCACATCATTGTGATGAATTTAGGTATGTTACTTGCAATATTTCAGCGAAATCGGCGAGTCAGCGAGGGCGGACTTAGAAGCAATGTCAATGGAACATCCAAGATTGTCGCAATCAGCAACAGATGAAGAAGAAGAAATAAAGAAGGCGACGCCAGGATTCGTGCGGGGGCGCCGGGCCGGTGGGGGGTCGGTGGTGGCTGCGGGGCGTGCAGCGGGGGCGGTGATGTCGAAGGCGCGGCCCTCAAGGTCGCCTGGTGGCAGGAACAGTTTTTGCGCTTGCATAATTCCTCCTCCGCCGCCGCCGCCGCGCCGGGACAGGCCGGCCCCAGCGTTAACTGCTCTCCGCCAGCGCTCCCGTGCGGCGGGTAACTAGGTTACTGTCGCTCTTTCGCGCGGAGTCGCGTCACACAATGGAACGAAACAGGAGGGACGCATGAGTACGGTACAAAGGAAACATCTTAGAGCTAGAAAAATAAATTGGAATCAATTTCAAACTATTATTATAGTTTGAATTATATATTCACAAACATTACGTGCATCATGTGATAACAATTAACGCAAAAATTACTCATTATCTCTTTGCCTAAAGATATTTTAGAACTTGTTACTCATAAATATAGTAGTTGCATTCAATGACAAATATCTTGTAATTCTTCTATTAATTTCATTTTCAATATTTATCTCGACAGGTGAAAAATAAATTTCATCAATGTAGAAGAATCTTTCAAATTAATAAAGTTTACTTCATTTTTACAACGAAATTCAGTTTCATTCAAGCCAGCCATAGTATTAAAATAAGTTTAATGACATTAAAATCAAATAATAATTTAGCTAGAACCGATATAGAAAAAGCTGAACTTTTAGGAAAACATTTTGAGAAATCATTTACGAACAACTCTCTCACTAAAATACCTCTTTTTCATGAAATATATATATTAAAATAATTATCATTTATATACTAAATACTAAAAAATCAACATATTTCGTAAAACTATGGGTACACTAGAAAGAAAGAAATAATATATAATACTGAACATGTTCGATATGCCCAGCGCAGGGCGTACAAGAAGGTGGTCTGTCGTTTTGACATAAAAAAATAGCCAATGAGCAGTGAACATAGTTCTAATGGACATCATTGGAAATAATAAATTCAGTACGAAATGTCAATCAGTAGAGTCAATCAGTACAACCCAACTGACGTTTCTACTTTCCACCTTCTCATCTAACCATGCGGCACAAGGTAGTACAGCATGAAACCATGTTCACATCGACAGTTACCTCGCATTCATTTACCGACACACATCAAAGAATGGATGCTTGCCACGCGAAGAAGTCATGGATCAGTTCGAAATTGTAGGGAGTCACGAATTTCACATTTGCCTCGAACCACTTTGAAGGCAGAAGCATTCGCTTTTGAACTCACTTTGTGCTTTGAGAAGTATTGCTTCAGTTGATCAGCACAAAAATAGTCGTTTTGGTGGGCTTTGCTACTGTTAAATCTCACATTTATTTAAGAGACATTAGAGAGTACTTTGTCTCGTGTCTCTCCAGTGTTCTGAAATAACTTTCCATGTTCTAAAAGGCATTTATACATCATTCAGAAGTCGGGTGAAAAGTGTCTGACGATTCATAATTTAAAAAAATTAATGTTTATATATTTGTAAATCAAATAAATATCGCAATATTTTGCATATGAAAACAATATTTTTTGGTCAATTGGATTGTGTGAATGATACATTCTTCTATCGGTACAGACTTCCCGATCTTCGGGTTCAAAATTGCGTGTTTCTTCTCGTCATCTACAACAAAAAATCTTAAAAAGCTTTAAAATGTCACTAATAGACCATAATATTTACATGTTTGCCAAGATGCAGCTGACGACAAGAACCTTAACATAGATTTTACGACTGAGAGATTGAGATTGTAATGTTGAAGTGATTCCAAAACTTTTCCTGGCTATACGGCAGTAGGGAAGAAAAGGGAAAAAGTACTTTATTGGTACCAGAGACTCCCCTTTATTCCGGTAAAAGTTCGACACTGATTTTTTTGCAGTAGTGCATATCCTTCTCTATACTATATATACAGAAAAAGTAATAATGCAATTTTGTTGTAATATCTTCTCTATTATTCCTCTGTCGTGAACCTCCTCGTTGATTGAAGAGTTGATTTTCCTGGGCATTTCTAGGAATTCATTCCTCGCTTTCTTTTATGGCGGAGAGCCTTATGAAAGCAGTTGGCCGTTGGGGCTGCCGCAGCTGCCCACGGCGCGGGCTTTTTCCCCGGCGACTCGCATTCTGCAGGCGCATGTCCGCTTCCGAAAGTCGCCGAATGAATTAGAGGCATTGGGGCTGCGGAAAATAAAAGAGAACGGGTCGAGTGCTGGCTCAAACAACGAGAACGTTCCTCGTAACCAGTCCCAAAGAACGAGTTAATTTGGCTCCACGCGAACAAAGAGAATGTTTCGCATGATGGGTGTCGGGGACACTCTGGGGCGCATTCACGCAAAACAGCTCGATGTATTCATTTAGTGAAGAAATAATCATCATACTACGGCCTAAATCAACTAAAGGCAAATAAATATTACTAAATACGAACACTGGCACTGAAAATGCTGAATCAGAACCCCTTGCTCCGATCACTTGCTGAATAAAAAGTATTGATACCAGACAATATCTTTATTTATTTATCATAATAAAAAGGTATCTATCTCACCAGCAATCTAATTAATAACTACATTTCTTTATTCGAAGGGACTGAATTAGTAAAAAATCAAAATATAAGAAGAATTGATCAAACCATTATTAGAGCAATCAAAGATCCATCATATCTCAGTATAGCATCCCTAATAGCCATATACTAGTATAACAGCTTAGGCTACTTCCCAGATAATTGTAAACTAGCTTTGATCATCCCTGTATTGAAATCCAAATAAATTCACAAAAATCCCCTCAAGCCTCTTACCTATTATCAGTAAAGTATTTGAGGAAAGTATTATCAGACTTAACACCTTCCTATCTAAAAACAATACAATCCCCACCTGGCAATTAGATTACAGAGCGTACAATTCCACCGCCTTCCAATTATTCAGGATTACGGAAGATATCGACCATACTTTTCAATGCAAACAGTTTACTATTGCCCTTTCTTATACTTTACTCACGTATTTAACCATGTATTGCACCTGAGTGTATTGTACAGGCTTCATATCACAGGAGTTCCAGAATACTTATCCAACAGAATTAACAGATTTATATTCGATAGCACGTTTTCCACAAAAATAAATAACTATATTTGTCTCGGTCAAAAATTCACGCCAGTCTCGACAAGACTACCTTATTTCTCCCATACTGTTTAATATCTTCAGTTCTAACAGTCACTTCGGAAACTAATCTATCAACGGAATTAAACGCTGACGACTCATTATTGTAATTAACTCGCAACTGCCAGGCCAACCTCCAAACGGCTTTAGTCTCTTCACAATTGAGCCTATTCTTGGAGACTAAACACTTACTCACTAGAAATTCGAGGTTACGATGTTTACTCTACGAAGAATCAATGTTTCTCAAAATGTTTGCTAACAAAATATCTAAAAATTTCCAAATAACCGACTGAAATGGAAGCCAAATATCAACTACATGAAATTAGCAAAGCAAGTGGATCGTAAACTGTCTGCACAATTTAATGACTAAAATAGGTTTAGAAACTGCATATTATAACTTTTGGTTACGAATTATATTTTCATTATATTGGTTACGTATGCCATATTGTCTTCATCATAAAAGTCGCTCTAAAATTTTGACAATATGGTTAATTCCCCACAAAAGTATTGTATATAAAATAAAATTTGAATAGTACCTTTCAAATAAACACATTGTGAATCAATGAGAAAAAAGGGTTACAAATAAACATATGTCATTTCACATGATGTTTGCTAATGTAATAAAAGTTTGAGACGTAAATGATGAACGTAAATGTTAAATAATTATCCCCAAGAAAATTTAAATGCATAATTAAAAACATTTCATTCACATTTACTTTGCAAATTAATTAGTTAAATATCATTATGGTGAAATATAGAATCAATTAATCTCTGCTTCCTCAAATAAAATCTACAACACTACCGATTTTTTCAGCAGTAAGTAATTTGTTTCTTCGAAACTCAGCTCCCAAAACAGAATACAATCCAGATTTCCTAAAGAACTTCTCATATAAAACGAATTTCCTCGCATAACCTAAGAAGTGTATTTTCCAATCCTCATTATCCAGTCTTATCTCCAATCACAAAATTCAGAAAATTATAAGATCTCGAGATGAAGTGTCCTCGCACAAAATGGAATACTGTTAATGTTACTTACGTATTTCAAACACTCTTGGAAAGTGCCAAATCGCTGTAAAAGAAAATTGCAGAACAAGAAAAACAAGTAGATTAATAATTTCACTTTTAAAGCCCTTTTTGAAACCGAATTATTTCATTCTAAGGAGCCAAATGCCAAAGAGAAACTTGGCCTTAAAACTGCTTTATTTTAATTCTGCCGACGCCTTTCGAGGTAATAGAAAATGTATCATATCAGGAAGGTTGTTGAGTCGATCTTTCGGCTCTCGGAATGGGAGGAAGGTTCAGGACGCGTGCGGTTCCTGGCCCGTTATTTAAGGCACAGTGCTCAGTCAAACGCGTAAATTGATCATCGGCAACAAAAAGGAAACCACCTGTGCAATTGACCAGCAGAATTAATACACAGAAATACTGCCCAACCCAGTTGATCATCAGTTGTTGAAAATCCAGAGCACTACCTCCATAAATTCCCGTGGGGAGCAGCCTGCTTCTGCAGCGAGAGCGGCTGGGCCCGCGGCTCGGCAGCTCGGGTGCGCAGCGCCGGGCGTCGATTGGACAATCGGCGCCTAACGACCGGATGACGCGCGCGCCACGGAAGACGCTACTTGAGAGGGCGCTTGGGCTCGCGCGCTCGCGCACTGACGCAACGGGCGAGCAGGCCGAAACCGCACCTCCACGCACCGCAACTGCAATTGGGGCGACCCGGTCGCGACATTGCTAACGATACAGCCACGTGTAATGGATCATAAACTTGGGACTTAAAATTTCTAATAATTAACCCCTTTCCTTTCCTGTTTCACCCCACACTTGAGCGAATCAAAATCTCTAAACTAATAACAATTTATTACGTTACGCCAAGTTTAGGCCCATACAGTAAAAATTTATAAATTGTGTGTGAATTTGTGAAGGCGCCCCCTGTACAGGAAACCGAAATATATTGATGTGGGAACCTAGCTCTCCATGTTCTTTCTCCTATCATCGGGTTTCTATTAGCTGCTAATATATACACTCAAATTTTAACAATGTCATCAATATGAGCAGCAATTATTCATTGTCAAACACCAGATTTCAAAATGTTACACAGCGAATTATGCACTCTGCTCTATATACGCCCGCTTTCTATACTACCAAAACATAACATGACATATAAAATTTACCCTTTAAATAAAACATATCTTGAAGAAAAATTCAATAACACTCACTCATTCATACATATTTAAACTGCATTCATTCACGCGGGTGCACTCGTTTTGAAAAAATCTAATGGACATTACTAATAATTAGTTGTTTACAATTTTGGCCTTGTTATAAGATTGTTGCAAAAATGCGTCACCTCCTTGGTTGCTGGTCCCCTTAAAATGGCGCCGTCTCCGCTGTTGCGATTAACATCCTTTTCTTTTCAAACTTCAAATCGAACCACTGGCGGACAATATTCCTTACTATGGAACACCACTCTACGACATCCTACCACCGTCCAACCAACTTTTACATGGAAACTCCAGATTTCACTTCTGCCACAATGTCAGGACTACCATATCGCCAACCCGTCTGTCTATATGCATTATTGTACACCTTCCTTCTAACCACACAGCTTTAAAACAGCTCTTATCTTCTGTCAAACTCGCAGTACATTTTTAAACTCCAATTTTTGTTGTCTTTTGGTTTTCACAATTTCTTCATTGTAATACTTTCTAATTACTCTTCAAATAATAAATTTAATTACCCTTGCCCTTTTACAAACTCCAAATATTTTATTGTCTAAACGTTTGTGTAATCGCCCGTTTCTTATATCCTTCACTTGTCTTTTCCAAACATACGAACATTCATTCAATAAAATATTTTCATTATTATATAATAACCTAGAATTCGAGTGACTGTGTATCCTTCCTAAACGCTTCTTTATTTATTCTTCCCAGGTCTGCTACCATTATAATCACTTGTTTTTTTTTTTAGAAATAAACACATCGTACTTCCACCCATGCACCTTCGACTGTTTCCTTTTTATTAAATACGTCAGTTTTTAGTTTTCTCATTGCATCTCTTTAGTGATCATTCTGACGCGAACAAATGGATATACTCACAAGGAAAGTATTATTTTTTTTATTTTTCGCTACCGCCTAGGCAGTAGAAAGTTGTGTAACGCTGCGCGAAACAAACGGAGTATTTTCGTCAGAAAAATAGGGCCCTGGTAGCGAAAATGTGAATAAATCCAGTTATTAAATTTAGGGGAAAAATTCTAACATGAGGTTTATTCGTGATTTTGTGGATACTTGACACCGATAAATCGAATCACGCCCAAACGTGTCTGTCCGTCCGTCTGTGACATTCCCATATCGAACTGACTGATGTCGCGGCCTCTTGAATTTTAAACCGATATTTCAATTTTGGGGGGAATTTAACATTAATCCCCTGTGACATTTTCAAAATGTTTAAATAAATAGCTCCATTGTATTTTATTAAATTTTGTTGTTGGATAGTGTCAAGAACGTTTAAAGAATGGTTCAGGACTCATTTTCGTTGAAATGTAATTTTTCAAAAATTGGAAAAATTACAAAGCTTTTTGGCGGCTTCCTACAACTACAATAATGAAGATACAGATTTTCTCCACAATAAAATCTGTTCCTTAAAGATAGATTTTGAAATAAGGTCAGGTACAATGGGGCGAAAATGTGAGTACTTTTCGCGTAATTTTGCGTGAAAGTATGGGGCGAGAAAGTGTCCTGTTTTAGCACCATTAGTTTTAAACCGCTTTAGTACAAACTTCTTACTTGAATGTTCGCTGAGGGCGGGAGGTGGGATTTAATTTGATTGTGACATTGTTTATTAACATTTAAATGAGATCTAAATGACAACAAAGCCAAACAATGATTACACAAGTTAACAAAGTTTGTATTATCTGCTTGAATAAAACAAAAATAACAGAGTACAATATATCCACAAATACTCGACAAAACAAGGACGAAACGTATCCTTAATGATTTTGATCTGAAGATTCCTCTAATTTTTTATAATAATACGTTCTCATTTCAAAAATAAAACATTGACCAATTAAAAACATCGATCACAAAACATCGTTATAAATAAATTTATGTTATTAATCATACTATAATATTTTTATAAAAACGATGTTTTAAAAACATTTTTACATTGCTGTTGTATCCCTATCTACAAGCACACTTTCTGTTATTTCTAAGTACGCATAAAGTTTAACAGACAATTTCATCTAAAATACGGATGTATTTTTTGTATGTCAGTCCCTACAGTATTACATTTTTTGCGTCTTCTGATCTGTCGATTCTTTTGCTGTCACATTTTCTGTTTTCATTTCAGGGAATAGGTGCCCTCTCTTGTCATTTTCCATGCTGTCATTTCACCGGATCTACCTCGTGTATCAAATATTTGTGTACAAGGTACATGGAAATAAAACATACGGTATACATGGAAATAAAACACAGAATGACCACGTCGCAATTTTCAATAACTTTCTGTCGTGCATGGCTGATTTTCAAAGAGTACACTGCTGTATGTAAAAATTCAACAGCCAGAAGGAATGGTCGGAATCATTTAAAAATCGGTGGATGTGTATCAGTCCATAAGAACAGATTAAATTTGCACAGGGATGGCGTGCACATTGGCCTAGCAGCGCCCTCTTTTATGTGACAGGTCAGGTCAGTGTTACGATACACCTAGTCGGAGTAGAGCTATCAAAGCACGTGGAAACTTGCAAGCGACATTATGCCTCGTCGACGCCAAAGGGCGCGCTATGAACATTTGAGTGATTCGAACGGGGCAAAATGATCGATCTCTGAGAAGCGGGTTTGTCGAACCGTGAAATTGCGGCTCGAACGGGTCGCACTGCTACGACAGTGATGCGTGTGTGGATCCAGTGGATAGAGGAGAGTCAAACACAGCGACGAGCAGGTGTTGGACCACACAAAGTGACCACAGCACGAGATGACCGCCTTCTTGCCAGTATGGCTGTAACCGACAGAACGGCGTCGTCCACAGTGTTGGCTCGAATTTAGAGTAACGGGTGTGATCATGTCTGCGTCGACGGTTCGACCTTCGATGCCGTCTGCTGAGGGCTGGACTGGTAGAACGCATAGCACTGCGTCGGGTCCCTTTGTCTAGAAATCAACGCCTCAGACAGCAATGGGCACGTGTTCACTTGTGTGCTAAGTGACGAGAGGTGGTGTTTCCGGATGAATCCTCTTTAATTTGCGGTACAGCGATGGCCGAGCACGGGTTCGACGCTACAGTGGTGATCGCGATCTGACAGGCTGCAATGAAGTTGTGTGGTATATTTGCTTCCCTCAATAGCCTAACGACATCTATTACACGTATATTATAAAATGCTTTACTTACATCAATAAACCATAAGAATGCCGAGTTATTGAATTCTAGTGACTTTTCTATCAACTGTCTAACTATGTATATTGCATCATTACAAGAGCTCCCTCTCCTGAATCTCTGTTGATGATTTTCCCCACTCTATCATGCTGTACAGCTCGTTCGCTAAATGTCTCATCACTAATTTGGCTGTGGAACCTAGGAGATTTATTGCTCTATAATTATCGGGTTAAGTTGGTCTCCCTTCCTGAATTACGGTATAAAGATGCTTGCCTTCCAACCTTGGGTATCTTACGATGGTGCAATATATTCTTCATTAATTTAGTTATTTCTTCAGTTAATGTGTCTCCACCATACTTTAGGAGGTCATTGTATACACCATCCTGCCCAGGTGATTTACCATTTTTCAATTTCTTAATTAACTCCTTCACTTGCTCTTCTGATATGGTGCTTTCTGTATTCATGTTTCCTGTTCCTGCAAGGACTATTACTTTCCAATTTCGTCTTGGAATAACTATTCAACCATATTTGGATAGGTCTTGTGTTACTTCTTATATACTCATTAGTTTCTGTTCTCATGAACCTCCCAATGCACCTCCACATTTGCTTCTCGAGTCAATAAAAGTCTTACTCTAATCTTGCTGAGAAAGATGCCCAAAATGTTCTCTTTATTTCTCTAACTTTTAAATTGTTTCTTTCATAATGGTTTTGTATTCTTGATATAACTGTGTAGACCCATATTGCTTGTACTTGATATAGGCAACTCTCCTCCGGTATGCTGCTTCCTTTACTTCTTTACTGATATACGGTGTCCTTTCGTTTTGTATTCTTCCCGTATTAACCTTTTTTTCCTGCAGCTTCTTCTGCTGCCACCGAAACTTTAGTTTTTATCTTTCTTCCATGAGAATTCTACTTTCTCAATGCCCTGGATCTTATTTCTAGTTATTTTCTCAAATAATCTGTTCTTATATAATTGCTTAGAAGTTTCCTCGTTCAATGAGTGGATGTTAATTCTTTCTTCAATCATCGACTATTCCATTGGTTTCACTTTTAAATTTGTGCTTAGTTTTAGGAGGACAAGGTTATGCTCACTTCCGATATCCGCAGCAGTAAACTATTTACATCTCAATATCTGGGACGCGTGCACTTCTAGGCTGATCATAATATAATGAAGAATGTATCTTTGCTCTCTAGAGTTTGCCCATATATATTTGTGTTGCAATTTGTGATCAAAGAATGTGTTATTTATCCTCAGTTCATTTTCAACATAGAAGTCTACTAAAATTTCACCGTTTTCATTTATAATTTCTTCATTATACTTCCGTTTAATTCCTTGGATAATCTGATTTCCTATCCTCGCATTCAGATCTCCTGTTACTGTTACTCTCTCCCAGTGAACAATCTGACTCAAGTATTCTTGAATATCATCATAAAACTGTTGCTTATCTTGAGGTGGTTTGTTATTTTCAGGTTCATACACATAAATTATATTAATTGGTCTCGAAGTAGTATGTAACTTTACTGATACTATTCTCTCAGATATGAAACTATGAATCTTTATTTTATTAATATGTTTGTTACTTAAAATTATTGCTGCTCTCTCCTGTGTGTTAAAAGTCATTCTATTAGCTTCAAATGACTGCGGATATAGAGTAAGAATAAGTGTACACTTCTTTACATTCTTTCATTCTCCTGACATAGATGTATCTTATTTTCATATGTGTGCATCACTTCAAGTGTGCAGCGCTTTATAGTGGAGCTCGGCTATGACCCTGAAAACGAATTCTCAATCTGAAACGAGTGTACGAGACTCACTGCACATTGATCTCTGTAGGTTCATGGATAGATGGAGAAATACGGCACTTCTTGCAAGAGCAATACACGAAAATCATTTTTAAAGAAGTACTTTTCTAAAAGTAGCAAGCGGCATTTTAATCGTAGTTTCTAGTGTGTTTAATAAAAAATTTCTTATTACGATATTACTTTCTTCACTTCAATTAGCATATATAGGATGTGCTTATTCGTGTGTGTACTTGTGTATTGTCACAGTCCAAGCTTTCTTAATATTTCAGTGATTGGAATAGGTGAAAAATGTACAAATGTACTTACAAACTGTACAAAAAATATAAGTATTTAAACTATTAGGGTGGATTGATCGAAACACGTTTTACCTCACAAAAAATGTGGATACACAAAAATTGTTTTTACATATTTATTAATTGGTGAATATAAAAATAGAGAATATGCTTTTCTGAATTGCTGTGGTGTTCCACGGAGTTCGGACTTTAGGTACACCGTGGTTTGTAGTTCATAGAGGTTCACAAATTGAAAAATGCCTCCAACAAATTTGTAATACTATTAATTGAAGCCAATGTTTGTGAGAAATGGGAGGATGCAAGAATCGTCAAGAAATTTATTCCGGTAAGGGTGGCTTCTTGTTTTGAAAAGACAGTTTAACAAATTTATTATATAATGACTGACTATTTAACCATAAATAAGTAAGATAATATTAAAATGGGACAATGGGCTTCTCCCTGGGATGAGCAGGATTTGTTCGTCCTTGTGGATTGTATTCTTTCCGGCAATTTATTATTATGCATACTTTCAATGTGTTGAATCCAAGAATTTGTGTAGTTACTAATTTTCTCTGGAATACAGTCATGTCCTGTCCTGTGGCTCGAAACCCTATATCGGCCGAGGCCGACCATCTTGGGAAGACTACAAACCCTAAATTCATCACGAACTTTTGAATACCATTTCCTGTCCGAAATTTACTTACAGAAATGTTCTCTCAGGAATTCCATTTAAGCAATTAGTAGTCTTGAACTATTTTTTTCATGGCCATTGTTCAACTCACGTTTCCAAATAGATATGTTGCGATACTTTATGCTCAATACTTTATACAATTTAATCAATTTTCCTTTCCGAGTTTTCAGGGTTCTTATTATTGTTTCGTTAATACGACTTGGTCTTTCAATTTTCCCTTGGATATTAATTTCTCCTTATTTTCCTTCTAATTCATGCTGTCAACAATGTAACGACTTGCTCTTTTACAATTTTCCTTCGCGCTTGTGTTTTTAATTCTATTACTTTTTTTATTAAATAAGAACATATTACAAGATACATTATTTGCCACAATATGTACACGTACAACGCTTTTTTTAAAATTAATATCCAAAACTGACTACAAAAACAAACAGGTTTTCTACGATTCATATGACGCCATCCATAAAATTCCGTAAATTTGCAATATCTGGATAGAGAAATTCCCTCACGAGTTAATCTAACATATCTTAGACGAAAAAGGTAGAATTTTTTAATTAAGCAGGCGCACACACAGGCGCAACACTTATTACGCAGAAAAACACCCTGCATCGTTCATTTAAAGAAAATCTTAGGTTCTAGGTTTTTAAAATCCGATTTTAGGGCCAGATTTAGATTTATTAAATTATAATCTACACAACGATATCACTTTGTGTCTTTTGTTACTTTTTTGAAATTTTAGATCCTTTGAGTACCTGTAATTCATTTGTAGTCGGGTAGTCGGAAGTATTCGTAAAATCGTAAATCGTAAAATGTATGTAAAATTAAAATAACTACGATATTCGGCGCAATTTCATAGCACGGTTCATAAACGCATCGAACAATTTATGTTTACCCATGTACGATACAGGGTCTATATACTGTAATTCACTGTTGAAAGTCAAAGTCAAAACCAAAGTCCATTCTAAGTTGGGTCCTACGTCCTAGTATGAAACTATTAATCATATATTAACTTGATTCGCAATGATACACAAAGTGTGGAAATTTTGCAACAGTCCAACTAGTTTGTTTTCAGTTTACAGGCTGGAGATGACGTTTAAGAGAAAGCAAACCAAAATTAAATACACTTTTTCCCTTGAACTAATAAGAAATTTTAAAAAAAACGAATAATGCTAAAAAATCTTTGAGCGTAAAGAAGTACGATGTACTTTGTGTCCTTTTTGAATGATCAATCATTGTAATTTAATGTTGATTCTCTGCACAGTGTAATTAGCTGTTTCCACTCCAATGATCAATTCTAGAAACATACAAGTTATTTTTCAATCCCTATATTGTCGCAATGGTACGTAAAGCTGATGATGACATGGCCTCGTTTGCATCTAGACAATAAAGCTTTTGTAATTTCAGGAACGACGCATACAGTAGTTACGCTGGAAATGCACTATGGGGAAAAAAGTAAATGAAAAGAGAAAACATTCCTCGCGAAATTGGGAGTTAATGAACCACGTGTTGCATAAAAAACGGACTCATCACGAATTGAAAAGTAAGCGGACTTGAATTTGAATTCCGTCAGAAGTGTTGAACTTTTCCAATAGCAGAATCACAAACATCTAGTAAACAATGAACAAAGCCCTGTGAGATTATTAAATGCTACGGAGATTGCTATAAAACATTATCATCAATTACGTTCAAGTTTAATCATATTCACAAGGACGCATTTTGTACATGAAGACATATTTGTATTTATAACTTACATTAGATCTTGCCGCGTCATATTCCATTCTCCAGAGCTGTCAAAAGTTATACATGTACGAATAAGTTAGCCTGGGAGAATTTCCTGGTAAGTCAGATATATGATCTCCCATTTTTAGGTCAAGCAACAATTGAGGCCTTACAAAGCCAAGAGTACTAAGTGCCAACACTTTTTATTCTGGTAATCAATATTAGTTGTATAAATTCGTAATGAAATAAAATAAAACCATAAAAAATAGAAAATACCTAAACACAACTTTCATGAGACCTCTATATTTTTTTAAAATTTTCGAAACAACAAAGCTAACAAATATTTTTGAAATTCAGACCTTAGGAAGGCAGGTTTATTCCATACTGGAATTTTGGCCAAAGAATTTACGTCCAGCTTTCAGTTTATGAACTACGTAAAATTTAAATGCATTAAATCTGAGAACAATGTGTTACTGAATAATGATCACCAAATAGCAAATGTGAAGTGAATGCCCTAGAACTTTACATTATAGTCGAACAAGAATTGTTTTTTTTTTCCGATCAACGAAAGTTATTTTTTGCAAATCATCTTTTTACTTTTTCGCCTACTACGTACGTAGTAAAGAGAAAGTATTGTAATCGTATAGCGAAAATCGGTGATTTTCGATACAAAAAAACTCATTGTTTTGGCCCTGGTAACGAAAAAGTGGGTACATATTTTTTCATATGCTTATAAAATTCCTTCCTCTAACTGTAGGAACTTGCCACATATTCTTGCCAGCTGCCATCTATCACCATGAAAAGTATATTTTAAAAAAAATTTATCTTCATTTTTCGGTTTCCTAATTGTAGAGCGGAATATATTATATTAAGATTATTAAAGAACAGTAGGACCTCATCCTAAATGGCAATTTTATTTGAAAATTTTGGAGCCTTTTTAAAAAACTGGCATTTAAGCCCTTCTGTAAGTACGAAATTTGAAACTCTTTTTCACCGAACATTTTTGAGTTCTCAAAAAATCTAATTTGAAATCATTTTAAGTACTTTATCTCACAAATACAATAGTGTTTACAAATTGCTGGAAATGTTCATATCAACGGAGTGAGAAAAATACAACGAAATTGACTTTATGTCATATTAAATAATCAAAGTACCACTATCCGTTCGAAATGTCTGAAGTAAAAAAAATGGAGACGTTTTTGAGAAAGTGACGTTTGAGCAATTCTAAAAATTCGGAGTTTTGAGCCAGTTTTCATATAAAACGGTGTTTTCTAGAAACATTATTTAAAGAACTTGTACTCATAAATACAATAATGTGAACAAATGTAAATATTAACGTGCGAGACACGACAAAACAATTACATTTTTGTAAGTTTGTAAAAAACAAAAGGATAGAACAATATGGCGTTTTTGTTATAGAGTGGATTTTAAGGAAGTTGATGTAGCTGAAATCATTCAGAAAATTGATATTTCATAATAGTTGCTTTGCAGCTTTCTGTTACATGCGATTATTTTATTACAACTATATTCACAGTCAATTTAGAGGAAGACCTTTTTAAGAACAGTGATGTATCCTTACTCGGTAACTGGGTTTCCGGCGTATGTCCGTCCGTCAGTCACTCATGGCTACACCTTTTGCGGCCCAATGCCTATATTTGGACCAAATGACGTTTCGACGCATCCTTGTCATCTGTTAGGAAACTGACCATATTTTCCTAATCCTTCCAGAAACGTGTATGGGAATCAGCGAAAAAACGTGTTTTGGTCGTTTTTAAATATACTGTCAGAAATTACATGAATTTTAATGTGAAGTAATCTACGACTGTACATTAATTTTAATTTACTTTGTACATAAAAATATTATGTATATGTACATTAAATTTAATGCTTAATTAAAATCAATGAAATTTTGACTGTAAATAAAATTTAATGTACCTTGCACATTACAACGAAATTAATGTGCTATTACATTAAATTTAATGTTTAAATTAAAATCAATGTATATTTAATGAACATCAGTACATGAAACTGAATACATCTTTTGTATTCATGAGATATTAGTTTAATTTGACATTAAATTCAAGGATCAAATTAAAATTCGCGCAGAACTGATTTATAATTGTAAATCACATGGAACAGAGGTACTTTTTAAAAACGTATAAATATTTTTCCACTATTTGAATTAACATGTAATAAATTAAAATATTATCTCAACATGTACACTACAAATTAGTTTTTTAAATTCGGATTTACATTCTAATTGATAACAAATAGATTACGTAATTATAGTGGCCAATATAGCACGTTAATTCTTTAGTTTACAATTATTTAAATTTCAATCACTAAAGAAGAATCTGCAAGGGGTTCCACGCTTTACTACTTAAAGAGAATGGTACGATCGCTAGAGGTGTTCTTATTATGACGGGAATTACTGGTTGTCTAAATGAAACGATCAACTCCCAGTCCAGTTTATCTACGAATCGCTAGGGACCGTTTTCATTAGGGGGGTGGGGGTCGGAGCAACTTGAACCACGCATCATTAGTTTCTGTTGCGGTGACTTTCAAATAGCTCTGGGTGTTATGGGAAAGTGCATTAGCTCTACAATATATTTACGTACATTGAATTCTGAGTAACTAAAATGTTATTTATGTACACAAGAAATGTTCAATGGTTGCATTTGAGTTTGTAGTATAAGTAATGGTCCACAAGCAACTAATTCATCTAAATTTTCTCCCGAGACGGCATAGTTCTTCATGCAGCTCCGCACTGAGCTAGCGCGCTCGTCGCACCACCTATCGTGCGCGAGCGGTACGACGGCGCGTGGTTCTCGCGGCCGCCGTCCGCAGCCCAGGGCGCTGTGGGCGGCGCTGCTTTCGAGTGCTGGGCACGCGCGCACGCTCCGTCAAGCGCTCCTCGCTCAGCGTTTCATGACCTGCGCCCGCCCGCCCGCCCGCTCGCTCGCCTGCCCGCCACTTGGTCGCGTTTGCGGCGCGACGCGACGCGACGCGACGCGTGGCCGAAGCGCTCGAAATTTGCCGTGAAACGCGCCTGTAATCCGGTCGCCTAGCGCAGCGCGCGCGTGCGCGCGCGCGCGTGCAGAATCGCTGGAAGGAGAACGGCGCGGAAGGGGTGCAAAGAAGTGATCGGGTCATTCATTACACAATAATTCGAGGGGCGTGCAATGAAGCTTCGTAACTCAGGATTGGGCACTCATTTCTGGAGATATTTATGTGTTTTACTTACATTTTTACGCGGAAGAGAGGTGGGTTATAGAATATTTCAATTTAATGCATAAACACACTCAATGAACTAGATGTTTGTAAATATAGTTATCTTCTGCTACTCTTTATCTAAGGCAAAAATAATAGATAATTGTTTTAAATATTTTTTAGATGAGAAACAGATATGCAGCAACGAACAGCGAAAATGGACGACTTTAAAAACTCATTGAACAATTTTTGAAATGGTAGTAAAAATCAATATTTGCTTATGGTCGTCAGTAAATGTCTGAATACTTAATACACCTGTGATTGTATTTTATGATACATATTTTGCAGGCGACAGAAGCTCAGGCACATTTGTATGACAGGATGAATGTATGAAAACTGCCATACAATGAGCAGTCGTGGGTCCGCTGGATTACGAAAAGCGTTAACCGATAAATACAGTCGACAGCGTCACACGTTTTGTCATCGTTAGTGTTATAGGCAGTTGTTCCTTAATAAACACCAATATACTGCGACAAAACATCTATGTTTTGCACGCCAGAAATTAGACTGGCTGCCAGGGAAATAGTTTTATTCGGGAGGAAAACCACGCAGAACCGCAATATTTTCCTACGTCTCTCATCAGAATGTGCCGTCGATAGAACAATAAGTTTTAGCAGCGAAACGCAGCCAGCGTGCAGAGAGCGCGCGGCCTTCCCGCACATCAGGCGACCTTCACCGGGCGTCGGCTGTCGGACTCCGCAGAAAGTCCCGACTGGAAGCGTGCCAGAGCGCTAAGCAATGCGCCTATCCCCTGCGAAACGATTTGTCACTTATTTTGGCAATAAGTCAACGAGCCAGCTTGTCCTCATTGAAAATTCTCCCGCAATCTTCCTGCATCGTCTATCGCCACCAAAAGTACAGGTTCTCCATTTTTATGAACACGCGCATTAGCTCCGGGGGCCTCTCAGGTACGCGGTTCGTCACATTAATCTTAATCGGCCAGGCACGCGACCCTCGATGTCGTGCGCAAGGTGGGGGTGGGGGTGGAGAGTGGGGGGGGGAGTGGGGGGGGGGCGCCCCGCACTTTCATTCGCGGCGACGCCTCGCTTGACCCGCCTCGCCCGCCCCGCATTCGTCTTAGTCGCCGGAAGCAATCGAGCCTGGCCGACGTTCGCCGCCGGGACTTGGCACGGAAGCAGAACAGAAAGAGCGGCGCGGCGGCGCTCAGAACGGGCTTCCGGCTGCAGAGAGGCGTCCAGCTGGGGAACAGGATATCCGCCGGCTCGGAAATCGAAGGGGAGGGAAAGGATGGACGGGTTATCCAAGAGCGAGATTAATCTTCGGAGAAAGTTCACAACTGTTTATACCCGATACCACTTGATTCTCTTTGCTCATCATTTATCAACTATAGTTCCTCAAATTCTACTATGCATACCGGGTGTGCCACCAAATAAGAACCACGCCCGTAACTTCTAAACGGTTCACGATATCGAAATGCAGTTTCGCTCCAAGATTAGGAATCATGGGGTAAGAAATACGCTGTAACTATATTGTTAGAAACATTTTTTTTGTTTTCGAGAATATTATTCATCATTGATGATTTAAATGGAACTATATATTTTTTTCACTGGCAATGGATAGCCATAAAAATCAGGAGTATGATCTAGTTGTAGCGTTTCGGAAATCAAGATATTTTAACTTTTGGGGGTACTTTATACGAGGCCATGTAAGATTTTCTGAATTTAACCGGAATTTACGACACTTTTTTTTATTTAAAATGTTAGCTCGAATACAGAAAAATAGATTGATGTGGTATAGTTCTGATGAACATTAAAATATTAAAGAAAATACTTTTAAAAAAGTCTTAAAATTATGCAATGGTGTAATGGAAATTTTAAAAACGTCAGTCAGGTAAGGACTAAAATTTAGTTCTTAGATTAGATTTAATCTAATCTAATGTAATAAAATTATATCTCTAAACAATGACATGAACAATCTTTTTAAAACTTTCACGTAGTTTTGATAGAGCATTACAAATAATAAAAATATATCTTGTACCACCACGCGATACCTTTAGTGAAAAGAAGAAATAGAAATGTAAAACACGAAATTATTTCAGTCGTTAACTGAAAAACTGGTCTGAATCGTGCAGTGGCTAGAACGAGCAGTGGATCACGACTGAACACGCACACATAAAATAATGCACATAATTGCTGGATCAGTTATCTCTACATTGAACAGAATTTATGGCTTTAAATTTTGTTGACGTATTTCTTTGTTGTTGTTTTGTACTTATTGCAAAATTTGCTGGTCTGAATAATTATTTTATAGTTTTGAGTCCGAGTGCTTTTTTAAATGTGATAGCTCACTGAAAATAGTCTTTGAGAAATGAACTTCTTTTCTTTCAAGAAAAATATTTTTCTCTGATATTGAGTGCATTACAGTAACTTTACGTGGCGCCACCGGCGGCCATTTTCATGTTAACAATTTTTATTTGTGCTTTCCAAGTTCATAATGAAGATAAATTTTAAACATATTATGATTGTCTGGTTCACCCGTTCTCAAAGAGGCTCCTTCAAAGAAGGTTTAGTTCCATAAAACCCCCAAACACATTTTCGAGAAATCTCTCTGAATCTTCTCTCTGGATCCGCGTAAAAAATGAGCAGTTCCTCTCGAGAAGCGCACGACGAGTCGGGTTACATCTCATTAGCCTCGATTGGTGGAACATAAAGGGTCTGATGACGAACAGATGGACACACGCAGCTTTCCGTCTGAGGTGAGGTAGGATGATCGAATATACTCAAACAACCTTTTTTAATCTAATAATTTAAGCTAATTTTAATAATTTAGAGGTAAAGTAATATTTGGAAAATGGGAAAGCGACGTGTCGACCGTCCATTCGAAGAGGAAGAGGTTTAAACATGGAATACGAAGACAAATGTAGAATATGCATGATATGGCTTCGGAGCTGCTGCTCTGTACTGGAAAGCAAATCGAAACGGCCATGCATTTCGTCAACCCAACTTTGTCTGTTGTTGCAGAAGGCCGTGAATTAGAAGCAATAGAAATTGTATGAGCGTAGGCTTCCGCGGCCGGAGTCAGTACTTACTAGGCTGTCCGGGTGACGCCGCGTCCATGGCGAAGGTGCCGACGTTTCGGTCGCCATTCTGCGACCTTCCTCAGGGCGTATTGCAGGGCGTCCTCAGGGCGTAGCAATACGCCCTGAGGAAGGTCGCAGAATGGCGACCGAAACGTCGGCACCTTCGCCATGGACGCGGCGTCACCCGGACAGCCTAGTAAGTAGAAATTGTATGCTTTGTGAGATGTATAAAACTTTTGTTGTTAAGCACAAACTATTGAATAACATACAAATTACTGATCCTTTTTTTCCTAAATTGTTTCAGAGTGGACTAAATGAGTAGAGGAAGGCTGATAGACATTATTTGACGATAAAAGCAATAAAAAAAGATGGAACACTTTTAGAATACAATAATGCATTTTAAAGTGACGGTACGTGATTTGACAGGTGTTTCGGTTTTCAGTGCGAGACTAATGGTGGGAGGCAGGCGAGAGGCCGTAACATTTTATTATTCTGAACGACGCCCAATGTCATCGAGTGCGGCAACACGGCTCCAGGCCCTTCGCGACCCAGCCCAACATCGCTGCCTAGCGACCACGTCGGCGTCGGCTGTTGTTGCGAATCTGGACGGCCGCCACGGTGACACCTGGGCCTGGGTCGGCGGCGGCTGTGGGCGGGGCGGGGCGCGGCGGCGGAGCGGCCTCAGGGTGGGGCGCGCCGCGCTATGCCGGCCGACCGGCCTGCCTGCCTGCCTGCCGGGCCGACCGGGCGGGTGGGACCGGGCCAAGTGGTTTTCAAGGTTGCCCGCCCGCTTTTTTCAAGTTGAAGGCCACCGGGCTCCGGTGATCTGCCGCAGCCGGCGCTGTGCAGACGCGCTCGCCCCGCCCGGCCCCGCCCGAGCGGCGAAAAGAACTGTTAGCTGGCAGCTACTCTCTGCATTACTGCACGCCCGCGCATCTCAATGCCGCGACGTTCTTAAGAGAATGTTTTCAAATCTAGCTCTAAAATGTATTTTGTGGTTTTACTTTTATCATTTATGTCAACACTCAGTGATCAGCCGACGGTAGAGCCTTTTTCACTTTCTCAATTTGCAGAAAAATAGAGCAAAAAGAGATTTGGAAAGCGAAGAAATTCAGATATCAAGGCATAGAAACAAACATATTAAATCTGTAAAATGTCACCCATTAAAGCGTGTTTAATCTATCTTCTATTGATTTGGTGACTTTTTTTGAAATACCACATAGTTTAGAAGTAGACGTAGCTTGTAGTTTAGTAACATAGAAAATTGATGTTCTTGAAGTTTCGAATAATTTATAATTTCATATGTTCTCTGAAAATATGTGTCACGAAACTCTATATACATTGTAGTTATTACTTACTTCTACTTACTACTATTACATTTAGACTTTTTTATAAATAGATATTCGGAATTTGACCATATTATACTCTTGTTAAGGCGTACATATGTTTTACTACTACACAATCTATTTTCGTATTCTTGTCAGCTTCAATAACTACAAACTATAAAATACAAACATCTTAATTGATATATCATCAAAGTTATAATGTTCCGTGTGAAATGAAAATATAGAGGAAATCCTATGGAAAACTGTGTATAGTTCATGTTGAACATTTAATTGACTGTATTTAATACAACATATGGTTTTCACGCCCCTCCGTATTTAATGAGAACACCTACAATGTAAGACCTGCGATTGCGTATTATTACATTTTTGTGGTGTGTGTATTTTTAGAATCAGTGTGTGCTGAGTGGAGTTCCACGTATAGTTAACCTTGTCTGACAACTGATGATTCAGTATTTTCTCAGGGCGATTAAAGAGTATAATTGTAAAGTAATTTGCAGTGTTAGTACGTATATCATGACATCGTGAGATTCTTTGTTATTTTTATTTGAAACAAGGAAGGTACGTCAAAGATTGCAAGAGCGCGCAGTTGAATTAAAATCTTGAACAGAAATACACACAAATACCAATGATTAAAATAACAAAAAAATGTATTTATACTAACAGTAGTATCTAATTTTATTTGATTTTGTTGGTAACCATTAGTTGAGAAAAATAATAAAATTCAATAATTCAAGAGCTAATTCTAAAAATTAGTAATTTCAATTCCACCAAAACAATTTTCATTCAGTATACTCTAGCCATTAAACATTGGTTACCTTTTTCATGAGATAAAATAGAAAATTTCTATGAAAACATCAAATTATTCGATTGCCCTCCTCTGAAAAAAGAAGGTGGACGTATTTTTCACTTAATAAAGGAGATGATTTAGAAATAATGATGAAAAATGTAATACAGTTTAATATATGAACATATAATTACCATTAGGAACCAATAATTATGAAGAAGTAATTTCCATCCTTCGCGTGCCTTTCGCTGTCACACTGCCCTTAAGGAAAGTAATATAGGAGTTACACAAAAGTTTTACAGCCAAAACATTAACTTTATGTATCTACCAGATATACGAGTACTACCGGACCTTCAGAGGTAGTACATTTAGAAAAAAATTGAGACTGTCGAAAACAATAATTTAACCCTTGCTTAATAATTGCTTAGGAGAGCAATTGAATTTTCTTCAGCCTACGTTTTTGGACATTAATGCGTGTGTTTCCTTTTGCGCTATTAAATCTTTGCTAACAAGTGTTTACTGTTATGTTGTCTTCAGTACGCAATGATTCACGAATAGTGACTGGTTTTTCATTGCAAGTAATTAATCAAGCTTAAATCCTTGTTTTGCATCTTCTACACGAGAGTTTATTGATTTAGAAAAAAATAACATCGTGTGATCTCTAACCACTATTTTTTTATCACCCAGAACAATACAGAAATTTTCTGAGCGAGTGAAAAAGAGTAGTCAACCATTGATTTTTTAAATATGAGGTTCATTCGTGGTTGTAATTATCTTTCTTCTATTAAATATTCAAATAACATAATATTTTATTATTAATTAATATCTTATTAGGTGCGTAGTTTAGCAAGGCGCCTCCGATTGTTATTTGCAATAAAAAATGTACTGTAAGTATGTAAAAAGTATGTAATATAAAGTATGTATAAAAAGTATGTAATATAATGAAGTTTTAATCATAATCCAGTGGTCTGGTTCTCTTTGGGCATAAAAGGTAAAAAAAGGCGTCGAAGAAATACTTTTTAAAAATTTCATTACGCAATTAGTTTTAATAATCGTCAATTTGATAAATGAAGTATTAACGATTCTTGTTATGCCGGAAAGGCAGTACAGTATAAATAATTTGCATATCACCATAGCATATGTTTTGAAACTCCCCAACACATTTTTCTAGAATTCTTCTAAAATAATTTAGACGAATCTAGCTAAAAATATTGCCAATCAATTTTTCTTTTCAAGGAGAATCAAATGAGCAATTGATCACCTCTGAAGGTGCCGTAAGCCCACTCCTCAAACGCGTTTTAGGTACTTAAAATCTGCCGAAACAGGTTACTTGTAGAATATTCTGAATCAGCAAATAACATAGCATTCCAAATAGCATAGCAAATAGCATTCCAATAATAGACAGAGCCCCTCCGAAAGCCATCTCACTTAAGCTGAACGGCACTCTGAAAAAATGTCTAACGTCACATACGTACTCGCTACCGAACGTAGGATTATTTTTAAAAGATGAACAAGAACTTTTTCTGGTTCCAAGATAGGCGGACATTTATTCTGAAAGCTTTTCCAGCTTGTTTTGCGCAGATTCAGAGATCACTTAAGACAGGTTGGGACAGTACCAATTCATTACTATTGCATATTGTATAACGTATTGCAATCTGTGAACAATAAAGACACATGCTCCTGAAAATAATATCCACAGGAATATTTACAATTTGCCAGTTTGACTCGATAGAGGTGTGAGTTATGATATTCAACAAAGATTGTAATGTGAACGGAAGATGGATATGTCTGAAGAAATTAAAGAATATGATGCTTTTGAAGGGCAATAATTCAAGTTGAATTTTTAGATTATGCATTAGAGGCTAGAGGTTTGTTTACTGATACACACTCTTCTAAAAGTGGGAGAGTAGTGGATTTTTTGTCATTTACGATGTTACTGGCACTAAAGTGCAGTCTTCAAAATATTAATTGCATTGCGTATCGTGTACATTAAACTTTGGAGTACATCCTTAAGATAATTAGTTTATTAATAGCAAGTAAAGAACAGAATACTATATTGTAAACAACAAATTGATAAATATTGCTTATAACACAATACGTTTTTCTATGCTGTTTATGTAAAACAACAAATGCGTATGTTTTTTTTATAATTTCTACTTTTCCACATTCTCGTTATGATCGAATTGGTCGTTAACATCATTCGTCGGCTTGATGAGATCAATGACATACAGAATAAAATAACAAACTTTTAACAGAACGCTCAATCTTTCAATAGTTTTCTCAATGTCACTACATTACATGATTACGTAATAATTTTATTTCCCAAGCTGCCACGATCGGGTTTGGCGACTGGCGAAATATGGGATGGTGAAGACACATTACTATCAATAAATCTTAAACAAATGAATCCATCGTTGGATTGACATTCCTTGGCTCCATTCAGTCTTGCCACACCCGCGTGTCTCGTACGTCTCTCCACCCCAAGCGATCCCCGGGCTGGCAAGTGAGGAGCCTCAATTACCGTCCGTCATCTCGTAATCGATTAAGGCAAGTAGGCGGCGCATTCTTCAAATTCAACTCTAGAAACGCTGCATCGCGTTGCGTCGTACCGCCTCAGGATCAAAGACTTCAACATTTTGCTGCGTCGCCGATTCTGCCATTCTTTTTACTTCCTCGCTACCGCTTACGCAGTAGAGAGAAAGTTATTTAATGCTGCGCCGGAAAACGGCCAATTTTCGGAAGAAAATCTCTTATTACGGAGAAACAGGAGTTCGAGATTTGTAAATATCACGTAGTAGAGCGTAAATGAAGCTAAATTTCTTTCATTGGGAAAATAAACATTATGTAAATGGATGCGTGTTTTATAGTTGTTAGTGATAATTTTCTTTTTAAATGGGACGTGTAATAAAATTGACAAGTATTTGTGAAACATTACTGATATAAAGATTTCTATAACACAGAAAATGTTCAGTAGATCTTAGTGGCCAATACTAGTATGTATCTATCACACCATCGTGTCTAAAATATAGCCTTCTTTCGCGACCATTGTATCATTTGCTATCGCTTTTATTTAACTTGTCTTCTTATAAGAATAGTTAAAAGGTTCATAAGATTATTGTAAATCAGGCGAATGATGCAATAAATGATTATCGGACAGTGCTTTATTTCGTAGTATTTTTTTGCCGGTAAAGTGCACTTTTTACTTTCTCGCTACCGCTTACGCAGTAGAGAGAAAGTTATGTAAAGCTGGGCGAAAAAACGGCGAATTTTCGGCAGAAAAAGTCTTATTACGGAGCCCTGGAAACGTAGCTAAACTCACAAAAACATCCACTAGCATATGGTGAAGTCAGAATTTATGTTTTGTGAGTCCTTGATGCCGAAAAATCGAATGACGGCAAAACGTTTGTCTGTCTCTCCGTCCGTGAACAAAGCTAGCGACTCAACCGTTCAATCGATTTTCTCCAAAATCGATATTTCCCAATCGATCTGGCTGATGTCGCGTCCCCGTGTATTTGAAACGGATATTTGAATTTTTTAATGTACTTTATATGAAGCACCCGAGGGATTTTCCAAATTAAAAGAAAATGACTCCATCGCTTTTTATTAAATTTTGTTGTTGGATAGTGTGAAGGACGCTTACGAGAATGGTGAAGGGCACCAGTTCGTTGAAAACTCTAATTTTTCGAAAATAGCAAGCATTCAAATTTTTTTTTCGGCGTCTTCCTAAATCTACATTTATGAAGACAGAGATTCTTTCCTGACTAAAATCTGCTTCTTAAAGATAGATTTTGAAATATGGTCATGAACTATTTTCCAGGAGTCAGAAGAGTTCGACTCTGTGGGAGGTCGAGCCACCAATTTTTCAAAAATCAACATTGTTATACTCGAAAGTCTTCACCATGCCTCCAATTGTTATCAGCTAGCGCATTCTAGCTGTCGGGGCCGTCCATCGGGAGGATACGAAGTGCGGGCGCCTCCTTCGCTTCTAGGGAGTCCAGCGTTCCGCGTGCAGGGGAGCCGCTGCTTTGGCATGCGCGGGGCGTCGGGCGTCCAGGCGGCGGACGGCCCGCGACGCGACGCGACGCGACGCGGCGCTTGCGGTGCGCGACGCCGCGACGCGAGGCGAGGCGCGGCGCGGCGACGCGTTGACGGTCGCGTGCGCCGGGCAGAGAAAGCGCCGCCGCCGCCGCTGACTAAGCGCGGCCGAGACGCCGCCGCCCCGCCGCGCGAAGCAGGAAGACGAGCCGTGACCGACGCGAACAAATGAGATATGCAACGTCGGGGCTGATGCCCGTCCAATGTCGGCGGAGAGTTCCTTGGGCACGAGTGGGGCTTCGTAATAGATTTGCAAGACAAAGAGAAAAAAAATGCGTCGCGAAAATTCAAAACTATGCTAAGCGCTCAGGAAACGTTTTGCCGTTCGTCAATTTTCAGCACAGTCGGTAGTACATGTTGAATGTGAAAGCAATTGCGTTATGTATCTGCTAGGTTTAGAGGAAAGTTACAAATAAGTATGCCTGCTGTGTATTCAGAAACAATTACGAACTACATGAATGGATAGTGTGTAAACGTTGTATATCATATGATTTTCTACATAAAATGCGGTAATAAGAGCGAGAATTAACAGAACATAATATACAAATTGCTTATTTTTACAACTTGAAATCAACTATTATTTAGCGCATAAATTGACGAATATGATACACCGAAGAGTAATAAAAAAATATAACCTTTATTAAAATTTATCTATCATGACAACTTTTCAATTAATTTTCACTTTTAATAACATTTTCCTACTGTACACACAAATGCTAAATAAATATGTATTACCGCTCCATGGTCGTGCGAAAAACGCAAGAAAGACATTTTCACAAGTATTTTGCATCTGTGTTTACTTCATTAATTCTTTCATTTTTAACTGAGAACGACGAAAGTTAAGGACAAAAGTTTCTAAAGAATGTAAGGAATTCTCTTTCTACAGAGGACTGAAAGACGTGCTAAGGTCGTGACGTCTCTATCCTTCTTCTAGATATATTACGTTGATCACTGAAGTAAATCATAACACACACACACACACACACACACGTTTTTGAAAGTGGAGTTCTGCTTTTCTAAATTATTTTAACTCGTGCTCATAAAAAAAGTCATGAAATATTTTATTCAGTAGTTTAACCATTATACTAATATTGATATGTTCGATAGAAAGTTGTATGTCCCAATCACTATTGTTTACAAAGAGATATAAAATATCTTCATTAATAACTTTTACTTGCATTACTGTGCTTTGAGAAGTTTTCATGTATCATTTGTTATATATTTAATTTCATCTCAAGAGATTTCTTACGAACGCAATTTTACTTAAGCACACATTCAATAAATAGAATATTTATGGTGTGGGGAAGAACAGGTTGTCCACTAAATAACAAAAATTACACGATAGAGGGAAGGGAAAGAATAAAAAATGTAGGGCCCTCGTACACTAAAAAAAAGTCTCATTTGAAAACAATTTTATACAATAGACACGAAGAGTTCCGAACAAATACGTTTCACCGAAAAAAACCTAATGATCTTCATCTGAAGAGTGAATTAAGCTAACTCTTCCTTTTTAATGAACGTTCATTTTTTATTTACACTGGGCTTAGGTGGACGTGTTCTTGACGGCCTAGTTAACATTTCTACGAAAATGTACAATGCGGAAGTGGTCAAAAATATACAATTATCATGTACATTTTTGTTGAAGAATTATAGAAAGTTCTACAATCCAGCATTTTTTGTAAGGAAATATTTTTTTAATAGTTTTTAACACGTTGATACTCCTGTAATTTCATAGAGCCAATTTTACCTTACAATTTACCCGTTTTCACAAAATCCATACCACTTTCTTGACCCTGTTTTATACCAGTTTCAGTTCCTCATAGCTGACTACAACATTTTGTTTCAGAATGTACCTGACAAACACTATTTTCCCTTCCTTCTTCGCCTACGATCATTGTAATATTACACGTAATTCCAAAAATCATATTTTCGCGTGGATTATAAATTCAGTAGCTACAGGAACTTGTCGCCCGCTCCGAAGCACACCTCCTAACAAGGCTCCCCTGCGGAGGAAAGGTGTGGATCGAGAGGCGGTGCGTGCCGGCGGGCGCGAGAGCGCGGTGCAGCGGCGTGCAACGCCGCGCCGCCCGCCCGCGCCGCCTCCGCCCGCCCTCGCCCGCCCTCGCCCACCCGCCCGCCCTCGCGCGCGCGCGACCCACCGCCGCTCGCGTGCGGGAGTAAAAGTAGTCGCGCGGACTGGACCCAACGTCCTTGCCGGCGACCGAATAAGGAACGCGGCGGCGCGGGCCGCGGGGAGCAGTGGGCGAAACGCCACCCACGACGGAGGCAACGAACACGCCTTTCATTAAATTATAGTATTCGTGTAGTGCGTATAGATATGAAAGAAACAATGTAAAATAAATACGTACTGATTTTCACGATCATTCTTCAGGTTTTGTTTGTTTTCAACGAATGTGTTCATTGTGACACGTGCAGAAAGTTTAGTTGTAGAAATATATTTCATTTACAGACCAAATAAGGATTTTAAAAAGCCGCTCATCTGTGGTGAAAATTTAATGTAGTTCCAGACAGATACCCAATCATAATTGTCTTTATTATTTTATATCAAGAGCTGACAATGGCTTCAGTTACAACTTGCATTCTTGTATCGTTCATGAGCAACAACTGTAAACTACATAACATTAATTAAGTGAATCACTACCCCACAAAACACATGCATATCCAGAGGCGTCAGGTTATTATCTATCCATTTTGTGTGTTAAGCGACCTTTAGGACCACTGTGGCGCGCACTTACTGTACATTTTATCCCGCAGAAACCGGTGCACTCGCCCGAGGCGCGCGTCGCTCGTTCGCTCCGTCCGCGGGCTGCTTTTCTTTAAATAAAACCGTCGGACGTGCGCACCACCTTAATTCGCCTCGCCTCCGCCTCCGCTGCGGCCGCCGGCGCTGTCGCCGTCGCCGTCGTCGACTGGTTTTGCACCTGAATAAATAATCTGCTGCGACGGCGGGCGCCCAAGCAACGGGCGAGGAAGGCAATCGGGAGCTACGTGCAATGAAGCGAACACCGGCACAATCGGAGCTTTCGGGTGGAGATGCAGGCGACAGATGGGGGCGAACGGCGGCAGTGGCTTGACAGAAGCGTTCTTACGTGCAAACGGGAGGTTGAACATACGACGGGGAAGTAGGTGTGTGAAGTGAAAGAACGTGATAACTGCTCGTGGTCAGATACAAGAGTGAGGTGAGTTTGCGACGTAAGTCTCATTGGAGAAGGGAAGGCTCTCCTGCAGGCAGTGGCTGTTAAATAGATCAGCCACAAAAAAATTAGCTTCTACTTAAGACACCAACTGCGTAAGTCAAACCAGGCTTATAAGAGAAACATGCGAATGTGGCGTGGTCCCGGTGTAATAGTCGAGAAGTGGCACAAAGGAAACGTAAAAAAGCCACTCTTATCCATATAATTGAAGAATTCAACGAGCTGACTGCACAATAGGAATAGAGGGAGATAAAAGCGAATGGGGCACGGTGAGAAAAACAGTATTTCGGGAAAAGAAATTGTGAAATTGCTCACAAAAAAAATCTACTACATAACTCCCGTGTTGCGACGCATTAGTCCTAGAGTTAGAATTGCGGTATGTAATAGACCAGAAACAATAATTACTATGTTGCAGCTTGTATAATGTTTTTAGTTTGTATGTGCGTGAATTGATGTCATTGACTTTAGGATTTCGATGACATCCTGTTGCCAATTCCGAAACGTATCAGGTGTTTATAGTTATTGTCCAGTACGTCAGTAGATCACACTATAGCAATGATTGAACTACAGACAACTGCAATGAATTGAAATGTGAATAACACGTTATCGACAACGAACAACGAAGGCAAAGATAGTAGCTTTTGAATTTTGCCAAAAGCATTGACGTACGTACTTACACTACAAAATAATATTAGAATAAGATACAACACAAGAAATTACGAACATTTTGAAGAATTGGGCTGTCAATATGAGAAAATTGAATGGACACGAGTATACGGAATACACGCTGATAACAATATGGAATGTAACTGCAAAACTGATCCAAGAAAGACACCAATGTCCAATGTTTAATACATCCATAGACTTAGAATTTAAAGACGCAAGAGATGCATGGAACTCGAAGAGAAAACTGTTCCAAAAACGTCCAGAGAAACAAAAGAGGAGCTCCACAACGTTCAAAGCAGAAGAATATCAAATGTGTATTTAATGAGTAAGTGAACAAATAAACACACACACATTTCGTGTTTTTGTTGGGTATTTTCTACTTGTTCATATTGGTACTGTATTTATCCTTACTTGTAGAGTTTAACCTCCTTGATTTTAAAATTGCACACGGTCTTGCATAAGTAAACAAAGAATGCAGGTATCAACGTAGTAATTGAAATCATTAAAAATATGTAAACATAGAAGATTGACTTACGTAACAAGTATTAATGAATCAGCTTTCCAAATTAAAATTTCATTCGAAAAATAATCATACTAAATACCACCCGTTAAACAAACGATATTTTGCTTTTAGGAGAATACAAAACGTATTTCCATTGAAAATCCATTTTCAGTGGAAACAATAACTTTCTCGTGCTTACATGACATAGCAAAGAAATTAATTTTAAAAAATGCAGCTGATGGCTGTCGATGGAGAACTAGTTCAATCAAGTGTGAGTCGGTCTTTACAAGGGCAGTCGAGAACCGCGCCAGGTAACCGACGTTTTGCCTTCTCGCAAAAAACCGAAACGGGACTCGCCAACCAATGTCGATAGCGCCTCATGACAGCGGTGAAATAAGGACTTAAAACAGAGCATATATTTGATTCTGCTTGCTTGTCTTCGTCCAAAAGAAAGAGAAGGTGTGAAATACGTCCATACAATTTTAATTCCAAAGAAGAGTGATTTGATGGGGGAAAGACATTGTATTTTCACGTTCGTGGAATGCGTGACTTCTGTGTATGCAGATTAAATAATTAATGATGATTGCAGATGAATTAATCTTTCGTGTAATTTAAAAGAGATTCTGATCAATTATTTCATTTATTTTTGAATGTTTGGGAACCTTAATATCAGATTAGGTTTCCAATATATTTTCCCAACATTTCAACATTTTAATAAATTGTAGAAACATTTAACAAGGTTATGAAATTGGAAAGTATTTTTCATAATAAGGGTAAAATAGTTTTCCAAATACTGATGGAAACATAATCAGCAGAGAAAATTATTTATCTTATGAATGGAACGCAAATCTACGCGTTTAAATTCAACTTAGGTGGTTCATTAATGATAGGAATTATGTATGAAGCAATGCTTTTAAAAATTCTTTATGGGGACGTATATGTGTCATGTGTCTCATACCTCACGCTACCGGGCGTCGACCTAGTCGAAAGTGGAATGAACCTAATGAGAATAAATATTTCAAATAACAAATACTTTGCTCTTACTCTAGTGATGTTATTCCATTGGCGCTGGTATAGGCCTATGGACTGATGACTCATGATAATTCGAACCCCACGAAAACATTCGGTTAATCAATCTCAGCAGAAAAACAAGTTAACCACTTGGAAAATGATTAAAAAATGCTGCAATGAATAGCTACATATAGGAGCAACATCTAATGTAACTGAAATGGTAAAATTAGAAAATATTTCAGGTGAAATCTATCAACATCTCAAGTTTTTGAGTGTATTGAATATTTTAAACAAAGAACCCCCCTTGGCTCATCAATTTTTGGTGTAATTTGACTGAGCTATTAGGTACAAGAGCTACCATTAAAACCAAATCGTACAATTAAAACTGGTTTCTCCAAAGACGTATTAAAATCTCCCTAATTTGATGGCATTAATTTACTAAAACTATCTATTTCTAACAGCCTTCCGTACACTATAATTCATTGTACCATCTATAATAAAAAACATCCTTTGTCAAATATTGTAGAAATTGTTAAAACTATGTCTTTGTGGCGATGTATAACGATTCCATCGTCTTTTTACCATCGTTAAGGATTTCCCAGTCTTTTTAAAGTACAAAAATAATGAATGACAGTAAAAGGTGTGCCCATATGTTACTTAACAATAATGTTAAAAGCAATTACTAAACTCGGGGTATTATATTAAATATTGGTATATAGAAACAATTCAAGGTGTACAATTACACAAAGGAATTGAAAGGAAAGGTAAGTGTAGAATTACTCAAGAGCTTGCCCTTGTTAAACGGAATATATCAATAATTATTCCAATTAAACATTGTGTACTGCAGATAAGTCATTGGAGAATTCTTTAAAAGTTTTGTCACTGTTCATCTTCTACCAAATATTGTGTATTAAACTAGTACGTTCTGCAGCGCTATGGAAATTTTCGCCATTCCACGCTCTATCCGGCATCCAGATTGCTCGCCGACACTAGAAAAACGCATTCTGTCTCGCACGACATCGTTAAATATCTCCACGCATGCAGCACGGCGACATCTTTTCAAAACGCAACATTCAACAGCCGAACACGTTGGTCACGCAGCTGTGGAAGCGTATTTATATGCATCGGAAACTCGCGATAATTGGCAAAGGGACTTTCATAATCGCTCCTCCGACCTCTGAAAACGCAACGAGCGGTGTGGAAACTGCGCCGAGTCGGTCCGCCCCGCCGTCAATCACATCCCCCCCCCCTTGCGCACCGCCTCCGCCGCCACCGCCACCGCCACCACCGCCCGCCGCCGGCCGGAGTATTAATGAGAGGCCAACGCGCGACGCGCCGAATACCAAGCGCCTTTTTTTCTGCTTGTTTATAAGTCGCCTCTTGCGCCAACTGCGTGCGCGGGAGCTACTTGCACTGCGGCCCTCAATTGCCACGCGCTGCAGCGGGCGAGTGGGCGCGATTTTGATGGAAGCACGGCACCCCTCGCGCGCTCAAGATGCTGCACCGTAAGATGTTTTGCTCGTTTGATGCATTTTTCCCAAGCTTCACCAAAAGTTTCATCATGTTATTAATTTTCGTATTTTCCCAAATTTATTCGGTGTTTTTTTATTAAAAACTCCATCACTTAAAAATTAGGTATTCAAATTGAATTAAAATTATTAAATTTATTTTCGGCGGAGATACTCGCAATCTAATGCGATGTCATATTATTCAGAATATCCAATTCATCGAGAAATCAACGGCATTGAATATTGCTGATATTGGGGAAAATGTTGCATGTAAAGGAAGATACGGATCAATTATGTCGCGATAACAATTATAAAGTATAATAAACACAAGGAAGAATGTTTTGGGTTTGTTCGTGGTGATAGGTCATTGTCAGGGATGTTGAGACACTTTCATTCGCGAACCGAACTATTTGAGACTGGAAAAGTTTGCCTGCATCATATTATGAATCCTTTCCTAGAAGCATAAGCAAATTTAACAATAAATTACTTTCATAGCACTTTCCATACTCGTACATATTTACATAGATTCATTATTATACATATACTTTTTATACATATTATATAAAACATCACTGTATAATTCTGAGTTTTTATATTGTTAAATTAGTAAGCTTTTTAAAGAGTATTAATATTATATATTATTATTATTATTATTATAATTATTATTAATGTGATTATGGAGTGAAACGAATATGTTTGTGTTATTAATGCTTATTAGAAGACAATTAGAAGTTTTATAATAATAATATTACATAATCCAACCAAAGGTGATTATAAAAAGAGCATTGAACCCTCTAGTGTATCCCGATCAAAAATGGCACTGAATAAAATAATTTCAAGGCACATGCATATACATGCGTGCGCGTTAAGCCTTCGCTCTGCAAGGAGTAGACGTGTTGGAGAGGCGAAGCCCGCTTAAGGCAGACGGCAACGGCGACCGGCCGCCTAAAGTGCGCCAGGGAAGCTGCGAGGCGCTTGCCTCGGCGGCCGAGCGGCCCCAGGGAAGGCAATCGGCGGCCGCGCTCCGCGTCCGGGCAATTTCGTCTCTCGCAATCGACGTACGCGACGTATTACCTGGTCAGGGAGACCAATGGACTGTGACGTCCGCGTGATCAACGGCAGATCGTGACATCGACCAGATACCAAAACAAGACGTCGAGTTGACGCAACGGCGCTGCTCCAGAAAGTTCACGTAAAATAATGACACGAGGTACTTGGCTTCGTGTTCAATGGCCGGTTTTCAATTGCAAGTTAATTCCCTAATATCAGGAATCTGTTTGGTAAGCTGCTGTCATTTATCCAGTCATGTATATTCTTGCTAACTCTCTAAAGATCATATTCTTATATGTTTAATCTGAACATAGTAAATCGATAAGTAAATACAAAATACATTCAAAGACAAAATTAAAACTAAATGTACAAAAATCGCGAATATTTAGTACCAAAACTAGATATATTCCAAAACCATTTACATTGATTACAAATAATAAAACACAAATATTAAGCATGCAAGGATGAAATATCAAAGCTCTTGCATTTTCATGCTTTTGTTAGTCGCTTCTCTCTCCTAGTGGCCTCATTTCTCTCTCCTCAAACGAGTGTCTGGAAAATATCACTCAAAACTATATTTTTCAAAGAATTCAATTGTAATAAAAAACAATATGATACTGTTTTCTACTTCAAACTATAGCCGACTGAAAAAATATTTTAAAAGTTGGCGTTTCCTTGTCGTTTATGACTTACGTCTACAGCCTTCTTTAATGATTTGAAGTTGAATAGGGTTTAAAACCCCAGGGGAACACACCTAGACATATTACCATACCCTTTACGTGCGCAAAGACGCACCTGGCAATTTATCAGGCTGGGTACACAATTGTACTGGAACTCAAAAATCACGAAAATACACATCAACTTAGGTCACTGAAATCAATAAATAACTTTCCATCACCTATAAAAGCAATCAGTAATTACTGCGATATAAAAATTGGGACGATAATTTGCAGAAGACAGCAAAAGTAAATGATGTGTCATATTCTTTGCGAACAAATTAGAAAAACAAACAATTTAAAAACAGTCATTAAATTTAATGATCCGTTTATGGTTCATGGTTCACGATTGGTTAAATATTTGTTGAATTCTTTAGATTTTTTCAACTTACCTTGCGAATTAGAAATATTACAGAGATGCCATTTAATATTATTTGTTGTGTCATTAGTAGTTCTCATTTTATTATTGTAACGTTTCTCGTGGTGAATTAAAACCAACAAAATATTTTAAACCAAAAAACGTTTTATTCGTGAACAACTATACACTAAAATTTACTTACACTTAAAACTACTTGGTCTATTTACAGATATATTACACTTAATTATTTACACTGTTACACACGACTCCGTTCTCTTGATTTATTTACACAGTTCGCTTCTTACACCCTATTTATTTAAACAGTTCTCTTCTTACACCCTATTTATTTAAACAGTTCTCTTCTTCTACAGTATCAGTCAGTCCATGCACTGTCCACGGTCCACTACACTTGACCCTAATTCCCTGCACAGACCACAATTCCCCTGCGCAGACCACAATTCCTTGCGCAGACCTCACTTCACTGCGCACACCAGGGTCCACTGCACTGCTGTTTACCGCGATGCCCACTTCACAGCTCAGCTTCCACTGCAGACTTCAAACTGCTGACTGCTGTTTCCCCACTGCACCACTGCTTACCGCGATGCACCCTTCACAGCTCAGCTTCCACTGCAGACTTCAGACTGCTGACTGCTGTTCAACCACTGCACCACTCTTCACCGCAATGCACACTTCCCAGCACAGCTTCCACTTCGGACACACTGACGGACTGACGTCTTACTGCTCACTACTGACTGACTTCTGTAACTCTTTCTCACTAAACTCTTCTGTGACTGACTCGCGGCCGCCGGCAGAGGCGCATTTATACCTGCCCGGCTCATTCTCGGCGTTTCTCCGGGGCTCGCGGATTGTCCGGAACCGTCTAGTTCGGGGGAAGGGAAGGGCGGCGGCAGATGACGCAATCCACGCGCAGCGACTTCGGCAGGTGATGCAATATTCGTTACATTGCCCCCTCCTTAGATGCGATCCGTCCCGGATCGCGTTTAGTGAAATAATGCAGATATTGTTGGCGTAATTCAAGCAGAGTTTTCCCAAGATTCTGAAGGTGGCCTTGCGATGTGACTTTCTTTTTGTGATAACAAAATGCACATCTTTACTCACGTCGCGGAGAAGCAGGTCATTCCCAATATCCGGTCGCAGGTTCTCCAATTCTTCCATTCTCTTGTATTTTCTTCCGAATACAGCAGCAACACCTCTGGTCATATCCAGATCCTGGGCAACACAATGCGCTAATGAATATTTCTGGCGTACCGTAAACAGATCCTGTTGCACCTCCATTGCCACACCACAACGCGCCATATCATTCCCGCCATTATGAGACATAAACTCGTCAAAAGTGAACATTTTCATGCCCAACTCACAAACTCCTGTGGTGTCTTCTCCGTCATTTTCATTACCTCCCGCGCACGGGGCCAGCCGACTGGTATGGATGACCCGCGTGTTTTCATACTGGAACCTTTCAATTCGGTAGACAAAATCATTTCTCCTCTTTTGAGAGCCATCTTTATTTTCTACAACTCGTTTAAAAACTTCTTTTTCTACTTCTGATTTTTCTTTTGCTGCTTCTTCTTTCGCTGCTGCTTCTTCTTTCGCTGCTGCTGCTTCTTTCGCTGCCGCTTCTTCTTTCGCTGCCGCTTCTTCTTTCGCTGCCGCTTCTTCTTTCGCTGCCGCTTCTTCTTTCGCTGCCGCTTCTTCTTTCGCTGCCGCTTCTTCTTTCGCTGCCGCTTCTTCTTTTGCTGCCGCTTCTTCTTTTGCTGCTTCTTCTTCTTCTTTTGCTGCTTCTTCTTCTTTTGCTGCCGCTTCTTCTTCTTTTGCTGCCGCTTCTTCTTCTTCTTTTGCTGCCGCTTCTTCTTCTTTTGCTGCCGCTTCTTCTTCTTTTGCTGCCGCTTCTTCTTCTTTTGCTGCCGCTTCTTCTTCTTTCGCTGCCGCTTCTTCTTCTTTCGCTGCCGCTTCTTCTTCTTTCGCTGCCGCTTCTTCTTCTTTCGCTGCCGCTTCTTCTTTCACTGCCGCTTCTTCTCTAACCAATCTATTATTCGGCGTTATCTGTTGTTCCAGGTTTTCTGACACCTTTTCTTCCGAAATTCTGGAATTTTCTGTCAGTTTTTCTTCTGACGTTGTGTCATCTATCTCGAATATTTTTCGCACTTCTGCTACGAATGCTCGGACACAGACACCGTTGCAATATATGTCGAAGCGAAAACTCTCTGGATCCTCTCCTGCTGCCTTCAACGCGTTAGCAAGACGTTCTTGTAATGTTGCTTTCGTTCCGGTGGTCTCCAGATCCCTGTCTTCTAACTCCATCTTCAACTCGGTTACTTTCAGTTCCCGTAAGGTTTTTGTGAACTCCATTTTCATTAAGGTTTTAATTCACCACACGTTATTCTGAGTTAAACACACACAAACCCCACACACCTGACACCAATTGTAACGTTTCTCGTGGTGAATTAAAACCAACAAAATATTTTAAACCAAAAAACGTTTTATTCGTGAACAACTATACACTAAAATTTACTTACACTTAAAACTACTTGGTCTATTTACAGATATATTACACTTAATTATTTACACTGTTACACACGACTCCGTTCTCTTGATTTATTTACACAGTTCGCTTCTTACACCCTATTTATTTAAACAGTTCTCTTCTTACACCCTATTTATTTAAACAGTTCTCTTCTTACACCCTATTTATTTAAACAGTTCTCTTCTTCTACAGTATCAGTCAGTCCATGCACTGTCCACGGTCCACTACACTTGACCCTAATTCCCTGCACAGACCACAATTCCCCTGCGCAGACCACAATTCCTTGCGCAGACCTCACTTCACTGCGCACACCAGGGTCCACTGCACTGCTGTTTACCGCGATGCCCACTTCACAGCTCAGCTTCCACTGCAGACTTCAAACTGCTGACTGCTGTTTCCCCACTGCACCACTGCTTACCGCGATGCACCCTTCACAGCTCAGCTTCCACTGCAGACTTCAGACTGCTGACTGCTGTTCAACCACTGCACCACTCTTCACCGCAATGCACACTTCCCAGCACAGCTTCCACTTCGGACACACTGATGGACTGACGTCTTACTGCTCACTACTGACTGACTTCTGTAACTCTTTCTCACTAAACTCTTCTGTGACTGACTCGCGGCCGCCGGCAGAGGCGCATTTATACCTGCCCGGCTCATTCTCGGCGTTTCTCCGCGGCTCGCGGATTGTCCGGAACCGTCTAGTTCGGGGGAAGGGAAGGGCGGCGGCAGATGACGCAATCCACGCGCAGCGACTTCGGCAGGTGATGCAATATTCGTTACATTATTGTACTTTTTAAAGTATTAGTCGCCCCTCAAAAATTGAGTACCGAGTAAAAATTAATAGTACCGAGTTCATGTTTTTGATTTCGCAACTAAATATCATTAAGTGATAAAATATTATGTCACTGCAGTAATGTGTTTAAACACTTAATTAAAATTCAAAATTTTCAATGTAGGGTTACAGCCTACATTGATTTTGTAACGTTTAACATGTATTAATCTATTCGTTTAAATTATTTTTACAACGTCAAATGAATTCACATTTAACCACAGTGGATTTTAATTGAAGTTTTAATACGGCTCCTCCTCTTCTACAGTCGCATCCCGTCCCCGTGCGATGGCAGTTGCTCTTTTCTCGAGGATTCGCTTATCGATTAGGCCGGAGCCGCGCGCTTGAGGGGGGCCCATTACCAAGTCCCGGAGTTTCATGGGTCGCGTCAGATGCTGCGTTTGTGATATGGTGCGAAGGGAGGAGTCATAAATCCCGCTACGCCCTCTGAGAAATATCGAATTTCCATGTCGGCATCTAAAGACGATATCCTTATGGGCCGCCGGGAATCGAGGGATAAAATGACGCAAAACTTCTCCTCTGTTCTCGTCAAAAGAAGAAGAGAGGTAGATATTTGAATGTTTACTGTGACCTCTGGAATATTTGTTTTGTTTCAATGTGTGAGGTTTTAAGGACTTCAATAGAAGTCATCGGACCGGAACAAAAATAATAAAAATATTAATCAAAACCAAACGAATCATTTATGTAATTGAAAATTACTCATGGTGTAAGTCGGCTTTTAAAGGTGTCTACGTTTCAGGAAAGCGTACTTACCTTACTGCGGCGGGAGTAGAACCGCGAATGATGTCGGGAGTGTAGCGTAGATGATGTAGATGAACTTTGAAACTTATTCTCTTTTTCTGTAGAAGGGCGTCTGCAAAAAAAGAATAGAAGTCACGAATACAACACTCACCAAAGAATGTAATAAAGTATCATAACATAAATTAAGCTATTGCTAAAGAGCAATGCGACAAAGCATCAATGCCCAGAATACTGTTCCGTGTAACATAAAATGCATCCCATCATTGAAATGTTTACATCAGATTGCTTAGAAGTTACAAGCTGACGGAGGAACAGAGAGGAAACATTGGAAAAAGGAATATTTGCCTTAAGTCCTGCTTTAATCATTCTTGCAAGGGAGAATAAATTCTCAACACCATTTTTTTGAGACGTTATTTCCGTCAGAGTCTATACTTGTCTCTCTCCTTAAAGTGAAGATATATACGTATGCTCTCAAGATGGGAATTTTTTTTAAGATTAATTTTTTTTCTTTTTGATAACATTCTTATATAGTTCTATGTTTTTGTAAAAAAATCTGCTTAATTTAACCTTTTTTGGGAAGTTCTCTCCCGTCTACTTTTATATTTTCTACTTACTAATTACATATTTTTTCATGATTTTTAATGACTTGTATTTCTCATTTCTTCGTAACTTTTATTTTTTATTCTTTAATTTAATTAAGTATCTTCAAAATTTGTTGGACATTTTTTTTTCATTTTCAGATGGATCATGCCAATTAGGCCTATCTAACCTACGTTAATGAGTGTAATTAACACACGAATCGGTGAGTTGGACACTAAAGACTTTTTTGAAGAAAAAAATCAATGATTGTTAAAAAAAGAAAGGATACTTGTGTTTACTTAATTTATTACAAAACATATCATAAAGGTAGTTCACAAGACAGTCACTGTGTAGAGTAGAACATTATAAAATCGGCTGCACTCAACATAAAACCATTCTCCTGCAAATTATATTTTTGAGATGTTATTTCTCCGAAACATAGATGAAATCTATGTTCATATTACCAGGTGATTATATGGCAATATATGTGCAATCAATTGCTACGAGAACTCTAGAAAATCTAGAAATTTCATAAAAGTCGTCTTGGGTAAATTCTATATTCCTTTGTAACTTCACGGACTTACTATACTTGAAGCAGTATATTTCTCACTTCATTGAAGTCTCTAATTACGACAAAAAAACAATCCCATTGCAAAATAACGCAGTGAGAAGAAGTCGGTTCATTGATGACACCTTAGAATTGCTAACAAAACACAAATTACACATTTTATTATTTTGAAATAAAATTAATTTAACAGGACCATTACTTTACCAGAGCATTACATAAGTAGAAGTCGATATTCACAAATCATTTGTTTTTACTATCTGTTCTATCAGAGACATAACTTTGTTAACTGTAGGCTTCCTTAACCTCAAACGGGATTTGCAATCTTGTTCGTCAAGGATCGCAATATATTCTGGCCGACCTGCCGTCTGGTCGGACGCTCTAAACCATCAAATAATTCGTCTCTCATCTCTATTAGGTTGTCCATCACGGAAATACAACAGATATTCCTTGAAAACAAGAGCAAGTTCACACAAATTTTATTAGTTTGGAGTTATCTACCAGATAAACATTTAACAGTCACTCGAACCTCCAGATTATTTACCGGATACTTTAATCACTGGAGAGATTTATCAGGCACTCATAAGCAGAAATTTTCAACATATCAGTAAGATTGACTATCAGACACTTTATTAGTCACCGGTGAAACAGGCCCTTACAGTATTAATCTTCTGTATATTCCAACAAAAAAAAGAGAGCAATCGAATATGCTTTAGTATTTGCAAATAATCCCTGTATAACCATGCATAATAATCCATGTATAGTTAAATATGACCTTATACTGATGGAACCATTTACGTTATCTTTTGGCGATTACAAGTACATTTACCAGAAACTAATTTTTAGTTCTTATAGATTGTTACGAAGCCTGCCAGGTATGAATGATAGATAAACTGTGTTCTACATGTTTCCTTACGCAAACTCGAAAGTTTGCATGCGGTATTCAATGGTGATATAATGTGGATTAAATCAATAGAAGATAAAAACAAAAAATATTTCATGATCAATAATGCAAAAACGAATAAAGCTGGCTTCTGCCAACACCTTAGTATAATTTCTTCGAACTGCAACTCACAATAAATAACGCGCATTTTTCTCAATTAGTGCTGATATTTCTGCTCCTATCTCCTGAGTAATCATAAAAATAATTTATTTCGTATAAGTGTTAAATACTATGTATAATCATCTTTAAATAACGCCATTCTGTCGAAAAGGGACTATTTTTAAAGGTACTTTACCACACATTAGGATACCAATTCGATAGTTATTACAGTTTGTGTATTTCTTCTAGAATAATTCTCCAACACTGGCAAACTCGTCTTGGGGGAGGGGGTAAATTTTAATTTATTTTACGTATTCTAAGCAAAATGAACAGTTCTTAGAAGTCAAATAATGATCAATATTTTCACTGTTTAAAAAGTGTCAAAATATTCCTACTCAATTCTAACTGTACTTTCCTCTCTTATGGGAACGCTGATGTGTTATTGACGTATTTAAATGATGAAATAATGAAATTCATCTCCGTCAACTTAATAGGTATTTATTTAGAGAGTCGACTTGCGATGGCTTTGCCGTCATCATCAGTTTCGCTGTGTGTGGCAAAAGTCAAGAGAGTGAGAGCGGGCACAGTCTCCCGAGTTTTGCCACACACAGCGAGACTGATGAAGACGGCAAAGGCATCGAAAGCCGGCTTTCGACATAAATCTATTATGTTGACAGAGATGACTTCCATTATTTTCTCATTTTTCGTTCTTGCATTTACATAAGCTCTCAGCCTGCATCTCATGCCTTTTCAAACAGAGTAATTACATATTTCGATTTTTCCTATATTACTCCTATTGGGTTAACGAACGCTCTCGAACTAGTGCATTCGAAAAATTCAGAGGCGAACGCTAGCAATGGCCTAATTACTCCATCCAACTGCATCGGGGTAGAAAGGGGTCCTCTCCCATGGAGCACTGATGCGCGCCCCGCGAAAGGTCACAGCTGCCGCGGTCGCGCGGACCAGCTGGAGAGGCAGCTTGTCAAAACGTGAATGGGGTCGTGATGTCAGAACTCGTATGTTAACGTGCCACGCGTTGCGTAGATAGGTCCTCGGACGGCGTCGCCGGAGAGAGCGGGCTAAAAAACTGCCACTGACCCAAGCGCAGTCAGACGCTGTTTTTATAACTGTTTTCTTACAACTTATAATTTGACAGAGTAAAAGAAGGTGTTTTCAAACTTATTTTTGTATTTCAGAGTTACTTAATATGAAAGTAACAGAATTAATATGTTTAGGATAAAACAGTCAACATTTTGCAGTACAATTCAAGAAGAAAAATTATGTACAAATAAATATTCTGATTTTTACTGTTCCCTTAATGTAGATGAGGACGTATTAAGAGGCAATGAAAAATACCGTTCGAAAGGTGCTGACGTGATGTTGGATTATAATACCTAGAGTTAAGAGATTTATAATATTCTGTAGTGACGGTAAAACGGCAAGATATGGCAGCCAATCAAAGTTTATATTGAAATTATTCATCTTGTAGGACATAGAAAAAAATGTTTTCAAGTTGCAGTTAATAGTACTGGGGTAAAGCACTTAAATCAAGAAGGCTTGTCTCATACTCGATAGTCAGCTGTAATTTAAATGTTATTTAAATACTAAATTCAGTGGAGGTCGTCGGTATACTTTTGTCACTTACAAACTTCAGCATTTTATTCTTAGAGAACAATCTTTAGTTCATAATGTTTCATTTACGATCACAACAGAGAATAAAAAAATCACTATAAAATGGACGAGCCAAAATACAACTGATTTAAGAAGTGTATTGACGAGATAAATCTTCGCAACAAGGTTCGCATACACAAATATGCGCATTGACTTGAAGGATACTTCCGATGGGAGATTGACGACTGCCGAAGCCACAGGTTGCTCGGCACAGAGAGCCGAGGCAGGCCACGCGTTGTCGGGCAGGGAAGCGGCCAGGGCCCCATAACTCCCATATAACGTGGTGGGGACCATTACAGTGACGCGTTCTAGAGCATCACCTTCTTACACGAACTAAAATACGAACTGCAACCAACGTTATTTAAAACGTGCGTTCTCGGGACGCCAACCCACGCGCTTGATGCAAAAGATCGCGCCGCTGTTCGGGCTACCTTGCCTTTTATGTGTGTATTATTATGAATAAATGAATTTTAGAAGATAAACACATAGTATTTAACTTCTTTATTTCAGAAATCGCTCATAATCAAAGTGTATTCGTATTTCTTGACCAATTTTTATGTGCCAAAGTTTGCGAGCCTTACCAGCAGCTGTATCCGGCGACACTAGCGCATCCTATAGCAGCAACCTCTAGTTTTCTCCCCAATTTTGATGGAGAGCTGCCGGGCCCTGTAGGTGTCTTTTATTAAACTTTATATCATAGTTCTATATGCATTAGTTCAACTTACTTTTATCATTGAATATGTCATTTGCGTCTACAATTGCCGTTGCCGAGCCTTGGAAGCGGCGCTGGGCAGGGGCGGGGGCGGGGGAGGGGGAGGGCCATGTGGCGTCAACGCCTCCAATTACGCGACAGGGCCTCGGCCTGCGCCTGCGCTACCTGCCTGTCCGCGGGCGTGCACGGCGGCTGGCCATCGCGTATTCCGGGCGAGTGGAGAGCCGGCCGGCTGAGTCGCAAGCGAAAGGGAAATGGAGAAAGGCGGGGCGGGGCGGCGCAGGGCAGGGCAGGGCGGGGCGGGGCGGGGCGGGGCGGGGCGGGGCGGGGCAGCGCGACGGAGCTTAGACGGTCGTTATCAACGGTGTCTTGCGACACGGCGCGTGCCGCGACAGACACGGCGCGCCGCTAGCAAACACCTTTCTCTTCGAAACTGATACCGTTCACGAAGATCGTTCTTGCAAACAAGGAAAGGGAGAGGGCAATGTGATCAAGTGATGAATAGGATAAAGCACATGGATAGTTTGTAAAGTAATAAAAAATCAATATACGGAATTAGAAAGAAGTAGAAAAGACTGTTTATATTAGAAACCCTATATTCCTAATTCAAAATCCATATCCAAAACGGTTTTGTGGTAAATGAGATGGCTTAACTTTAGTACATTTGCGCTGATTTCACTGCAGAGCCTGCGTGCACCAGTATAATTATATTTTATCTATGAAAGCATATATGTCAGCAAATGCTAAATAAGACGCATTCGTTTGGAAAATTTAAAGTATAACATTATATTAAGATATTAAGATGTTATTACACATTCTTTCTCACAAAGTCTTCGACATAAAAAAGGCTTCTACATTGAACGAAAGCAAATACTTTACATATATCTATTACAAATTATTAAATTATTTTACAAGAAAATATTTTATTAATCCACGATTATAAAGTATTTAAAAAATAGTGAAGATGCCTGTTTCTACACCTACGTTCACATTCGAAGTTTCGTACAATTACGAATGACTCACCTCAATTAAATTTTCACGATTCATTCACTCCCAATTTCACGCTATGCATTCTCACGTCCTTACTTGTCAATTTAAAACCACAAACAACGTACAATTCTGCAGCTATAATGCCCTCTATTTCTCAACTGCGGTGAGACCACTCAGTCGTCATACCGGTGAGTCACAACATGGCGTCATGTTCGCGTATCCTGCTTTGTGACTGTGATAAACAGCAATAACATTTCCAATTCATAAACAATAAAACAAAAAAAATGTAAAAAGTACATAGCCTGTCGTTGTTAAGTGAAATAAAAAACAAGACGAAACGCGAGACCTTTCGTCAGGGGACTGCCGGGAGCGGCAGAGAAAGTAGATGGACAATCGGCGCCCCACCGCGCAAACAAAGAAGCAACCCGTCCGCCAGAGGTGACTTGCGGGCTGCCTACGCCGCAAGAGCTCCGGCACAAGGCGGCCGCCTGAGACGCTATTTGCGCTGCGCCCGCTGTTTGCACGCCGACCACCGGGGCAGCCGGCGGGGCCGGGTCTTAAGCCAACTGCATTTGGGCGACGACCTCATCAACCTCGCCGCTGAGGCCTCGTCGAAGCGCGTCTGCAATTGCCGCAACACCTGCTATTGCAAAGGCTCCCGGACCGCTCACAATGTCTGTTGTGGCAACGAGAGACATATTTGTGACTTCCTGATGACTTTTCCCTTTGTTTTTTTGTTTGTATACATTATATACACTTTCATACGTAATTTGTTAGAGTTTTTCTACCCTTAATGAGTTCATTTTTCATTCGCCTCCAAAGAAAAAAATCTACTGCCAAAGGGGAACGTAAATGAGCAACGGACGGATGACTGCTTACCAAAGAGATTCCGTGCCAATTGAATTCTGCTATCACGAGAACCATAAGTGTCTCCGAAGTTCTCATTACAGAAAAAAATTATTATTAACCATCGATAGTATACGTAGTGGAGTGAAGTATAGAGATCAGATGAAACGTTGTGCCATAAAATATAAGCGTCGATATTAAGTAAACCCTCATTGTCTATTTCCAACCGAATCTCCACGATCTGGTTCAGCTCGTCACAGGTCACTCATTGATCGCTTCCTGAAATTTCTCACTTCCGTCAACAATGGTTTACACTGCTTTACTTCTTCCACCGTAAACATTCGCCGTCGGTTAAGAATCATTTAGCAGAAGACAGATCGTCACTGACTGCAACAAGATAAGACTTCTCGAGCGGTACGAGAATGTTGCATCTTTAAGCCCAACGTGTTGGTTACGGTACTCGTTTGCCCGTCCTTTCGCTCCTGCGCCCAATTTCCCGCGACACCCGCGGCGAGCATCGCGTGTCGCGCCGCGCGCGTATTCAAATCGCCGGCGTGCAAATGTCACCGGGCCGCGCGACGTGCGGAGCGCGACGGCGCGGGGCGGGACGGCGCGGGTGGACCCGCGGCGGTGACATTTGCAGACGCCGCGCCGCGCCGCGCCGCCAGCGCACGCGCGTATGAATACCCGCGCCTCGGGACCGCTTCTCGTCAGCGAGGCTTCGCAGCCACGACGCCCGTACGCGCGTGTGCGCGACAATTGCGACGCACAGTGGGCGCTAATCGCGCCAAAGGCACTGTGGCTTGTTTTACCTTATATGCAAGATGCATATCATAGGTGATAAATTACAAGTGACGTGTTTAGGTGGATGTGAACAATTCGTTCTAATTCTCATTATCCTGTTTCAAGTTCTTTCTCAATGTTTCTTTTAAATATAAGAGATACAGTTGTCCTCATATACCAATATTTTACTTTTTTAAACAAACTGACATAAAAAATGTCAATAAACATTTAACTAAAGTATTAGTTATTTGTAATATCCTCTTTCATGTAATTCCAATACACTGATTCTTTTCATAATATATCGCAGTCTACATATTCATCCAGTACTGAAATTGAAAAATACTATATTTTTTATAGTGCACCTCGATGGGTGAGGAGTTAGCTTACTGACTTCTGAATCTCCAGCGCGCGGACTCGATCCCGGCCGGGGTGCGTGGATTTTCGAAGGGCGAAAGGCGTCACTTCTTTGGAAAGTAAAAGAACCCTGTCGTATGCCTGGCAAAAATAAATGCCACCGACAATATCCCGCCCTAACGAGATATCACTTTCTCCCAGACAGATAGCTCGTATATAGTTAACTGACACCGACGTCTGGCGAAGAAAGTGAGTCACACCCCAGGCGTATCAGGGGATCGTCCGCGAGGCGCGTCTGCTCCAGACCCGCGCCGGAGGTAGGCTTCCTAGGAAGCTTGGGTCCAAAAAGAGGTTTGCATATGGAACTGCATTCAATATCCTCTAAGGGGGATCATTAAGTGTCACATGCGATTGATAAATTACTACAACATACTATATTTTATTTCTAAAATTAAACATTATCTCGCTCTATTTCAGTTTCAATCGCTGTGAAGTTACACATTTCGAAGTATTCGATTTTCCTCAAGCCTCGTTCAAGGAATCCAACAATTGTTCAATTTTATTCCCTATTTATTGTGTATTATTATTGTATTATTACTATATTTTTATTACAATATTCATTTAACTCTCACATCCAACCTCGTGAATGTCGAAGACACGTCCGTTCTAATGCAATGCGGGTTACATGTCCAGGACGATCCGCGGCTAAGCTCTTGTTCCGGGCGCACCTGCCAGTGCGCGGCGCCGCGAGGCCTTGGCATTCTGCGGGTCCAGAGGCGACACCTCGTCCCCGCGCCGGCGACATCGTGCGTCTGCGGCGGGCGCGGGATTCCACGCGGCAAAAAGCGGCTGCGGCGGCGCGCGGCTCTCCGGGGGCGGACGCCCCGCGGGGAATGGGCCGCGCCGGCGGCGCCAGGGCTCGCGCGCGCGGCTAAATAAAGGCGTGCGTCGACGATTCAATGCTGCTCGCTTCGAATATTTGTAGCATTTGTTGTAAGGCGTTATTTGGCCGGTAGTTTTTTGTCGATCGTCTGATAACAAACTGGACACTTCCAATCTCTCCAGGGAGTACATTATAAGTTCGTGCTAAAGTTATGTTCAGAGAACTCTTGCAATGTTATTCGTCACCTTCATTTATTTTCATTTAATTATATTTTACGACATCTCATTTATGTACGATTGTCAGAAAAAATGTCTGTGACGTGCTCAATTGTAATAGACATTTTGTCACTGAAAGCAATATTTCTAAGAGTGGATGAAGAAGAATTTTCAGCATATCTGTATAAAACATAACGAACAAAACGTTACATCATTAGCTTTATCGATAGCGATATCAGCGATACAAGCGATATCACTGCAAATGAATGGCTCACAAATTTAAGAATCAATCAAGACCAATTATTAGGCGTAAATGGTATTTTATTATTTATTATAAAAGGAAATATAAAACACAATATTGTGAATTCAAAACGGATGTTCAATTCTTTATAGGATAAAAAATATATTTTTATTTATTTTCAATTAATAATACGATATCCGAGTTCCTGACAGGATTTTAAGCAATTATGTTATATGGTTTAGAAAATGTAATATAATAAATATCTGACACAAATTATTTTTTCAATGAAAATAAAATATCTACATGAACACCTAAAAGCTGTATTTATCTGGCAAAATTAAACCACCTTCTCCTCAAACAAAAACATGCTTTTCAACTTCCAAATAATCTAAAACAATATTGCTTTCAACCATACGTTCGAAATACTTTCAAGGTACGGCACAGAACATGTATTCCACACACGTTCGACTCAGGTGCATACAAAGAAACAGCTCTTGTTTTCCATTAACCCCCCCCCCCCCGATCTCTATGGATTGCCACAGGCGAAAAAAGAGCTTTACGCTTGAGTGGTTCTCAGCAAAGACACCAGCCGGGCCTGGCCCGGGCGATGCGCCGCGGCGAGGCGCAGTGCGGCCGGCAGGAAGCCGCTCGCTCGGCCTTTGACGCACGTCTATTTTCGCCAATGACGGACGGGCGGGCGCCGCTCTGCATAAGCATCCGGCGCAGCTACAACTGCTCCGCAGCCGGATGCCCTGCGCGGGGGCGCCGCAACGCTACAACTGCGGGCACCGGCCTCGACCTGCGCACTGTTTCCTAAACACCTACGCAAATCCGGAATGACCTTTATGTGGGGGCTACACAAGATCGCCCGACATTTTCATTTCCTCTTTCCTTTGTCTCCCTGTGGTTTGATTCTGACGCTATCATATTCATAAAACGACGTTGAAAAGCAAAATGCACTTGAAAAGATTCCAGACATTTGGATTTTTAAAAAAGTGGTATTGGTTTAGAACACGATATTAGTACGTTCAAATTGAACCCAGCTGTCGTAACTGTCAGTGGAATGTCAATTTTAGTGACCCATTTTTATTCTTGATAAAACTGAACCAAGCAATAAGCAGAATCCGCAGAACTAATTGTATTTATTTTCTTTTTTACCCGTCAACGAACGTGGATACGTGCAATTACATCGAAGCTGGTTTTGAATGATCAATGCAAGCTCATGAATGAGAATATTCAGTCAAGGAGTAAAATTTGTATTTACTGGCAGTTTTTTGACTGTAGGTTAGTGTGTTCTCTTGATACAATGCAAATACACATTACGTTAATGAAAATAGTTTTAATTAAACAGAAATACAAAATTTAGTGCTTACGTTATTCCTCAGTTCACATGAAATCCTGTAACACCAATCGAACTGAATTTTATCTCATAAAGGCGTATGTGATATGTTGCGTCCTCACCATTGTCCCGATTACACGAATTCCTGGCTCCACGGAAATGTGGAGTACGTACACAATTCCCTGGGAAGGGAAACCACTGCAACAGGCGCGTTTCGCTCTACTCTCGGAGGGAAGGGCGACGCGGCGGGGGCGGCGCCGGGGGCGGGGGCGAGGGCTGGGCGGGATTACGCAACAGGCGCGTCTGCAGCGGGCGGCGCACACCGCCCAGCCCGCCTCGGCCTGCTCTCCCGCCCGCTGGGCACCGGCAAATGCCAAGGCCGCTCACTCCGGCGGGCGGTCACACCCTCGCCCCGCTCCGCTCGCGGCTCACGGCGCGGGCGGCGGCGGCGGCGGCGGCGGCGGCGGCGGCGGCGGCGGGGCAGCAGGGGAGATGGTAAGAAGCAGTGGACTCGATCAACAGACGAGAACGTTTTTAACGCAACATTGGCGAAAGAGGTGGTGCCATGGAGCAAATTACTGTAACTACTATTACTCGAACAACACGAGCTAGCAGGATAAAAGAACAGCGGAGACAATGAAAGCAGGTTTGCGAATAGCGGAGTCAATTACCTACGAGAAAACTATCACAATGGAAATTGATAGTTGTATTGTTAGCGAGAATTTAAATTTATACGTAAGCTTCCGCGCCACTGCCCTGAGGAAGCCTGCGACATGTCAGGCGAAACGTCGGCACTCCAGCCAACGACGCGGCGTCTCCCGGATAGCCGAGAATTCGAGAATTTAAATTGTTGAGGTGAGACATCGCGATGTAGAGGAGATAGTGACGGTGTGCAGCGATCCCGGCAACGCAAACAACACCGCGTTCGACCCCGTTGCACTCTCACTTCTTCACCGGGACTTCGGTCATTCGATACTTGGGCTCGATCGAGCCCGGGAGACCTCGAGTGCTCTTAGGCGCGCGAGCAAAGCCGCTCTTGCAGTTCCCATGGGATCCAGAGCGCTCGACCTTGCAGGAGGCGTTTTGCGCCTTGAATACACAAGAGCTCGCCTCACATTTCGCATACATTAATTCAGAGCGTACAATAGACTGTGACGGATTACTCGATTACTCAATGAGAGTTCAGACTTGCATAATTTGCTAATACAATAGGTCAAGTTCAAACAGCAACGATTCTACCAGGCAAATTCTAACCTTACATGCGAACCACTGTTCACAATTGATGACTTTCGAACACCAATTACTCAGAACAAATATGCTACATACAGATCTCACAATCTCAATTACATCCACAATTTCAACCACAGGTAGTACCTATGTTATATACATGTTTCATAAAGGTCATAAACAACATACAAGATATTAGCAAACAAGGACGCAACTTTTCATATTGTATCTTCAGAACAGAATCTCAATGACTCAATAAACTCCGAAACTACATAGTATTGAAAAAAAAAAATCAGAGTCTTGTGAAAATAAATTCGTATTGAAGAAGCGAAATCTCAACCAAAACTACAGTAGCAGGGAAAAACTGCAATCACCAGAATAATATGAGACATCTTTTATACATTACCAGATTGTTTTCAATCGAAACCTTACTCATGTTTTTTTTCAACAAGTTATCAATTTAATTGGTGATATTGATGAAAATATTTTAGGTCGAAATCCGATGAACATCTTTGGAGTTGATAAAATTCCTTGAGGAAAAACCTCAAGAAATTTGTTCCGCTACGCGAAGATATTGATAAATTTCTATATCAGGACCTTGCAACATCTGTGAGGTTTCATCAGCCTACAGAATAATCCAATGTGTAAACACCATCCTTAAGCATGGTATCGAAGAACAAAACCAGAGGAAATTTACCCTGACTGTGAGCGCACCGCTGAGTGAGTTAGAAAAGTGCGATGCCAGATGTTCGTTCTGTTTGTAACTTGTTCCACCATTCTTACGGTGTTGGCAGCGCTGGGTTTGGTCCAACGGAAGAGAAACATGCAGTTAAAAAATCCTTAATTCATTTCATCGGATCATTTGGATAAAACAATCAGGAATCAGAAGTTAATAAAATTTGCTTTCCATATAACAGCAAAACATTAAAAAAGAAAATGCTCGCTTCAATACTAATTTTCATCAAATTTCCTTCAAGAGTAAAACTTACAGACATTATGAAAAATGTTAACTTCAAACATCGGTATGTTTATGACACTCTATTTACTCCGCTCAGACGCGCAAAAACATATTACAAACATATATAAAACAAAAACAAAGACAGCACGAGTACACATGGAGTGTACCACATTAAGAGGAAATTACAGTTCAGAACATCGCTGAATTCGTTGTTTTCGTGGGGTCTTGCGTAGACTAACTATTAGCTGAAACTACTTTATTCTTTTTTAACCGAAACCAGAAAAGAGAGCGGGAACTACGTGATGATATTTCATTATCTTATCCGTTGATCGATCAGTTTCATGACATAGTTAAATTTAATTATTTACAAACTCCATTTAAAAAAATGTGTTATTTCCCTCTCCAAAACTACACTGCCTGCGCTGTGAACATCTGTCACCATGTAAACTTGTTTATCAAGAGATTCTTATTATCGCCCGATCCACCCACGACTGCGTGTGCGCACATCATCAGACGTGCCCGTTGTGTCAATTGGGTGTGGCGGCACCGCCAACTGTGAGGAAAACTGTAGTGTTTTAGTTTCAACACTCGCGCGCGTGCGGAGGGCGCGACCCTGATTCGACGCGGCACACGCTCCACACACGTCAGGGGGAGGGCGAGGAGGGGAGGGGCGGGGCGGAGCCGTGTGCATTGCCTCCAGGGGCGGCGGGCTCTTCGTCTTACCCAGGGGTGCGCAAACTACAAGTACCTCGCGTGCCACATATACATGTAATAAATAACTCGATACTTCAGAGTGGTTACATTGTACCTAAGATGTAAACATGTTTTATTCTTCTGGTCAGTGGGAAAAAGTATTTAGTTCTCGATTTAAAACAAATGGTGCTACATAAAATCACAGACTTTCTCATATTATATTTCTATTTTATTTTGTTTGGGCTAGCTATTCGGACTCTCACATACATTTGCCAGCTGCCATCTATAGTCGCTCAAATTAAATTTTTTTAATATTCTCAATTTTTAATTCTAAGTTCTAATAGTAGAACGGAAATATTACTTTAAGAGTATTACAGAACATACTAAATGGCAATTTTGATTGAAAAAGTTGAGTATTTTTTGTAAAAATAGCGTTTAAGCATCACTGTATCTCAGAAATTTGAAGATTTTTTCAAAAAAAACTTGAGTGTCGAAACTCATCATTAGAAGTCATTTGAAAAATGTCCACTCAAATTCAATAATGCATACAAATCGTCGTAAATATGACTATTAAAGGCGTGAGTGATATTTCAAGAAAATTACATTTGTGTAATTTTTGAACAAACAAAAGAATACAGAAAAACATTTGGGTCATCTTAAAAAGAGCAATTAAAACTGTCAGAAAAATTTGAAGAAACAATTTGATATTATTTGGATTAGTGGCGATTTGTTCACATTATTGCATTTATGAGTAAATGGACTTTACATAATGTCACATAACGTTTCTAGAAAAGTCCACAATTTTTTGTATAAACGAGATCAATATTATGCATTTTCAGAAAAGCTCAATTCCCATTTTATCAAAACGGCAAAAAATGCACATGACCTTTATGAAATAACTAATTATGAACTACGAATTTCATCTGAAGGTAAAAACCCTTATCTTGTCAATTTTCTAGGAGTAGGAAGTCGCCGAAAAATCTCAACTTTGTAATTATCGGAAATTTAGAGTTAAGCCTGAAAAACGTGCCACCTTTATAATTGTATTTTACTCTATTGTTACAAGATATTTAAACATAAACATTAGAGCCATTTTAGACAAAAATTTAAAATGCCCGTGGGGCTTCATGTAAAGTACCCCCAAAAAGTAAAGCATATTTTTCAAAATCGCAGTGTGTCGATTCAGCTCAAATTGTCAGGTGTTTTTTTTTTTCAATTTGGGAAAATCTCACTCATGGTTTAGGCACTAGTGTTGTTCACATACACGGGACGGACAGACAATTCAGAGAACACCACCTTAATTATTATTGTCGCACGTTGTCTATTTTTCTAGAGCTAAGGAAATTGTTTTCTTCAAAGAAACGGTACAGCGATACAAGTAAGGAATAAATTGACACAGTTGTGCGCAACACTGGATTCGGGAGCACAGACGTGTTATTAATTTGTATCGCAATTTTTACAGGATTTCTAAAATCATTGATGATAATCAGCAAATAGAGGCATTTTAGCAACGTATTTTCACAATCTTCAGCTCTCCGTGTATTTCGGCTAATTACGGCGAACATAACTTTCACAGGATTTTTTCAATAGAAATACGAATGACAAAAGATTTTAGCCGGTCCAGATGGCTGCGACAGTACTGCCTTAGCGATCTCGAACCGAAGGATCGCGAGTTCCGATTCCGCCTCCGGCATGGTGTTAGTCCTTTCACCCCCTATCGTCATCATATCGTGCCACCCTCATAGTTACCATGCCGTTACTCGCAATAGTGGTCGCTAATGACCTAGAAGTTGTTGGAATCTTAAATAACAAAAAAAAGTAAGCATATTAGATCGACCAGAAGAGGTGACTCAGGACATTAACTGTCACAACAGTGCCTCTGACCGGGAGATCCTGGATTCGCGGACCGCGCGCGATCTTTCCTTTCTCTTGTCCTATCCTCACCTCTTACTTACACAAACATACGATTACATCTACTACACATGCCGGAAGACCAATCGGGATCGTAGAGCCTGTCCCGGCTGGGGCGGTGCCCTGCTGGTGGGAGTTTAATGGCTGGGGAAAACCCCGCTAGCCAACGGTAGGTCGGCGCCGGATCTCGCCATCCAGCCGGGGGAAGATCAACCCCCGAGGAACAAATATGCACTACCCTTTCGGGACTAATGATCTTAGCAGCTGACGCGGACCGGAATCACTAACCAAATAATCATGTTCCACCCATCATATTAAATAATCATGTTCCACCACATTAATTTTAAGAAAAATGTAAGTGATAAATATTAACTAGGAAAATAAACATTCTTGTTGAAATCGACGGTGTATAGAATGACAAATTGTGCGTCCTTGACTTGAGCGGAGAACTTTCTTCCGCCATCCGAGACGCGTTTCCCCTTGGCAAACATTGCTGCCCGCCCAGGCCGGCGTTTCCTTGGCCGGCGCCCCTCCCGTAGAAACGTCTAATAATGGCCTGTCGACCAAATACTCTCGTTACTTCCCACGACACTTCCCCGAGAAAGCTAGTATTACGGTATTTTATTTATGTAAATGTGTATTCCAACTGAATGCAAAAGTCATACTTAAGTAATTACCTTCTCGCCGACTCACGACGTGGTGTTGACGTTTAGTAAACAACGGAATAAAAGCATTCTTCTGCCAACGCGTTTCAGTCAGCATATAAGGCGCGAACCGATTTTACGTGAACGGGTCTCAAGAATATTACGGCTCATGATTCCAATTTATATACTCGTAAATCCTTGAAAACAACGTAAGGACGTCAAAAATCATAATTTTACTGACATACCATTTACAGTAAACTCAATTAAGATGGTGTTGGCAGTTCACCAAAGGTGCACGTGTGTAGAGCACTTATTTTCAGCGGTAACTAAAATGTCACATCAAATTACTCGCAAATTCAAATAATAATTTGGATGTCGTCCAAATGATCGGATAATCATCGCCTTCATTCAGAGTAAATTCTGTAGAACCCCAGGCAACACGTGAATCTATATTATCTATTTCTGATGACTTTCCTTTTTATTATAATATTTTGTTTAGAAGAAAAATCTCCCACCACATACGTTCTGCGGTCATTTGCAACTATATTCCTTCGTGTACTTGCAACTGTCTACACTCTTGTAGAAAAATTAATAAAACGTAAAATTATTTCTTTTAAATCAGCGATGTGTTATAATTACTCTAAACCTATAATGTATTCTCTCTTTCGCCATTACAATAATTATAGTTTTGTGAGAAAGGAAATAATCGCCCACAATGAAAGATAATTTCCTTTCTCACATTATAGATTATCCCAAGGTATATGCTACCATCACGGAAATAGTAGTTTTATTTAAAACTAAATGGTATGAAGTACCCTGGCCCATATAGCCGTCAGTATGCTTCGATGCCACTTTTTCCGAGTGTGCACTTAAAACAGTAGAAAAATATACAATAAACAATGCCCAGTAAAATTTGTCATGGCCTTTTACATCTCAAAGATCAGAAGAAACCGCCAACAAAGCCACGATTAATGAGAAAACAACAACAGCAACAAAGTGCACACGCCAACAACTCCGCCGTTCGAAGGCGGGTTGACCCGAGGAGCCGTTCTGTTTTGAGAGGTGAGCGTCGGTTCCGCGGGACAGGTTCCACCCGGGCCACGCACTGGGTCTGAGGGGGCGCTCCCGTTGCCGCCCACCGAGGTGCGTCCGGCGAGCGCTGCGGTGGGCGGGCGAGGCCTGACGTAACGGCGTAGGCGGCGGGGGCGGTCCAAGGTTCGAGTCCCGCTAGCCCTGCGCTCGGCGGGAGGCTCCGGTCTCTCTCTGCCGGAGCAGAGGCCGCAAGCTGCGCTACGAGAGACACATCTGGCCCGTCGAAACCTTCATCACGCTTTGACATCTGGTTACTGAATATAGATTCAATGTTGGTGTAATATATTAACTTTGTTATGTATAAATAAGTACTGTTAGGGCATTTAAATATTATTTACTTCATCATATTCAAAGTGAAAGTGTCAGATAAGACACTAAACTGAAGCAGAAATACATTTTGAGGCTTCGCGTTTGTGTCCAAATTCTTATTAAGTGGTCAACCATAAATTACGTAACGCTAAAGAGAGGGGAAGGGGTTTCAGGTAGCGTTACGCTGCGTTACTTGAAGGTAGGAGGTGTTAGTTGAGTGTTTCGTCACATCGATTTATTTTTAATTTTCTGACAGCTGGCGAAAAAAATACTTTTTTCTTTTTTACAACAAAACATTAAAATAGTAATCACTTTTAAATAAACATAAATAATTTAAAATTATTGTTTAGTTTCTTACAATAAATGGAATTATTTTTGCATGATTTTTTATAGAATCTGTAGCTTTGCGAAGAAAATTTTCGAAATTGATTCTAGAATCTATATTATATAATCCAAGAATACTGTCGCTCATGTGTCATCCACGACATGTGCAAGGATTGGAAGAAATTTTTACGTCTTGTACGTCTTGTGCGTCCCTCCTTCACATACCACTTATTCCTCATGTTATTGTTACTTGTAGTCAGCATCGTCAATTAATTCTAACTTTTATTATCACAAATTTTAAATTATCACAAAAAAATTAATACAAATAGCTTTTACTGTTATGTAATATATATTTTACTTTCTGTAAATAGAGGGTGTTGTCACAAGCGTTCCGTAATTATTTAGGGGGGATTCATGCGCACCTTACGGGTACGTTACTGTGGGAGATATTCAAAACACTCCAAATTTGCGTTACGTCATTTATGGACGGCCTCTAACTTATTTCTTGTCTTTATTTTCTGGAAAAACATCGAATGAATCGTCTTAAAATAATTTTAAATCTGATTACATAAAATTTATAACCCTTTTCGAACAGATTCATTACCAGTGCATTAATCAGCATCGCTTCGTCATTCATGGTTCAGTTGATAATAACAGAGAAAGTAAAACTGCAACGTCAAATACACTAAGAACCGTTTTCATCTCTGAAACTAAAGGAATATAAATTTTGTTAGTGAAAATTCTTCCTATAAAATATAGATATATTTAAATCCAGATTGATGTACATAAATTGACTTAATGAAAAATAATTTCTCGGATTGATTATTAAAATATTGCACACAATATTAAGAATATTTCATGAATAAAAGTGAATAAGTTAATTCCATTACTGTGTAAATAAAGAACACCATGAAACTAATAGCACATACATTCACCATTTTCACTTTCTCTCACTTACTAACGTAAGAAGAGAAAGTATTGTAATCGTGCGCCAGAAAACGGAATTTTCAACACAAAAAGTCTCATTAACGACCCTGGTAACCAATATGAGCATAAATTCACTTGCTAAATGTAGAAAAAAATTCTCTAACTGGTGTAGCCAGAATCCATGTTTTGGGCGTTCTTCATATCGAAAAATCTTTTGTCAGTCCGTCTGTCTGTCACTCCGACCGTCTGTCCGTCCGTCTGTCCCTCCGTCTGTCCGTGCGTCTGTCCGTCCGTCTGTGCGTCCGCCAGTCCGCCTATCAGTTAGTCTGTCTGTCCGTCCGTCTGTTCGTCTGTCTGTCTGTCTGTATGTCTATCAGTATGTCCATCCGTCTGTCTGTGCACAACGCTAGCCAACTGTTCGGCCGATTTTCTCAAAAATTGATGTTCCCCATTCGTTTTGACTGATGTCGTGGCCTCTGGATTTTGAAATCCATAATTTAATTTTGGAGGTACTTTACATTTTCAAAAAAATTATACCAAGTTTTTTATAAAGGATATATATCTTTTTGCGTTGATTTAGATCCACTGAAAAATAAAAAAGTGTGCCGAAAAATTTAAATTTGGGTGTTAAAATTTTTATTAGTATTATAATTTGAATTGTTGTAGATTATTTCTAAATTCGTATTACAATAGTGTTATATTTGTCAACGTATCTTAATATTTACGCCGTCTGTAATTGCGCATGCAAGAGTCAGTGAAAAAATGACGCCTATTCATCAACGAATTGCATACCGGAAATTGGATAGTATATATGTTCCGTAAGTGCAAAACTTTCATCGTGGAAAAATGTTCGTGGTAGGACGTTTTCCGCAAATTTTATAGGCATTTCTTCAATTTCCTAATATTCTAAAATGCGATGAATCATTCCTAAATTAAGAATAAACATATGAAATACATTTGTTAACGCATTCACTCAAACTCAGTGTGTCAATTCACTCAAGCCATGATGCTGAGTAACTGTGCCGTGCGTGCAAACGCAAACACAAGGTCGCTGCTTACGCACCTGCCATTTGTGCAATACATCGTCACAAAAACAATTACCCGCACCATAATATGGCTGTGCCACGCGGCCTTGCCGAGACAGCACACGTCGCGGGCACGATAATGAAAGAGGCTGCTAGTAATCATTCCCGAAATCGGTTCGCATTCCGCCGCGAGGCACGGCACAAAAGCGGAAGAACACGCGTCGGAGAGGAGGAAAGACTAACGACCACTAGAACAAGAACTCTCCCCGCCCTCGCGAGCAGGAACTCCGTATACGGCGACCGCGAATTGCCTAAACGCGGCGCGATCGGTTCTTTCGCTCGCCGTTGCCGCGCGCGCTCCATCTATTGACGGCCGCGAGAAATGAACGCATAGGCGCGCGTGGCGGCGGCTCGGCGTGGGTGAGGCGAGAGGCGGCCGGAAGGTCGAAGGCTGGTGCAGCGGCGGTGAAGGCGCGTCGCGGCGCGGCGTGGCGTGGCGCGGAGTGGCGTGCGCGACGCAGTCGGGCCGCGTGCGTGGCGCAAGTCCCCCCGGAGAAAGCGGTTTCGCCTGCAGCCGCCACCTGCTCCGTGCCAACCCCCGTGCCCCCGCTGCGCTCCGCGAGGCGAAGGGTTGCGCCACGCGCCGCCCGCCCTCGGGGCCCGCGCTCAGCCGCGGCCTTGTCGAGAATGCGCGCGGACGCCAGAACGCTCCTTCCAGTTTCACCGTTCCGCGAATCGTACGACCAACCATTTGAATTGTCAAATTGCCGTTCGAACTTGATAAACGGAATTAAAATCATAAATCACACTTCGGGTCTAATTCCGTGGCGCCACCCGCCCCCTCTGCCAGGGCCGTATTTACCGATAAGCAAAATAAATAGTTACTTCGGGGCGCCAACCCATGTGGGGAGGGGGAGCGCTTCAGAAAAAATCATAATATTCGAACAAAAATCATACATTGTTTGAACATGTAAATTTACTGTTAAACAAATTGTTATTAAAAAGTTTAAATTTTTTTAGACAGCATTAGGTAAAGTGGTTGTTTCACGACATTCAAAGCATATTAAAAGTTCAATTTTTAGCATTAGTATTAAAAGTGAGGCGATGCAAAGGTGTTCAGATAAATTTGTAAATGCAAGAATATTAAACAATAACTTCAAGAAAGTCGGTAAGCTGCAAGAAAGAAAACAAAATACTTTCGTCTGACCACTTCAGCACCTACTGAACTTAATATCTCATTAAGTGATTTGTAGAGAACCTACATGAGTACATATAAAATGACCAGAATTAAGGCTATCTAAAAAACAGTATGTGACTCAGGTGGTAAAAGTGATTTAATTTTGCTGATAGAATTGCGTCACTCGGCCTATCGGCCTCCTCTTCCAACTGCCCCTGTCCCTTCCTCGCAATCAAAATGTCACTATTACCGGTCGTATCATAAACAACTATTATTATAATGAGTGTATTCTGTAAAAGATTGTTTTCCGGAATAAGGGCCCGTATACAATTTTGATATGGGGGGGGGGGCGTTGTAAGTTATGCCTGCCCTACCTCCTACTTGAATCTACTCCGTACACTTGGAAGGTAGCAAAAGCTAAGCCGAGCCCGGAGAGATGGGAGAGGTCTGTATGTTGGTATAACATTCGTTGCAAATAATGAGTTGCACAGGCTTCAGGTGGTTTTAAGTTCATCGCGGAGGAGGAATGCCGTAGCCTTGCCGTCAGCTTGGACGTACGTAGCGATATGTCAACAGGGCCCTAAACGTAATAGCTTGGAAGAAGCCTTTTACTTTTCTCAGTGTAGAAAAGTGCTTCCTCAACATGGGATATGATAGTTATCAGAGATACGTTACCACCCGAGGCTCTCCGATTTTGAAAAACTTTCAGCACAATTTGGCGGGGCTTTGTCGGACCTTTTCAAACTTTTCAAAACGGTTCCAATTTTTCTCTAAATTTCTTGTAAGAATATAGTAAAATACACTGATAAAGGTGGCATACACTTTTTACTTTCCAGTATACATACATATATACGGAGTATAGGGAAAGTTATGTTCACATTATTTTTTTATGTGTGCATGTGATTTAAATAATGTCATATAAAGTTAAAACTCAATCATTTACTGTGAAAACTAGCTCAAAATACCGCATTTGCAGAAACACTCAAAAGTCGTTTTCTCAAAAACGGCTCCAAATTGTTTCTTCAATCTTTTCGAAAAGATAGTGATAGTTGTACTGTTTAATATGATTTTGTTTTTCAAAAATTCCACAAATGTAATCTTTTTAAAAGATCTCTCATACCGTTCAAATGCACATTTCCAGCAATTAGTTAACACTATTGTATTTTTAATTTATGTGCTTCAAATGGCTTTAAATGAAGTTTAAATGAGGAAACAATGAAGCTTTTTGAGACTAGACTGACCGCCATCTTCAATTGTGCGATTGCCGATGACCAAAGTAGTCTGGAATGTTAGTTTTATAATAACAAAACATGAATTGAATGTATTGGTCTGCAATCGCCGAGGGAAAGTTTAAAGGTGTGAGAAGTGTAAGAAATAAACGAAATAAGAAGCCATCAATAACCTTCACAAGCAGCTTTTAGTGAAAAGGAGAAATCAATCAAACGCACTTTTCTCTTCTGCAGTAAAGGCGCCTGGAATTAAAGACGCTACCTGATGCGACGTCGCAAGTCCTTTCATTAAAGAGCATACGAGATACGTGCGAGTTTTTTTTAAGATGTTCTTGAAGATAAATGAGTTGGATCAAGGGGTCGAGGCGGACTCGCACATTGTATTCTGAGATTCCCCTCACCCACTAGAACTTTCCAATCAATTGTTCATCTGAAACATTAGTTCAATGCTGCACTAACAATAATAATAAATTAATGATTTACCATAAATAGTATGACAGCGCAATGAGTTTCGAAAAACAAGGAATTTTGATATTATCATCGATATGGAGGAAAGGAATATAAACACTGAATTATTAAACCCTTTGTATAAAAAAAAACAACTATAGAGTTATCGAGATAAAACGGATGGAATATAAAAAAACTCCAGATAATCCATCCAAAATTTAGAAATTTAAATTTTTACAAGTACAATTCAAGTTCACATATTCACTGAAACGTGTTAAATACGTTTAGAAAAGTTAGTTCCATTTTTCGGAATGTGAATCAATTTTCCCGTTAGAAGTTGATAATATAATTTTAATGTCAATATACTTTGTTATACATCAGTCCGACTGCACAGAGTTAACATCCATAACAGTATATTCCTGTTAATTTTTGGATATTTTTAGTTTCCTCGTTGCGGGGGAGGGAAAGGCAATCAGTCGCACATCATTTTCCTTTACGTCATCCACACTTCATCCATTGCACCGTAACTGACGGAAGGAAAAGACAAAACCTAAACCTTCCAAAGATATTCTACGACATTCTTTTCAACGACGTTCATGAAGATGAATAAGTTATATTAATACTTTCCACATAAATTGTATTATATTCATCGACCTAAAACTATCATATTCCAGAAAGTGTGTATGCGCGCGCGATCGAGAGTGTGTGTTTGTGTGAAGGTCTGATCATTTTCCTTCTTTCCTAGTACTAGCATTCTGAATGTATTTTTATGAATCTTTCCATACATTTCATTTATTTTCCTTTTGTAAAAATATCAATCTTGTAAATAATTTAGTTAAATTAAAAAAAATAAACACAAATTCAGAATACATATATGTAACCTATATACGAGTAAAATAAAAATAAGGAAGAACCCTCCTGTAGACATGATAACAATCGTTTCGTGGCGGGACCAGAAGGGACGGGTTGGGGCGTGGCGTGGCGGGGAGAGGTGTGCGGGGAGGGGGTGGGGCATGGCGGAGCGTGGCGTGGCGTGGTGGGCGTGGCGTGACGTGGTGGGTGTGGCGGGGCGAGCGGAGCGCGGCGTGGCGTTGCGTGGCGTGGCTTGGCGTGGCGGGGCGTGGCTTGGCGTGGTGGGTGTGCCGTGGCGTGGCGGGACGTGAAGGGACGGGTTGGGGCGTGGCGTGGCGTGGCGTGGTGGGCGTGGCGTGGTGGGCGTGGCGTGGTGGGCGTGCCGGGGCGTGGCCGGGTGAGGTGCATCGCGGAGCGGAAGGCCCGGGCGGCGCGACGAGGGGACAGCGGGCGCGGCGCATCCCAATTGGACCTGGGGAAAGGCGGGCGGCCGGGCCGCTTGCGCCAGAGGGCGTGTGGCGTGCGGAGCGCGGGGGGTTCATTCATGGAGCCTGGCCCGGCCCGACCAAGACGACGGATGCAACGTGGCCCAGCCGAGCGCCAATTCGCGACGCGGCGCGGCCAAGGCGCCCAAGGGACGCAACCCCAATGATGTAAGGAGGCCGTTGCGCCTCAAGTGCACTGGAGCGAGAACAGCCAACGTTCAACAATACAACATGAACCAAGTATGGATGATTTACAAAATAAAGTAACACAACAAAATGTGCAAGCTCGTGGAATGATTATACCGGTTAGAGGCAACTTTAGTCATTTTTAGATATTGAAGACACCAATGACCCTAACACAAAAATGACTTTTTTTAATTGAATACTGGAAGGAGAATCTAAAAATGCATAATGACTTACGTATTTTTTAATTCATAACTTTTAGTTTATGAATCTTGCGTTCCTGGAACAGTAGTATATACTGTTGCATACATTTGATGCCATTCCAACAATTGTATACAAAGATAGTAATTTTCGACTCTCCATTTTTGACTCTTTCTAATGTGATTATTTTGATTCTGTGGAATTTTTTATTATTATTATTATTATTATTATTATTTGGTTGTGCGGCAATCCCAAAATTACCATGTGTCACCGATGTTATATATGTATCCAAAGTTAATAAGTTTAATTTTTTTGAATTCTTACGTAAATTAAAAGTAACATTTGCGTGGGAGGTGCGACGCTTCGCTTCCAAAAACCACATAATCATGAATTGTCATTGAAATCATTTACTATTCTTCAATGTTTTCTGAAGCTAAAAATGTAAAGCATTTGATGATGGAGGAATTTGATCGTATTATACAATACAAGTTAATTGAAAGTGGGTTAAAATGAGCATCACATAAATGAGGAAATGAGATTGTTACAAAGCCGTTATTTTCTCATTACGTTCTGTTCTGATTTGCATAAACGGATATCACGGTCAACTTTGCATGGTCACGAATATATTCAGATATACGATAGACACCTGGCACAAAAAGGAAAGAGCAGGAGAAACAGATCTCATTAGATTCTCAAGAATGCGGTCACTAATATAAAACTCACTGAGATATGTTTTCTGAAAAAATTACAATAAAGCATTGATATATGATGTCAAGGAAGGGAAAACACAATTCGCCAATTACTTTATATTACTCGAGAAATCTTTTTAAAGAGGCTGATCTCTTGAGAATGCTAATGACATTTTCAGCCATTTTTTCGGAGAAAACATTTCTGCGGTAGCTGTTAGTTATGTCTACACTTATTTAATATTTTGTAAAGAATTAGAGAACAGAATTAGTTGCTGCTATGTTAGTCTTGTTCTTAAAATGTTTATCTTTTCTTCTGACAAAAAATTAAGAATTTTTTAATTGACCTTCTTTACCACACTAGTCCTTATTAGTCATTTTAGGAAAAATGATTCCTACTTCATTTTTTGTCGCATGCGTAGAAAACCATTGTGCTGCAAATATTCGATGTCAAGATTCTGAAGATCTGTTGTTCCAATATAATTCGAAAGCTCTATTTTGACTTAACAATTGGAGGTTCAAAAACTTACGACGTGATAAAACATTGCTGTTTTTCCCTCATTCCCATTACATCAAATAAGTACAGTAAAGCTCTCTTAAAGTTTGTGTGTTCGCAAATTTTCAAGAAAATGTTTACGTAATGGCGCGACAGATGACATTTTTAAAACGGATTAGAGTTTAGATACTTTTAATGGTAACCAATTGATTTGAATATTATATATATATATACATATATATATATATATATATATATATATATATATATATATTCAGAATCATAATTCATAAGTGCTATCAATGGCCATATACGAGTATTGCCTTACGTTTTCCCTAGTGTCTTTTGTTTTATCCCAGTGAAGGATACGTACATTCACATTTCATTTTTCACAAACAAATTTTGAGAAGCAAACTGTGAATGGAAAAATCCGTTAATCCCTTGCAGAAAATTATCATTTCACAAGGGTCGTTTTAATATCTCGAGGTTTCGTTCACCCGGCGCGACACACGACGATGGAGGTGCAAGGGACTCGCGTCAACGCGTCGTGGCCGCGCGGGTGACGCAACGGCGCTAAGCGGTCGGCGCTGCCAACTGGAGCGGCACCTGCGGCGGCGGCGGCGGCGGCATTTCGACAGCCCCCGGCGGCCGCAGCGGCGGAGAGGCGTTGCAAGCAACCCGGCAGCGCGGCCGCGGCCAACGCATACCTCGCGCGCACCCGCCGCGACCGCGTCGCCAGCGCATCCGCGAGGCAGGCGAAGCCGCAAAGGAAAAGTGAACAGTGGTGCTGCAACAGCACTTACTTTCTTGCATTATTTTCAACTGCTTCTTCTTCTTCTTCTTCTTCTTCTTCTTCAGCTTTTCCCTTTTAGTGGTTAGGGGTCGCTGTTCCTTACTCTTCTCCTCCACTCAATCCTGTCCAACACATCTTCCTCGATTAACTCTTTCTCTCGCAGGTCTTCCACGACACAGTCCTTCCACCTTCTCTTTGGTCTCCCTCTCCTTCTTTTCCCCTCCAGTTGCATACTACTCACTTTCCTTCCCACATATTCCTCTTCCCTTCTCATGACATGTCCAAACCACTGCAATCTTCGTTCCTGAATCTTCTTTGAAACCTCGATCACTCCTCCCATCTTCCGTATTACTTCATTCCGGATCCTGTCTTTCCGGGTCTTTCCCATTGACCATCTCAGCATTCTCATCTCTACCACTTCCAACTTCTTTTCCTGAGCCTTCTTCACCATTATTTTCAACTGCTCCGCTATGTTATACTACAATATACATATCCAAAGATGTTTTCAACCACCAGAAATTATTTTCGGCACTGGATTTCGAACACAGGTCCTCCGAGTTAACACGCCGTCAGCCGCTACGCTACAGAAGCGCTCGAAGGTTCGAACTCGGACCGACGCTTAAAAATGTGATTTTCTCAACACAATGTACTTCCAATACCCAATATTTTCAATTTTCGAAAATATGGAGAGTTTCCCGAACATGGACCTAGCATCATATTTTTTACAGTCCGTAGGAGAAAATTTAATGAAAATATTGGTGCCGTGTTTGAGAAATTTATTTACTATTCTCTTAGGCGTTCTTTACGCTATCCGGGAATAAAGTTTAATCAAAAAATTTAGAGCCTGTTTTGACAACCTCAAAAATCAAAATATCCGTTTGATACTCCAAAAGCCTCGAGTTCGTTCAGATCGATCAGAGAATATCAGTTTTGGAAAAAAATCGGCGAACGGTTTAGGCTCCGGCGGTTAATATTCGTGCAACTTTTCTTGAACGATGACCTTGAACCCCCTCCCTTGTGCAAGAAACAGTTGAAGGCAAAAGCTCGCAGCGGGCACTAATGACAACCTTCCAAGCATTGAAACTTCGTTGGCGCGAAACAGAAGCTAGTCAAAGCCAGTTGCTTTCATAGTGCAGAACCCCTGTTCAGATTTATTGTCAATATCGAAAGAAATGGCTGAGTCAGGTCCAGGTTCTTCAAGGGAGTCAGCTAAAACTCCCGAAAAAGTTAAGCACAAGATGCAGTTTTGACTTTCATTTCACAGACGTTGGCATTACTTAAAATACTCTAGTGGCCGACTTTGTAACTAATATCTCCACTCCACCCGAAATCGTCAATCCATCGTTCAAGAAAAGTTGCACGAGTAATACCACAGACAGATGGACAGACGAATAGACGTTTTATCATCAATCGATTTTTTGGTATCAAGGACCCACAAAACATGGATTCTGGCTACACGTGTTCGAAGATTTCTTCTACATTTAGCTACGTTTTGAGAAAATTTTGAAAATGTGTGTGGCTTCATGTAAAGTACCCCAAACATTAAAATATCCGTTTGAAAAAACTCAGTCTCAATTTCCTTCAAATCGATTGCGGAATATAAATTTTACTATTACATACCTTTATCATCTTACGAAGTAAGTGCGAGAAAGTGAAAAGAATTCATTCCCATCTTTTAAGTCCGAGCGATGTCCCAATCCCCTGTACTCAAATTGATTACTCTTTACTAGTCGAGCAAGACTAGTAAACAAGACAATCGTCGGAGCTACCAGACGCAGCTTCCAGCTCCAAGTCCGCTGGGGCACTGCATGTCTCAAAATAAACGAAAAAAATTTTTAAAAAAATCTTTTGACGTCCCATTTTCCAAAAAATCAATTTTTTGCATGGCTATAAATTTTGTAGTAATTGCTTCAAAAGTTTGTCAGTTAGTTGCAAGCACTATGTTTATTTTAGATCGTATTCATTTACTTTGCATATATTAACATAACTAGTTGTGCTACAACAGCACATATTTTCTCGCGTTACTGGAAACGTAATATTGATATATTGCATTTTCTGCGCCACTAACACATCAACCATTATTTAAAAATGTCCAAAGCAACCAAGAAGTGAGCAACGACCTGTTGCTAGAGCAGCGTTATCAGAACTATGCGCATTCGCATGGCTGATAATATCAATACAGTAATTAGAATATAAGCAATTGACATCAAAATAATTGGGAACATTCGTGAGATGCCTTTCGTCGTAAGGTAACAGTTCCGATAGCGTTTCATTTCATCACCGACTTCTTACATCTGCACTTCAGATACGATAAACACAATTGATTTTCAACAAAGAGAGCGTCCATGATTTCTCGGAAGAGAGAAGATGATATAAACAAAAAAGTGCTACTCAAGTGCTTCTTAATAGATACGGCATTGTTGCGAAATTTCTATTAAACTTTCAGGGTTGCTTAAAAAGAAATACATGGATTCACTGAGAATACACATTGAGTAAAGAGGACAAAAGCGACAAACGAAACATAGAATTAATATTGGCATTTTCAACAGGAAATTATAATTTAAATTAAATTATTTTTCATATCATTCATTCAATTTTTAAAGTTGCACGTAGTTGCTGTGAAATATGTAGATATTTCATTATTTCAAGTAGAAATTACGCAAAACTGCCTTTGTACTTTTCAACAACAAAATTTAACCAAAAATTTGCAGCCATTTTGTTGAAAATTTTGAAAAGGGCTTCATGTAAAGTACTCCACAGGAAAAAAAATCGGTTTCAAATTCCAGGGTTCCTGACAACAGCCAGAACAATAGAAGAATATCACTTTTGGAGAAAATCGACTGAATGGTTTATTCGCTAGCCCTGTGCACAGACGGACGGACATGCGTTTGCCGTCAATTTTTCGGTATCGTTTGAGAAAAATCAGCAATTCAACTATTGAAATTCAATCAGGTTTTTGGCTAACATTTGATAACAGTAACCCTTTATATAGTATGCGTAATAGAAATGATTTGTCTCGGCTAACGAGCTCCATATTTGATTTCATAGATACACCGTCAAAATAAATACCCCCCACTCCTTTGAATCTTTTCACAACGCGCAAACTGGTGCTCATGAAATCCTTCGCAGACAGTTCACACTTAACCGTGGGGAAAAGTTATTTTCTAAGAATGCATAAGAGAAGAAACACGCCAACTTCAGTATTTCACTCCTCCAGGACAATATAGTCATTTTTCAGAGAGGTACATTGTTGCGCTCGTACATCTTACACAGAAAAAAAAATATTGTGAACACTATTGTTAAAAAACATGTTCTTATATGAAAATACGTCTATTTCATCTCCATCGAGCTCTATCTAAACGATTATTATAACAAGATTAAGTAAATGAAGTCGCCACGGTAGTTATTTAACACGTTGCTCTACTGCAATTAAATAGCACTGCATAAGGCAATACCTGCTGTGCTATGTATTACATTTTCTAAGTAAGTGAATCTTTCTTGGCGAACAACAAATATTAATAATAATTTTCAAACAAGTAACAGTGCGGCGGTCGTCTACAACATTTAAAATTTTAAAAACAAATATTTAAAATATAAAACACGATGTAGTAACATGTAGTATTCTAAATATATCATAACAATATGATTACGAGAATTCAAGTAAACAATTCACAAATTGAATGTTCAAAAATTTAACTTAAACACATATTTACATTTTTCCGACCTAAAACTTTTCCCTGATCTATTCATTAATGCAATCTTGCTTTATTCAATGCTTTTTTAGTAGGGAAATAAATGCTGAACTAAAAATTTTGAAAAAATTGACTTCAGGACTTTATTTTTTTTATATTTTAGGTAGAAAAACTGGAATGTTCTAATTTTGAGGAAGAAAGCTATTTACTAATTCGGGTTTAATTATTGGCATTCCTTGCGAAACGAAATGCAATAAATATAAAGTCAATTAACGAGCTAAACTAGGACATAATAACCATTAAACTGAATAAAAATACTCACTGCGATAATTTATATTATAGGCATCAAAACTCTACATGTAACCAAAATGTTCCGAAAAACGAATATATTATGTTCAAACACTAAAAATTACTGGTACACTAAATAAGTTCTGAAGCTTTGCACATTAAAATATCTTCACGAATCAATATAAGACACCAAATAATTCAGAACTCTTGCCTATAATAAAACTCCAGCACAATCAAGTGGCGGAGAATAATAACTGATTCTCCAAGACGTCTTAATATTTTAAACAACTGAAGAATAATGTTATTGTTTTCTACTGAATTTGAATGATTTCGAACACCAGTTTGTGCCGCCAGGAATAGTAAAGATTCATGATTTATTCAAATGATCCATAAATATAGCGATAAATTTACAAATATATTGAATTAACGTTGCTTACATGAATAGGGGATCATTAATATGTTCAATGTCCACAGAGTTTGCGTAGGGCTATGTCAAAACAACCTTTTTAGTATGATTTAGGTGGTAATGGCTGAATCATTCAGTTCAGCGTCAGTATTCTGCTGGCCAGCCAAAGAATACGAAATAATGTGACTACTTTTGAAAAATGTCATTATTTAATGAGAACATGCATTCACACCCAATTTATGGTAGTTTCCTACTTTCTCACCCTTATTTTCACGCAATATTACAGGGAAAATACTCTAATGTTCGAAAACTTTTACGTGGCCTTATTTCAAAATATATCTTTAAGGCACAGATTTCATTAAGGGAAAATCTCTATCTTCAATATTTCAGTTGTAGAAATACTCCGAAAATATTTTGAACTTTTGCAATTTTCGAAAGATCGGGACTTTTAACGAACATGAGACGTGCACTATTCTCTTAAACGTCCTTTATACTATTAACAAAACACTTACAACAAAACTTAATCAAAAATGATGGAGAAATTTTGTTTGAAAATTTCATAATTGTCCTAGCGACTTCATGCAAAGTACCTTCCAATATTAAAATATCGATTTCAAATTGAAGGGGCAACGACATCAGCCAGATCGATTGTGGAATATTGATTTTGGAGAATATCGGCCGAACGTTTGGTCGCTAACGTCGTTCACTGACTGACGGACAGACGGAGAGGTAGACACACAGGCGGAGAGACTGACAGACACATATACAGAACGACGTATTGCCTTTATTTGATTTTTCGGTATCAGGGAAACACGTATTCTGGCTACACCACGTGTTAGAGGATGTTTTTTTCTAAAGGCTGTAGCAGACTAAGGGTGATAAAAGTACCCCCAAGCTGAACTCAATTTTGAATAAAGGGCATATTTAATGTTATTTTGGAAGTCATTTTTCCAAAATCTCAAGGTGACAGCCTGATTGTTTTGGAAGATATCAGAAAAAATACAAATTATCGGGTTTTGATTTTTTAATATCATTACTCCGAGATAAAATTTTGAAAACATTCTGAGACACAGTTGACGTCTATACGAATGTTGAATTAAAAAGAAATATTGGCGGGGAATTCAATTAAAAAAAATAAATTATTCGCTATTTTTCTGTTTTATTCCTGATATGACGCCTCCAAAAAAGTTCTACAGATTAGTATTAAGGTGTTCTTTACTGCTGATTTTCTTCAGATTTTTCTTATTGGTGCAGATTATTTTTGGTGCCAAAAAGAAATTTTCAAAGGAAATACATATTTCGGAATCGCCCGATATCTTGGAGGCTAGTCTGTGAACAGCTCTAGAGCCTAAACTATTGGCAGGAATTTCGCTAACATAATCCGCTCGATCGAGTTGTCCGGGCTCTAAGCCCTGCGATGATGAAACGATGTCTTGAAATTGTGGGCGCCCCTGCGCTATTTTCAAAATATTGTCGAAAATAGAAACATTTGTTCTTTCAATTTCTTGTAATAAAGAGAGCGTAGGTCCGATCTTCTCTGTTAACTCTGAAATTTCGGAACTTACAAAACTTTTTATTGTTTCGGGGTTTTCTTACAACCACAATATTAAAGATAAAATATTTTTTCTTCAATTTGTAGTAGTTTTCGCTTAATTGTGAGTGAAATACAGGCAACTTGAAAAATGTAAATAAGATTTTATCAAAAGTGGCTCCAAAATGTTTCTTTAAACTTTTGGTAGACACAGTATTACATGTATTGTAAATTATGCCTTCAACACCATTTTGCTGTTTTTCAAAAGTGACACAAAAATAATTTTTGTCATAAGGACGGAAAATATTACATTACGAGTGAGATATTTCCCGTCGGGGCGACGACGTTAGGAGCAGAGGCTGGAATTTCTAAAACATTGTGTGACTATTTCGTCCATATGTTGTAACATGTTTTATTTCATACAAAGTCTATTTTCTTATATAGTAAATTAATATTGCACTATTTCACGATGTACGAGTGGCAAAAAAGGAATTTCTCACGGCAACAGAGCAACCTAGAATATCGATGTCTGTGAGAGTATTGCAGTGCCCTGCACATTTTAAAATCCTCTGTTTTCGCAAAGGGCCCTGTTGGCACTTTGACCGCCAATTTGCTTCAAATTTGGCGCATTGTTTTTTAATAGGGCATTTTTGATGTTCTTTGAAGATGTTTCAGAGGAAATGACTATACATTTCAAACTTGGCGCTTCGGAAAGCTTAATTTTCCCCAAAAAGCCGCGCAAATTTCTTCGCTGTTGACCAAATACTCATTTCTTTTGTACAAAGTTACTTGGCGTAGATTGTCAGCTGTTTCCTGTTAGTCCGGAGCGTCACTGAAAGATCGCACCAGCTCCTGGGCAGCCCCGCGTAAAATTGCAATTGTCGAAATAGTAGGAAGTCGCCGATTTTCTACCTCAGACGCCTGCTCTCATTGTCATCACAAGCTAATGCTAATGCAGAAATGCAAAAACACGAAATTCGTAAGGAAAAGTTTAATTTCGTTTGAACAGAGGTAACTGTGACAATTTCGTCAATACTCGTTAATTCTTTCTCCAAGTAATCTTTGTCAATTGTGTGTCGTCTCTTTTCCAGAACACTCTTGTCTGACAGAAAACTACTGATAGAAGAGGTGATGTTTCGTTGCAGCTTCTATTAAAATGCTCTCCCAACTTTTCTTCGACTATTTCGCCCCATACCGAGAACTTGTCAATACCTCCTAACTTACGATTCGAAGATTGCAACTTCTTCACGACAAAGATGCAGCAATCGCCGTACGTCATCGCGCAAATAGTGGAATAAGGAAAGGAAAGATGAGTTGCGCAGATCTCAAATCAAGGTAAGAGAAAGTGCTGCACTAAGTGAAAGAAAATATTAGCAAATAACAATACAGGTTTAGCGTTGTGGTTTCTTTACGACTATGCTATAAACTTGCAATTTCTGAAGCAACAGAGTATTACAGATAGTTGAATATAATGCAAGACTGACCTTATGATTTTAGAACGATTACATTTCATACTATTCTTAGTCACAAACTAATAAAATACATAGCTTCCCCAATAACATTGAAATCAAAAGTAGTGTCCTTAACAATATATATATATATATATATATATATATATATATATATATATATATATATATATATATATATTGTAACACTACCGATTACCTGTGGAATCGATTAGCGACCCTGCCGCTAGCTCAGATCGGTGATGGAAGGAACTGTTACACAGTACAAGAGAAACACAACAAAAAATAAACACTTGTTCACTGGTAAAATGATTCACTTTATTCCTGAGCAAAAAATAAACAAAATTGCACCAGGGAAATTACGATTTTTTACACTAACAATGGAAAAGGAAAATTAAAGAGAAAAGAAAATTAGGCATGTTAGTAATTATAGAAAAAGACTTATGACTAGGAAGAAGGTCAACTGATTACAACTAATATTTACATGAGTTACAGGATGATAATTTAACGTGCCCAAGCACATTACTGCGTTACATAAATCTTGTGGGTGAATGCCCCTCGGGTCATTCAACCTCGTAGGGTCCTTTGTGTGCCCAGGCGGGCCCTCGGATGGCGTCTGGAAGGGGGGCGGCGGCCTTGGGCGAGGACGCGACCGCGGCCGTCCTTCACGCCTTTTTGGCGCGTGGCGTCAGCTGGGCGATCCTCTGGTTATTATGCCACCACTGGCAGCGATGTCTGGGCGAACTGGCAGCGATGTCTGGGCGACTGGAAGTTCTTGAAGATTCTTGCAGCGACGTCTAGAAGATTCTAGCAGAACTGGTTGATACTGGGAGATACTGGTTGATACTGGTTGATACTGGTAGAAGTCGGGCGATCTCTATCTCCGGAACGTAGTAATCAGCCTAATGTCTCTTTAATTTTTATAACATAACTTCGGAAAGTCTAGCGACAGATAATTCCCACCCCAGAGAAATATTTTTTCTCTACCCCTTTTTAAACGCCACAGAGGTCTACTTGCCTCTCCCCGACGAATAAATCCCACCCCAGAGAATTAATTTTCTCAATTGTTGTCAGCTAGTAGCTCTCGCCCCTTCCGAAATCTTTCTAAGCTTTTCAGAGACAAACTGGCCTCTCCTCGACAAATAATTTCCTCTCAGTGAAGTAATTCTCTCCCGACTCCCGTCAGCCCAAAACTCAAATCAAATCTGATAATATCTGCGTCGAAAAAATTCCAAGTCCGGTAGAGGTGAACTTGCCTCTAACCGCACAATATTCCCCCCAAAGAGAAACTTCTGCCCCGACTGTTCCGTCTAGAATTCAAATCCCTTCTGCCGTTCTCTCCGTCGAAATCGCTCCAAGTTAACTCTTTCCCCCCACCCCAATTTCTTATGTGTCCTAGTTCCCTTTGATAGCAGTGTCGCTATTGGTTAAAAGTTGTTGCGTAGTGAAATATTTTAACCCAATCGCAGCGTGAGAAGCGAAGGAAACTTCCACTCTTTGTGCAGGCTGCGAGCATGCAGGGTTGTTCTCGAACCTTCTAGACTCTGGCCCTTGCTTGCGTAGGGGGGCGCGTTCGATGACGGAAGTATTGCTCTGGGCTCCCCCGAAAGTGGGTGGTCTCGAAATCTGCAGCCGGCTGTGAACACTTGCACAGTGTCTGTCAACGGTAGTCCTCCAAACGGCCTGCTTAATGGGGAGGAGGCGGTAATGGCCTCCCGCGATAAGTGAAGTTGCACGTGCGACGCAGTGTTTACATCCCCAGTCGAACTCCGGGCTACAGCTGAATCTGTTTACATTCTCCCAACTGCCCCTCAGCCTTATGAAATTTTGTATGACGAAATCGGTTTCGCCACAATATATATATATATATATATATATATATATATATATATATATATATATATATATATATATATATGTGTGTGTGTGTGTGTGTGTGTGTGTGTGTGTGTGTGTGTGAGATTCAAAATTAAAGATGAATTAGTTAAAAGAATTCCTTATGAAAGTAATGAACAATAGAGTAGTTAAAAATGTAAAAGCAAAAAATACTGATTATTGTGGAATGAGAAATTCAGTAAATATAAGAATAAATGAGTAAGTATTAATAATTAGAATAAAAAATGAAATATCTAATCTTAAGAAAATAAGATATAATGACGTAATACAATCATTTTTTGAATCAGTATTATAAAGTCACTAAATTTACACAAGCAAGTATTTCAGATTTGCAGAAAAGAGTGTAATGCTTTGGCAGTTAAACATGAAATTTCCAGCCCACACCAGCAATTTACTACATCCTCTAGATGTAGATTACAGATCTTTAAAACGTCATTGGTCTTAAAGATTAACTACAAAATGTCAGAATATTCTCATTATAAAATCAATTGTTAAAACGTAACGAGTTGTGTAATATAATTTTGTTTTGAAGTTATTGTCCTTCAAATATACTGTATATTTCCATAAAGAGCAACAGGTGCTACAACAGCACATACCTTTTCTCGTTATTAGTAATGTTTGCGTAATATTATAATATTGCAGTTACTGCCACACTAACTCTTCAGCAATCACTTAAAAAAGTTGAAACCATTTCAAACGAAGTGTCTCTAATGCAGATCAACTGCATATTGCAATGCTATAATATTTGTAACACATTATAAGACTAGCAAAAATAATTTCACACAAGCTTGCCTTGATTACATCTTTCACGTGAAGTGAGCTTCCAATTTTTGAATAGTACAATCAGTGATGAAACCTTTTAAAAATGAAATAAGAATATAAATTAAACATCCAGAACTGCCTGAATATACTTGCCTTTGCAAAGACTGAACAATTATTATCGTAGAAGAAATCTTACAATAGTAGTTCTTGTTCCCTAAAAATCAAATACAGGATTCTTTTTTAATTAAATAAATAGTATAAAAATGAATAGTTGAAAAGTAAGTATCATCGTAAAATAAGATCACAATCAACTGTTGTTTCTTCAATCCCATCACGACATCACTATTATTAGCATGCCTTGGCAAAAACAGTTTTATTGCACGTTGATATAAACCCGTTATCTCGTGGCATCAAAGAAATCGACATAATAGTGTATTACTGTCGGTTCAATATCCATTCAATTCGTTTCCACGCGCCGTGCGCAGGGGCCTTGGAGGGGCCAGCGCCGTCGCCCGCGGCGGGCCGCCCCCGGCGGAGAGCGGACAGCCTTGCCAAGGCCGTCCCCGCCTCGCCGATGCATTCCCCTGTCGCCGCGCCCGCGCGGCCAACGCGCGTTTAAATGGCCGGCGACCAACGCGCACCGGGACTCGGTGGCCCTCGGCCTTGCGCCTCCCAGACGGACCCACACGCGCATCGCGAGGATACCGTTGCGCAGGCGAAGGTGACTTGACCACTGCCGACACTAAGTCCTTTAGGGAAAGGCGGCGTTTGGAAGAAAGTGATTCTACCCACCGGGAACCTTGTGTGCCATTTGCAATTGTCTTCACAATACGCGAGTACGACACGCTGATAAAACAAGCATACAAATGTCAACGAATACACAATTCAATAAATGATTGCATGGATGTATCTGAATGTGTGATTATTACCTCATAATACGGGAAAATCCTCATCATACGGGGAAATACCCGGAATATATCAATTTCTATTCATAATAACAACTTTGTGTATAATTTCACAACTCAGCTTTCATATGACTAGCACGAAAAAAATTTCAACAATGTCTCATTCATTTTTTGCAGTACACAGAAACCATAGTTACTTTTATAAAAGTTAACTGAGACGTCTCCAATTAATTAAATTTCAGAATTAAAAATTTAATACAATTTTTTTGCTGTGCTGTCCGCCCAAATTATCAAGACTATCCAACATCATCATGTATTTTTAATACATTTTGTTCAGATCTTTTTATTTCCTACGTTATTTTGCAATACGAAAAGATAAATTTTTTTATCAATTCGCTCAGTGCATACTATTTTGTTAGGACTTTCAGTAATTACAAAATATTTGATATAAATTTTATCAAAATACATTTATTTTCGATTACATATCCGATTACAAATATATTAATCTTTATTTCCTACGTCCACACTTACGATAACACTCTAGTGCCATATATCTTAACGAAGCCTATTTCCCCTTATACTGAACACATTGAGCGAGGTAGACTTCTTCCAGCCTCGTTGCAAATTACACTTTTGTTTCCTCGAATAACAAGGTAAACATAATGTTTCGTTATTTCCAATGGAAAAGTAAACGTGTGAGACGAATGCAATTTGACAGAAGCAGAACAAGGATGATGCAGTTTAAACAAACGAGTGCTCCGAAGGCTGCACTTAGAGCCACGTATGCAACCGAGGAAGCGAAAAGAACACACTCGCAATTTGTTCGAGCGGCTGCCGCAGCGCGTTCGGAACACGTCCGACCGCTCCACAGCGCCGCGCTCTGCACCGCGACCTTCCCCGAGCGAAAGCGCTCGCCCACCGCGGTCTCGCCGGCGCCCGTAAAAACGCCGAGAGGAGATGCCGCCGTCGAGCAAGGTCGAGCGAGGCGCGGACGCCGAATCGATGAAATCATTACGCTCATTACACGCTCCTTAACTCTCCAGCGGCAGGTGGTCTCAACTCGGCGACGTCACCCTCGCTTCTTGCCCCCGCAGATCCCGCCCTTCGCCGATATCTCACCGCAGAATCGACGACTCCAATACTCTTTCCTCATCGGCGAGTCATTCTTGCGGTTGTTCCAGTTCTCGCTGTCACTGCGGTAAACTAGGCGGCGCAAAACTTGAGCAAAAACGAGTTCCCGAAGGAAAATTTCAAGGCTTGTGCAGCGCAAATTCATACAGATGCAAACAAGACTATGTAGAAGACGAGTTGTATTACTACCGTTACAGCGTACAACTGTTACCGTAACTGAGGTTACCACTTTTACACCTTAACACTGAGGCGACGCACGACATGGGTCTTCATTTGTTTAAAGATGAAAAGAAAAAAATATTGTAAAAAAGGAAAGAAGAATCTATTAGATACAGAAAAAATCAGGGAATATTTAATGCGCTAAATATTTCACATAAAATAAAATAATTAAGAAGAGATAATGTGGGACTCTGAAACGGATTTATATTTCGAAATTTTGCAGAGTAACAAACGCATAAACTCACTTTTATCATCCTTATTATACCTTCATATTGCAACAACTGTTAACCATTACACAAAATGTAGGAACAAAAACGATATATAAATAAAATTTTATTACGATCACAAAAATGCCATATCATTCAGAAAATTAAATATTTACACATATCGAAAACTAATGCTTTGAAGAATTTCAATAAAACAGCAAATTTTACAAGTACGAAAATTTTACAAGAGTCAAATGTCCAATATTTTGGTTTAAAAAGGTTTAATATGTTACTTTAAAGTTCTCAGAAAAAACATATATTGCCCTTATAAACTTTCTCCAGCGTTTGCTAGTTGTACATTAAGATTTCTTCTCTTACCGTGTCCGTTTTTCCTATGACACAGACGCTCTATTCCATGTAATACATTGATCGAAGTATATTTGAAACAGAACGATGAAACGTTTGAAAATACGGACACCTAGTAGGTTACTTAGGTTTTTTGAACTCTATTTGACCAATGAAATACTTGAAATTCATTAATACCTATGCTATTTTTTACATCATATAAATTAAACTTCATGATGAGAATGGACAGAAGTGAATAAGTTAATCATTTTATTCCGGATTTATATACAACTTAACTAAGAATATTCTTATATTTATACAATAATGAGCAACCGTTAATATCTGCTGAAACAGGTGGCAGTTTCATGAGTTCCATACGATCTCATTAATCGTTATTACTCTAAATAACACACACGTTTTTAATATACGATCCGCATGACACAAAAAATAAGAAAATTGTCTTCAATTTATCTTTTATTCTCTAGTTTGTTCAATAAGATTTATGACCATCCTAGATCCAATAATCGTAGTTTTCTTTTCCCGAAAGCTGTAACTTCACATTCACAACAGAGTCTAACAACGTCCTTTTAGAACTATGCTCAACACACAATGCATCATCAGAACACTTCTCCTTCAATACGCAATCGTTTGTACGCGAAAGACGTTTAGAAGCCTACAAATAAGGCAAATGATTATTGCCTGACGAAGGCCTGCGCGTTTCCGACTTGGAGGTGCACTGTCTCCACTTTCTCTCCGGCTCGGCGTCCTTTCGCTCGCCTTTGTCACCCCTAAGGTCACACCACTCCTTTCCTTTCCCTCTCCCTCTCCCTTTTTGCCTCACCTACGAGTCCTTTCGAGTGTAAATTAGATAATTTTTGTATGCTTTGAATAAAGTGCCGTCGTCATGGTACCTGTAAAAGCTATAGTCATACATTCATCAATATATGTGATTGTCTACACTGATGTGCTGCGAGTAATATAGATGTCTTATTGTATTGTACTAAAGACAGGATACCCGTGTAACTACATCTTTTCTTTGATAACTTAAAATTTGATGAATCCTTGACAGAAATTTGAATCATGAAACAGAATTTATTTTAGTACTTGTTTTATTTTGCACGAAATTGCACGTTTTGGATTTTTTTGGACGAATTTGTAAGATTCATAGTTTTATTGCATAAACTATAATTCTTATATTAACAACTTATTTTAATGTACCTTTTTAAAAAGTTCTATTTAAAAAAAAAGGTTGTGTAACTTAATCCTGTAGTGCATTCGGGTGGTCTGTCAAACCCGAGTGTCGTTTAATATGCATCAATGCTGTATTTTGTTGCCCCGAGAAGTGTGCGTCTAATGAAAATGTCTGAGTGATATCAGTTGCGAGAAGGGATTTGCCACGAACTCTTGATTGCAGCCGCTCAGCCAACGCGGTCTATATTCCCAATCGAACTTTGTGAGAATATTGAAAACATCAAATGTGATTTCTTTAAACAATATGTACAAACTTAACTTTAATAAAAATATTAAAATAATTGCAGTGCATTCACTTAGTGGCTATGAGTTTTTGGCTACATAACAGCGTTTAGTAAAGATTTGATATTTATATTGCATGTTTTTGCACATCTTGGATTTTTTACTTCACGTTTTAGAGAATTTTATTGCCCGAAATACTTGTTTTTAATGTTTACTACCACGTTCAACTACCCTGGACTTCGTTTGCATTTTGATATCGTTAACATTTTATCATGCATACAATTTGCAATTTTTACTATAAATTACATTTGCCTTTTTATATGAATAATTTTGTTTCTAGGCCGTTCTTATTCACTGACCAAGTTTACTTATTTCCTTTTAGAATACTTCTCTTCGCAAGGCACGTATGCTTGGCTCTGTAATGAGACTGACAGCATTTCTATGTAAAGATCAAAATGAGTTAATGATACATCTTCGTTGATACATTTAACGGATAGACAGTCAGTTCTCAATCAGTCACATCATAATCAAAAGCAGCCAGTCACTTCACAACACGTGAATTTCCGTGATAACTACCACCTTTGCACTGTGAACATGCATGGCTTGATACATCTCATTTTTCATTTCGTTTTTGTCATTAAATTACTCCTTCCACTCTTTCAGAAGAGCAGGAGAAGAAATAATAAAGTAAAGACGCCAGAAGTGACAATTACCTTAGTAATGGTCACTTTAAGCACAATATTTAAAAATTAGGAATTGAAGGCTTCTCACTTAATTCAAACATGCAGATCAGGGGGCTTATGCCTGCTAGCGATGAGTAGATCGAAAATAATTTATTTATTTTCTCTTATTTTATATTTAAAGAATAAGCAAAAACATTATTATTATTATTATTATTATTATTATTATTATTATTATCATCATCATTATTATTGTTATTATTTTAGATAAGAGATCTATTCAGGGGTGAGATATGCTAATTCACCGTTCAGTTTTACATAAGGAATGAAGTAAACTAGTCACTGAATTTTAAGAATCTAAAAAGAATTACTGGAGCTTTTTCAATGATCCCCCCCCCCGATATTATTCCTTCTGCTCCTTCCTCAATCTAGTGATATATTAACGCTTACCTCTCTCTATTTATAGGGCATTTTTAGTCAAAGCTCTCTATATCTTAGCACAAGAATAGGTGGAATAGCGCCATCCACACCGTGGGTGCATACACTTGCGTTACTCTAGCTGCTCCGTGGTAGAGCACGCAGGGAAGCCAAAGAGCACCTAGAGCGGGAAGCGATCCCGCCATCCTTTGGTCCGAGGCGTTTGCTACACCGTCCAACACATTCGGACGTCAACCCGGCCATCAAGACATTCTTCTTGCAATTCTGGTGCGGGGGCTCGTGCCGGGGGCGGGTGGTCGGCGGCGCGGGGGCGCGGCCTCGGCACAGCCGGCGGAGCGTGTCCCTTGGCGGTCGCGAGACCTCGCCGCTACGCCGAGGCCAAGCAACAACCGCCGCCCCCGCCCCCGCCCCCGCCTGTCAAGTTCAGGAGTACGAGCGAAGGCGGCGCCGCCCCGCTCCACCCCCTGCGCCCTCGCCAGCCCCTCGACCTGGCCTCGAGGCGGCCGTGTGTCAATCATCGGCAGCGGTGAGCGGACGCCACCTTGTGGCTCGCTCTTTAATGAGGCTGACACTACTGCAATGAGACGTTGGAGGAAGGTGGAGATGAGACCGTGATACGTCTTGAGGGATACTCTTGTTTTCGCACGTCAAAGGCCAGGTGTCACTTTCACTGAGTGTATTGTACGTTGTAAATTACTGTTAATTAGATACTTTATTGGCGTATTTAGAGTCTGAACGCCAGTCTCGGCTTTTATGATCAAATACTGCGATCAATATTCTACAATTGGTGATGATAAAATCTACAGTACTTCAGCAGTTTTCGAGAGATGTTTCCATTCTTCAGCTACCTATTAGTCAATCTTTAGGTGACTGAGGATCCATTGTGAATCTAATCACGTGCGAGCACTAAGTACTGAAGGACGTTTGACTCTTTCATTAAGTAAACCTAAGGAATACAGTTTTTTAGAAAAAATACACAATATTTATTTTATATTCAAACCGTTTATTCTAAATTACATTGCATATGTACGTTTCTGTGATATGCACACAATATATCTAATATTGAAGGGTTTGCTATTAAAATCAGTTCACTCATAAGGTTTTACACGAAAAGCAAAATTCTTCTCGCCGTATGACAGTAACTGGGTATGTCATCGACACATTAAAAGGGATGAGATTCGATTTCAACAATTATATCCTTTCGTGAGGTTAAGAAAAGACCCCTAAACTTAGCAAAACTGCCGAGATTTAAGTTTGGTAAATAAAAGGAATGGACTAGTTTTGAAAATAAAACGTTTCAAAAACCGCACAAGTAACAATAAAACGGTGTTTCGATAAAGTGATATATCACCATTGAGGATTACAGCAATTTACGCATAAGAAATAAGAAATACGCGATAAGAAAATGTGAACTATTATTTTAACCTAACCATCACACATTCTAGCTGAATAAATATAATTCATGTTAGTTCACACTTTCTTAGAGAGCCGATAATCGTGATGGGAAAGTTAATGCACTCAGTTATAAATCTGGGATGTACAAAAGAATACTATCAATAACAACCTATTGTATTCTGTATACATCACCGTAGAAGATCTTATCGTGTTCACAATAAACTAACATTGTTCCAATATTGTTACCAGTTATTACAGCAACTCCATTTCCATGAGAGATCGGTGATGTTTTGTGGACAGCAGCTTTTAAATGCGATGCAAAAAGTTCTACGAAGTTGTAGTTCCCTTTCTATTATACAACTAACCACTTCCTTAGTTTCAAAACAATGGACGCTACATGCACTCACGGCTCAACTTTCCCAACCGATTTACTTGAGAGGCAGCACAGTTGATGAAATTAACTTCCCCAAGTTACAGCAGACGTTTGCGGCCTCTTCGCTGGAGAGAATTCCCAAACACTTTTTACCCCCTATTAGGCCAACCGGACGGTGGTAATCCGTGAGTGCATTCTCCAGTTCTCCCAGTGACCTTCAGTTCATTAAACCCTTCGAAAGAGCCGCGGGTCCTTGAGGGGCCTTTTCAGTCCCTCTCCCAATCTCCTGGCAGCTTGAAAGCGGCGTGCGCGCCCAGCTGCCCCCGCGTGAGATGGGGAGAGCGCTCCGCCGGCCTTCGGACCCACATACCGACGCGGCGCTTCGCGGCGCGAAGAGTGGCGCAACGGGGCCGGCGGCACGAGCGACGGCGCCTCTGGCCCGCGGCGGCAGACGCACGCCCCTCATGCGCCAGTTGCCTAAGCCGCCGCCGCCGCCGCCGCCGCCTCGCCGGCGCAGTGGTTGAACGATCGAGTCTCTATGGACCTAGCAAGGCAGCACACACTTCAAGCATTGACCTGTTCTCACTCGCACCACAACTGATCAGCGTACCGACTTGTTTTTAAATCAAAAATGTATCGTATAATTATTTATATTAAATAGATGACATATGGGATCGTAACGTAAAACACATACAAATACAGCAAAAACGAATTTTATATAAAATTCAAATAAATTGTAAGAAATTAGTCCACGATTTCAGCTCTTCAGAGCTAGAAACAATTGCAATCACGGCACGTACAATTAACCTGACATTCTGTTGTTGGGAGACCTTAACAGCAAGAAATGAACACGGGGATGTAATGTAACCACCTACCAAGGCGATCAATTTCTAAAATTACTGAAGTCATAAATTCCGGACCTAGAACTTTATGCCCTCCCCCATGAACCAATTTACTTTCCAACAGACCTGAACAAGAAAGCTGATATCTTGAAACTTACCATTGCCAAAGACATATCAATGCCCATCACTATGACAGCTCAAGCAGACCTTGACTCTGGCATATAGTCACATGTAGTTTCTAATGAAATAAGTCACCAGTACTAATTTCATTTGAACGCCAGACCCTGTTCAATTGTTTAACTGTAACTGAATCAATCGTAAAATCAACTGGACTATTTAGCAAGAAGTTTTAAATCACTCATTAATCTTTCCTTCAAATATGGGTTCGTCATCTGCAATTGATCGTGAAATTGAAAAATTCACAAATACCATCCATCACAGGTTATGAAGAGCTCAACTACCAACTTGCACTTTTAAACCACAAACCATGAAAACGCCCGCTCCAAAGGAAATCCCTAAATTAATCAAAAGAAAGCAAAACATACGTAGAACACGGAAATCCCAGCGAAATAACAAAAAAGCAACAACAACCTAAAACAACACAAAACGAGCATTCAATTATATTTAAAACCTAAAGTAGATAGTATAATAAAGACGAAAACAGACGATTTCCGCAGTCAGAATTTTCAACAATTCTTAATGCAACTCCATCTAGATACGAAACGTTACGGCGGAGAATAAAAAACATTAACAAAGAGAGCACTTCACTATCCCCTAGCTAAAGAAAGGAAAAGTCCCTTACTCTCATTATGTCAAAGCCCTGACAGAAAACATAGAAAGAAAATTCACTCCCAACCCCATAAAGAACACCATATTCAATTCAAAAATTGAACATCACCTACAATAAATATACAATGTAGTTCCAAACAATATGAAATTCATTTCCCCCTGTGAAATAACTGACGTCATTAAATGCCTCAAGCCAGAAAACCCTTGGTCTCGATAATATATCTAATCAATATTTAAAAATTCCCAAAATCCACCATAGTTACCTTGCTAACAGCTACCTTGAATGGCTTATTAACACTAGCTGGAAAACACTATTTATTCTCCCTTTCATCAAGCCAGGTAAAAAAACCAAAATCCCCATGAATTATCACCAAATAAGCTTATTAACATCCTTGGCAAAACTGTTTGAAAAGATACTTCTGATACGCCTACTAACAAACCTACGTCAGTCAAACTGAAGAATTCCGATTGCTTCGCATCCGACCTCGCTTCCCGAAGGATCTCTTCCAGCCTCCGTAGAAATGCAGACATCCATTTTTATCTATCACTCACTCTAAGCCACATTCTGACGCACGCCATTCCAATATTCTAAAATTGATTATACGCCTTATGTATTGCATTTGCCTGAGGTTGTCCCAGTCCCAGTTTGATTCATGTTTGTAAAAGTAAACCATTTGAAAGACTTTAGTCAAACGGGTATTCAATAAATTAAGAAACGAGAGACAAATCTGTATTACTAACTTTGAATGTGCGCAGCTTGTTTCGTGTAGGGCGGTATCCGCTGGCGGAAGATAATTGGATGGAGAAAGCCTCATAAGCCGATGTGTGAGTCGGCGCCGGATCTCAACATACAAGGGGGGAAGACCACCGCCGTGTCCAGAGATTAAAAAAAAAGAATTAGAAATGAACGGGTTACGGGAAAAATGAATTTGCAACATGATATTATAGAGGAAATTGAAAAGAAACAACTCACTTGGTTTGGACATGTAAGTAGCGGTTAAGAAACCGTCAAGAAGACGATGTCTGGCTGTATAAGAGGTGTAGACTAAATACGACAGTGTATACACCAAAAAGTACTTTCAAAGAAAACAAATTATTCCACTGAATCAGTTGTACAAAAGATGCGTGAATATACTAATTCTCTAGTTTATACATACAAGTAAGGATGGTACATGTTTGCAGTGCAAATTAACTTCGTTTCTAAAAGGCTTCACACAAAGAATACCAACGTGTAAGTTCTCCTCAAGATGTAGTTCACGAATTTTTGTGTAAACGAGGAAACTCTTCTACAGAACAAATATCAAAATTCTGTTGAACCACAAGAGATCTCCCAGAGACCTATTTATCCCCAAAGTGAATTGCAATTTACTGGTACAAACAATCAGCTTTTTATATATGGCCCGAGTTTCAGCCTTCGCTCCAAGCCAGCGACGCAGTCTCCGGTAGGGTTGATTCGGATTTCCCCGGTAGGGATCGATGTCAATGTTTTGGAAACATCGATATGTTTATAGAAACATCAACATAAAAACATCTATTTATTAAAGCTTATGTTTTTTTATTATCAATATTTCGTGCTTGATTTTTGTTAAGTTTACAATGTTCAGTTTCTAGATGAAAAAGATGCATACTCACAAATTTGTAAATGGTAAAATATGACATAATAACAGGTGATACTACAGTCAGTTCACGTGTTGGAACGCTGTTTATACGACCTCATCGAGCAGACTCTCTCTCCCTTAAGAGAAGGTCCCGATGCCTTGATATTCCTTTAATCTTCCCTCGTACTCCCCTCGCGGACAGGGGATCTTCCCTTATTCCCGCATCCTTCTACGAAAAAGTGAGGTTGTTAGGACCCATTGAGACGACCCTAAGTTTTGTTAATTGTTATAATTACTCGAATTTTTCACTTTGTTTCGCCAAAAAAATCCTAGTTATAAATTTATAAACACAGCTAAAAAATAAATTATTGCGCGCCCAACATTAATGTTAGAAATAATAAACTATTCGATATTTAAAAATATCGATCCCTTAATTGTGGACGTGGATTTCGATTGTCGCCGTCGCCTCGGCGCCGCGCGAGTGAGTCAGCCAGCGCCGCGCCGGCCGCAAGGTGAAAACGCCCCTGGGCCAATGTCACGCCCCTGGTTTTTGCCCGCTGCGGCCGCGGCTGCTGCGCTGCGGCCCGCCGGCGATGACGCAAGGCCGCCGCAGAAGCCACAGCAGCAGCGAGGCACGCACCCGTCACCCCGTCCCGCCCACGTCTCCCCCTCCGGGGCCGCCCTGCCGTGGCGACTCTATATCACTTGCGTTTGGTTTACAAACACCATTATTGATTTGCCGGTCGTTTAGCCTTTCTGTACGCGTCTGTCACCGCGGGATGTAAATCATAGTCGCTCGTCCGACCGCATCACTTCGTGGGAAAGGTACCTTTCAAGCACCATACATCTTATTAAGTCGCGAGACTGGGAAGGTGCAACGAAGCGGTGTCGTGTATCAACGAATCTTAATATGTATCGTTTCTTCCTAACATATATTACATGTTTTATCCTTTTATATAGCGAACGTTGGTGGGCATTAATTCTCAATGGTCATAAATTATTAGAAAAATTGCCATTTCCATAAAAAGACAATATACTTATTTCTCTGTTCGGACGAACAAATGTCCAAGCAACATGGAGACCATCCAGAGGGCCTTTCACTTCACTCACTTCATTCTTTAATGTCTCTTGTCCTACTACGAACTACTACTACTCGTATGAGTACTGTTCCGCATCCAAGACACTTGATTGATAAGGTCGGTAGCTGGCCGCGCGCATCAGACCTACAGGCTAAATAATTATGGTTTTTCATAAATTCTCAATCTCTCTTCGCACACATGTGGTATAATAAATATATCTATCCTTTTGATTCAATGACCTTAGTTCATTTGCACATTCAAAGTTCATATTTTTTCCCAAGTATCTACTCCATCTAATCAGAAGTTTTCTAAAAGATAGATATTTTTCCGTCCGTATTAACTCAAGTCTCTCAAACAGATTTGAAATTAATACAGGAGTCCCTCAAGGTTCTTGCCTTTCTCCACTTCTCTTTACTGTTTACATGTCGGATTTACCACAGTCAGACTACACAGAAATTGCCCTTTACGCAGATGACGCAGCACTTTTTACCTCTCATTCAGACATTAACTGCGCCTTCGACAACATACAGATTGACCTAAATTATTACATTAAATGGGCTTCAAACTGGAAAATAAAGATTAACGCATCTAAAACTCAAGCAAAAATATTCACACTCCGCAAACCTCCTCAACCACTCCTCCTCAGCTTACAAAACACAAATATAGAATGGATGAGTGGAAATACACCAGCAAAATACTTAGGAGTACTACTTGACACCAAACTAAACTGGAAACAACATATCAAATCTATAGCAGATAAAACTTATGCAAAAATATCCAAATTATATCCAATAAGAAATAGAAATTTCGGACTTAGCACTGACTGCGGCTTAATCGTCTATAAAACAATAATAATATACATCCCTCACATATGCCTGCCCGATCTGGAATAACGCCGCAAGAACAAACCTAAATAAAATAGAAATAATACAAAATAAATTTCTCAGAAAGATCATTAAAGCACCTTGGTTCATAAGCAACATGCAAATCCAAAATGAACTAAATATAACATCCATTAACGACTATATAAATCTTTTGACTCATAAATTCTTCTCATCCCTTCCCCAATCCCCAGTACAACAATATTCAAGCTAGGTAAAACGTACAGTTAGTCAAAAAGAATAAGATCACGATTCCCTAAAGACTCCCTTCGTCCACCTTAAATCACCTACCCATCTCCCACTTTCCAAAAATTCCACCCACTGACACCCTCTCCTCAAAATAATCACATATAACTCCAAAAACTGTTATCCACAGTTTCTTCTCAAAGAACAACGTTTTATCAGACCCCTGAGAGAGGAGGTAACGCATGCGGATTGTCCAACCCTAAAAGTTAATGTGTAGAATTTTGTATAATGAACACCCCTGAAAGAGAGTAGAAATAATTTTTTAAAAAAATCATATTTTAAGAGCGCTCAATATTTTCAATTCATGTTGCAAAATTCGTGTAGTTAGCAACTAAATTTATTTTAAACTATTAGATGAATTGCTTTTTTACGTACATTACCGTCAGCCAGTAAGAATTATTTCGAAGACAAAATAATTAAAAACTACCGTACGCGTGCGAGAAGTCTCGCACCTTAATATCCACCCTTTCCCTATCCTTTCCATTAAGAAAGAAGGTTGTTAATGAAACGTGTTTATTTGTTTAAAAAATGTATAAATGTTGGTATTTACAGAATTTAAAAAACTAAAAACCTACATTGCCTTACAAATATATAATGCACAGATATTAATCCGAAAGCAAAGAAAGTTGTGTATAAACCGAAAGCTGTCGCGAAAGGGATAGATTATTTTTTTCACGAACTGGCAAATTATGTAACATTCAGAAGTGTCTCTTAACATTCCATCTACTTCAGAATGTCGAGAAACTTTCTAAATCGAGATAATCTCGAGTGGTCACGCCTGAGTAGCCAGTGGGAAGCGCCAGTTTGCTTGAGATTTGTCAGCACTTGTTTACTACTCGACATACAACTATTTTGGAAATAAATTTACACACTATAATTAGGAAAATAGCATTTCGAGTAAACACATACCCGACGACACAAATTATACTATATTATCACATAAATTCATATTGATTTTAGTTTTCTCTTTTTGGTGACCATTGTGTTGATAACAGATTCCATAGATTTTATTTAAAAAAACGACCAAATGAAGAATCTTTCCAAATAACGAGTTAGAAAATTCTCACAAAAAATTAATTCCATGAAAATTTATCACTGAATGTCCTGTATGGTAAATTATTAGGGTTGTTAATCGTTTCGAGATTTGTCGAATTTAATATAAACAGAAGGAGAAATTTGGAATATTCACACAATTATCTAAGAATGAAAATCCTTTCGACAATATATCTCTATGTAACCACAGCTTTTTCTTCAGTTATTTCTGATTATGGATTTTAAAAAAACTATTTAATGACAAACGTTCGCTTTTTTTTACGAATAACACATTTAATTGTGATCGTGTCATGGATATAACACACGATTTCGACATTATCACAACAACAATGAAGTAACACAATCCAAATGCCAACACGCGCGGTCGTACTTCTCTCTCGCGGTGTTTGAGACCTTTCACCATCCCTTGCGGGAAAAATTTATAGTTGCTACACTAGTGATATTTTAGCATTAGCCTTTGAGTAACCTGCACAACATGACGCGACTCTTTTTTTCTATGGGAGAAAACGACAATTCCCTGCCTTCATCAAGCTCTTAATTTTTTGAATCGCGACCGGAGCGAAGATGGCGCGAGAAGAGCACACGCAGGCCTTGGACGAGCGGCCGGACCGGTCGCCTCCGATCCGGGCTCGCATCAGATTGACGCCGCCGCGACAAGGTCGCCTCGGGAGATCGTCACACATCGGAACCTGCGGTCTTCCGAATTCTCTCTCACTCTAAAGGCTTTCGCGTACACAGAAGACGTGATTTGGTATCAATTTCCTATTGCAAAAACTCGCATGATTAGAAAAAGGCTTTCCAAAGAGGTTATATTAATGTTTAAAAGTAACATTGATACAACAGATTGATATATTGATGCTAGAAGCATGTTTTACGTATCCTTCAACACTAATTGTAGCGAGTTATCTTATTAAACATTCAAGAAAATTAAGATTTGCAAAACGTCACTCACAGCTTACGAGACACCTTATCGAATGTCAATCCATCTGTGAGACAAATCATTACTGTGACATCTACTGCACTTCAAATTCACCTCCTGTAAGGAAAATAGGTGTAATGGGAACTATTAAGGTAAAATGAAAATTAGTGTATAAAATGTTATTTTTTCTAACGCGTTATTTAATTTAGTGTTGGTTATAAAAGAATTTCATCCGCATGCCCTAGGTAATGAGAACTTGTATGAGGTAACAGACGCTAAATCCTGTTTTTCGATAAACTATTATTTTTGTCGATATTACATAACTATATAACACCAGAAATATTTAAGTACATTTGCACACAAAAAATGGCTCTTTTTGCTTTTCCTTATTAGAATGATTAATTCTCTTTTACACTATAATTGCATAAAACTAATCTTTTTGTCAATCAGCGCAGAGACGATATGCGAAATTGTTACACCTTTTACATGAAATTGAATTCTTTCCTACGAATTAAGACGACTGAAGCAAATTAAACTTCAGTGATTTTGTGAAATATATCATAAAAATTCTCATTGAAATAGGATGCAAAGGACATATATTACATTTTATATATACTTTTTAAAATAACAGATGTATTCAAGTACGAGTTCAGACCATCTTTCAGAACTCTATACAGATTTAAAATGGAGTCCCACAAGGATCCGTCATAAGTGTCTCGCTATTTCTTATAGCCATTAACCGTGTAATTTCAACGTTATCCATTGCACCATGAGAAAATATCAATATCTACCGTGTTATTTCGCCTATTCCTATACAGCACGAATCGACGGAATTCCTATTCTCATATCAATTCCTGCTACGACTCAGCTGACTTCATGAGCCGAGAAAAAATAAGAAAGAAGCTTAAGCAACTACGCGTGCAGTTTCAGAATAAAATTTTTGCTACTCCAGGATCCCCTTTTCCACACAATTGACGGAAATATTTTTGCTGCTGCTGCTGGACACCAATGGAATAAAACCAGTTTCGAAATCACAAAGAAACGAGCAGAAATTACAGTGTTCCGATCGAAGGCAAAGCCTTGCTCTCCCCGGCGAACGAGAACACTGAGCCACAGCTCGAATGGAGGAAGAACAAAGCTTTCCAATAGATCAATACATCTCTAGAGAAAAATTAGCACATTCATAGTGGTTGCCAAACACCACCAAACAGCAGAAGCCATGGATTTTACTTCATCTTTATGTCTTCCATTGAACTTTGGAAATATAACAAAAATTAACTTCATTTCCATATTTTTATTTCTCAATTTATATTTCTGTTGTATTCATTTTTGAAATTATTAATATGTATTTAGCAACAAGAGCTCCGAATGTTTCCTACATAGCAATTGAAATTATTCAACATTTATGTGCTGAAAATCTACACATTAGTGTTACATTTAATTTTTATGGCTTATGCGTGTAATCAAAGAAGTATGAGTAATATGTTATTGATTAATATGTTGAAATTTTAAATGTTTCTCTATGCCAAAAAGTGCACTCCCAGTTATTGTTTTATGTTTCAAAAATGATAATTTAATTTACACAATGAAAGATTTTTGTTCTTTTGGGAGGAAATACTGTTTAACTAACAGAATATTATTGAATTTACTTTGGAAAATAAATATATGTAAAAAGAGAAAAAGTATGTTAAAAAGTTCAAAAATATTTTACATTGTTTCTTTGCATTGTTTCCAGTGTCAATCTCATAATCTACAAGGCGTAATTCAAGTTTTTTTTTCGGGGGCTCGGATTATCGGACGGTTCTCATTACTGCGCTTTCCCTACAAAGGAAATTACTAACCGCGGTTCATATGTTCATATCTTGCTTCACTCGCACGCATGTTGTTTCAAACAATAATCCTTGAAGATTATTCCCGTTTGAAATTGTGATTTTGCCTCGCCTTATCTGATGAATCGTTAAATGCAAATTGTACCTGATAAAAATATTTATTTAAATACCACGTGGCTGCGTTGTTATCAAGCTTTCCTTTCATTCTACTATTCCATACTTTACATTAATTTAGACATTTCAGTGCCGTTAATTTGTATAATCAATCGATTCCTTATTCTCTCTCTCCGCACTACTATTCTTCTATAACTCTTACTATTCTTTTCTCTTTGCACACACTGACATGCGTGTTTCACTTGCGTAACCGTGACAATAAACAACAATATTGAAAAAAATTCCCATGCATTTAGTCAGTGTTGCAGTAACCGTGGTTCTGACCTACCGAGCTTGACAGTGTGTCCGTAATTGTGCCCTTGGTTTGCACTACGTTCGCGAATTTAGGACAAGCGTGGCTTACAGCAGTTCCTTTCCTTCGCGGGGTGCAGCGCTGCGGTCGCGGCGATCCTGCGGGGCATGGGCGGCGGGGCTCGAACCCGGCGGCGTTGGTTCGCGGGGCTGGCGTTGAGCAACGTCCGCTGCTGCAGAGCGCGCGCCGCGCGGCCCAGTCAATCTGTGTTCGCACCCGAGACAATCGCGGACTCCGTAACCTCCGATACTCGCATGTATGTACAAAATAAGATTTCATAAAAGGTACAATGTTCGTGTTTTTGCGGAAAATATGCAAAAACCTATTCGTAACATGTTAAACAAACACAAAATTTATTTCGTCCATTGAAGCGCATAACATGCTCCGTGTATAACATTTTTATAAGCAAGATATCAACGAAATGACCTTGCCGTAAATAAAAATAACAACTTTTGGAGCCTATAACTGTAAAAGGTTTGATTTTACAGCAAAATCTTGTAATGAACTTTTTTGTAATAAATTATGTCTACTTTAAATTTGTAAAAAGCATAATTTTCGGTAGGATTTATAATAATCGAAATATATGCAAAAAAAGAAATAAAACACCTTTAAATGCCTCCTACCCTACCCCCCAACTTACCCTCCACAGTTATGGATTTTTAATATAACGTGAGGTAGGTACCAACAACCCCTCAGGCCAAGTTTCAAAGCTCCTTGGAGTGCGCACCGTGTGGGGGAGCAGGAATGGGGACAAACGGCTGAAACCACCTTCGTTTCGCGACGAGATCGCTTTCCGCGCTCGCTCGCCAAAACCTCCGCAATGTTACAAGAGCAAAAAGTCTCTGCGGGCGGTACAAATCGGGTGGCTTTCCTAGTTCGGCTAGGAAGCGGTGTGTTTTGTTGCGAGACGCCGGATAAAAGAGCAGGTAGGCAGAAAGTAATCGCAAAGGGGAAAAAAATGTAACAAAAACGGAGGTGACATAACGATCTTGACAAAATGAGCACACATAACAATATAATTGTGCAATATTATTGAATATTAATTTACTGAAATGATTGTAAAATATTTTTTAGCACTAATGTATGAAAATCACAAGTTCATTTTTGTTTATAAAGTGGAAAGTTGGTCTTTGCAGGACGTCTACCGGAAACAAAACACTGGGTTTCGCAACGTAAACAAAACACTGGGGAGACATGAATCAACAAGACTGCCGTCTGATGTATTGAGAATAGTCTGTAGAGCACTTGTAAGTTTCCTTCAATTCGTACTAAAATGTAGTGTACACAACTCAGAGAAAAGTGTCTTTTTTTAAATTTATTTATTTATTTATTTATTTATGGTTGCTTTATAGCATCAAGTGTCTTTGTTTTTCTCGCCTTTCATTTCAAAATGCAGGACTCACTTCCTACATTTTTTCCATTAATTATCAATAAGCAATAAAAAAATATATTATCCTGTGTGCAGTATTCTAATTTTTCAGGTAACATCCAGATACGTTGCAATCCAATATGAGTTGCGAACGCATTATGGTTTTTTAGTATTTTCGGATCCGCAATAGTCTGTTCTGTTCACACATTAAACTTCACTACTGCCCATGCTTCTCGCGACACCACAATGCTGTATGTCCTACATTTCTTATCAATAGAGCCAGTCATAAAGATTTTCAGTTTCTTTCGTTTTCGGACACGCCGAGGCCAACACGCCGAGGCCGGTAAGTCCAAGAATGCTAGTTGCCATTGCTACTGCCAATGTCTTCGCCATTACCGAGAACGAACGATATTTGCTTTATGACAACGAATACTTGAATGAGTAAATCTCTCTAAAAGGTACCGTTTCTTTGCTCTAGTGGTTTTATTAAAAATTTTAAAGGCATTATTTATTTAACCTTCACTGGAGGAGTAACTGAACTACGTGCACAAACTATTTCGGCAAGCTTTTCGACGAAAACTGGAATTCGATCGCACAAGGCTCCTTGAAATGACCTGCGTAGTTGTGCAACTGAAACTGCGCGAGCTCGGAAGTGAGTGCATTTTTTAAATTCAATTTTAAATTATTTGTTATTATTGAAATTATTTACAATTTTAAATTATATTATTATATGTTTTCTAAGAGAGCACATGGTGTTTATTCAAGCGAAACAAGCAAATTGCGCACAGAGCACTCTCAGGTGACACTGCCGAAAACAGCCGAGAATGAGCGGAACTGACAAATAAGGAGCGCACTCATCCTCCGAATCTGCGAAAGTAAGAATGATGAACACAAGTCAGCGAGAATAACGCGCAATTAAATGCGTTCTGTCCGCCTCTACTTATCGGCGTAACTGTTCTAACTCCCCCAGATTTTGAAAGTAGGTTTTACATTTAGACGGTATTATTAGGCAATAGAATCGGAAAATTTGAACAGCGGTTGACATTACGTAAGTTTTATATCGGCTTTTAGTTTATCACTAATTTTTGTAGCAATTCTTGTAGAGTTTTATCTAATTTATTCACTTAATTTAGTTGTATGAATTTCAATTCCTTTCAAAATGTTTCGTCTGTTTTTTCTTTTCAAACCAATCAATAACCACCTGAAAGGGACATCTTTACTTTTGTACCATTACTACCTTTTCTACTTCAGACACCAACACACACGAATTGTGGGCCAGAATGTTAATAAGATGCCACGTCATCTGTGGTTTCCTTCATTTTAGGTCCAATTTAATGGAGAATTTATTATCACTTGTTCATAGTGAATGAATAGTAAATACAATACTCCCCAGATAGGGGCTCGAGTCCTATATCATATTACATGTGTTAAAATTACTAGTGTTAATAGGAATATAAACAAAATGAGAAAGACACATGTACGAATATTTTATACGCACCTATCTGATAAGTCGCATTCAGTCACCAATCCCATCCAAATACTGTTCCATTGTCCGTCAGGCACTGATCGCTGCTTGCGCACCATTGTCCCCCGTCATAGTCTAACGGAACGTACCGGAATCGTCTCCTGTCTCTTATGTCATCTGCCGTCACCTCTCCTTACTAGGGCTACGATGTTCTCAAAACATCGATTTTTATAAAATCATCCATGTATTTAACATCGACTTTTAAAAAAACATATTGTTATCATCAATGTTTTTAGTTTGATGCCTTTACGTGGTTGATAATCCTTAAATTAAATATTTCATTGTAACAAAACCTTATAATAATTTTCAGATATCCATAAATTAAATTATTAAGAGAAGAAGTAAAAATTATTCAGACCAATGCGACGAATAGGTGAAAAATGAATAAAACTGAGCTTTCGGCAATAAAGATGTCTATAAAATATTTGAATTACCGAATCAGATAAGCCAAGTTTCGTTAATTGTCCTGATGATTTTTGTCTTTGCTTTGTCACTTAAATCTCAATTAAAAATTAATAAAATATATCACTTTCAAATTAAATCCTTCTCTCCGTATGAACTTCAACGGTTCCTAACTCAGCTTCAAAAAGATCGATGTTTTAATTTTGAGTGTGGATGTTTACAAACACGCAAGTTTCGTTGGCGACGTCGCAACCCTACTGACCGCCCCCACCTCCTCTCGTTCCGTGGGTTCGACGCCGCCTCGCGTCGCTTTCTCGGGCCGGCGCCAGGGCGCTTTCGTCGCCGCTTCGGCCCCGGGGTCGATCTCCCAGCGCCGCTTCTCGTGGAGACATTCTCCACAATCGCAAGTCATCCGAGAATCGATTTAGCTGCTCCGAGGCAAAAAGAGGCGGAAGCCGCGTCGCCTCACAAGGCTCATGTTACAATGCCTTCGGAGCACAGAGGCGAAATTTACTTCGAGCGTTAATGCTTCGAGGCGCTTAGAGTTGCCGGTAACGTAATCGACACTGCGCTGAGGCAAATTATTTGGACAAGGAATTTTACAATCGTTTGATACGGAATTAGTTTTGAATGCAAGACACATTGAAACGTGTTGACTTTAAGGTGAGCGGAGTTGCTAGTTTCTGATTGAAGGCTATACTAATCTAATATCTTGCTAACGTGTACTTGAACAGAATGATTTTAGTAAATTACCACAAAGAATATTACATTAATATGTTTTGAACAGAGCTTTTCACACTTTAGAACACGTCGAAATTGAATTTTATTTATACAAAAATGACGATTATATTTGACACAGAAAACATTTAGATACCATTACTTTATTGCCTGTCAAGAACATTTAATTGGTTTGAGATTCTTTTAATTAATTGTGTCTACACCTAACGGGTCGTGGATGTAAGTAAACCTTTCTTATGTTAGTGAAAGTTGGCTTCACGCACTCAATTTCTCTAGCGTGACATCTCAAGAGGATCTTGTTACTCCTATTAGCACAGCCGCTACTATTAGAAAGGTACGATATTTTCATTTGATTTCTCTATAGAAGTCATAAAACATTTACTTTGGAAAAATTGGAATGATCAACTCCATTTTTGTCAGTGTACTTCCTGTTGCATTGTGACAGTTCTGGAAATCAACGAGCAGTTCCTCTCGAACGAGTCAGCCGCGTCGAGAGTGTCCTTCAAAGGAAGTCTGGTCCAAAAAATGGGTGCGGAACACAGCGAAAAACACGTCTTCCCTCAACAATTACACAAAAAATATATAAATAAAATGTGTTCTAATGTGTGTTCTAGCAAACAAACGGTATGCCAACATCTCCAAACAAAAAATAGTTTTTTTTTAAATTTTAAAAATTATTTTCTTTTTTGTAACATCAATTTCTCTATCAAAACCCTGTTCATACTCAAGCTGTGAAACACGTTCGTATAAAAATGAAATTGAATCAAAACGTCTTTTGACCATATTACAGGAATCTTTGAAATATTTATGCTGCTTCATCAAATACTCAAACAAGTTCTTTAACCAGAGGAAAGATGTCGCGCCTCCGCGCACCGGGGAGAAGCCGCGCAGGGGGGGGGGAGAGGTGCGTCTGAATCAACGCCGCGGCCCCAGACGGCCGCGGAGACGGCGCGTGGCGCAACGCCGCGTGCATCTGGACGCGGCCGCCCGCCGATCGAGGCCGGCGCGCAGGCCTCTTTCTCTCGATCGGACGTCAGGTGAGGTGAGGTCGGGGCGCCGCCAGCTCCAGCCTTCCTGCCTCGCCTTGCGCAACGCCCCGGAATCCGCCCTCGCGCCTCCCCCTCTCCCTCTTTTATTCCTTTTCTCCCTCTTCTTCTTTTCATCTCATTCCTATTCTTCCTCTTCTTCGTTTCACCACATTTGTGTCCTTCCGCTTCTTTCAGTCTTATTCCTTTTCTTCGTTCCCTTCTTAACGTTCCTCTTCTTCAGTTTCTTTTTTTATTTCAATTTCTGACGAAGCCGTTTCTCGGTGAGTAGTTATCAGGGCTTTTCATATTTGGCTTCCGCGGACAATTATAATTCACAATTTGGATGTCAAAGAATGTGAGGTGATTTGTGTGTGTCTTTCAAGGTAAAAAAAAAACGCATTTACTGTGTCATGCGCAGGATTAGTTGTCACAATCCTGGCACAGACCGCTTGCCTTCGCAGCAATGCGCAGCAGTTGGGTCATCAGCCTCCTCTTCTCGTGTTGAATAGTTACTATGATGAAAATTCAATGATAACGCCAACAGGGGAAAGCTGCCGAAATTCTTGCCGAAATAACATTATTACTACTTACTGTGTCATCCTACTTCTAATTTTTAAAAATAAATTTCCACATATTTTTAACATTCTTGATTTACGTAAAACTATACCACAAGTACTAAATAATAAAAATAAAATTTAAGAGCCCCAAGGAAAACATTTTTTTGGAATGTACGTGCCTTTGTTGTTGAGCGTACGGAATATTACAATAAATTAAATTTTAGGAGTCTACAATATATTTTATTTTCTTTTGATATGAAGTTCACAATTGAAATTCCTGGCTGCCAATTACTAGTCACTAAACATAAGAAAGATTCTTTATTTACATCAAACACGCAACGAGTTATTTCATGTCCCTTCAGATATAATCGAATAATGATAAATCATCTATTACAACCATAATGAAGAAAAACGAACATCCCTAGTTCAGACGAGGCATTGATCTAGGCCTAGTATACAACTTTTCGCTCCGAAGATCGGAAGTATAGTCCAGCAAAGCCTACGTGCTTAACGTCCCACTTGCATTACATCATGACGACGGTTATGAGCGCACCGTTGCTGGTATGAACACCCACGTCGTCTCCAAAAGCTGGCGAGTGGTCGGGCGCAGCAGGAGGAGTGCATTCAAGAAGCGCTGAGCGCAGAGAATGGCGCCTGGCGGTGGCCATCTACATCCCCGCCTGCGCCTCGTTCTCTTCGACCGCCGCCGGGGTCTGAAGCCGTGGCTCTGCGCTCGGCGCCGCCGACGGATCGAACGCGGGCGCGAGCGCGAGTCAGTGTTAGGTAACTCCAGCGCGCGCGCGCACGAGCGAGCGAGCGAGCGAACGCTCTAGGAGAGCGACGGCGAAAGTGAAAGCGGGTGGCGGCGGCGGCGGCGGCGGCGGGCAGCGCGCGCCTGGCAAGGATGAAATGCTGGGCCGGCGGCGACTTCGCGGCCTTGGCTGTCGTGACTGGCCCCGCCACCGCCGCCGCCACCGCCCCGCCCCGCCGCTCGCGAACCCGGCTCGCCTGCCGCCCGCTGGCCCGCTCGCCTCGCGGCCTTTCTCCAGCGGCGCCAGGAATGCGAACCCGGCCGGCGCCTTTCCGGCCGGCACTCGGAGCTGCGCGGCGCCAGTGCTCCTCCCCCAGTGTTTGGACAAGTTTCCTTCCTCGGGTAGATGCTGGTGCCACGCCCTTAGATTTAGATTTATTCAAACAAAAAATCGTAAAAACTGTGACGTAGGGGGGGGGGTATTATCGGCGCACGTTTTCTTGAGTTCCAGAATCCCTTCCCGTCATTTTAACTATAAATAGTTGCGCTTCGTGCGCAAATTGAGGAAACAGCAGCTGGGGCTTCGTGATGAGTTGGGTGTTCTTGGAAACGTTTAGACTGCTTCCAATTAGTCTGAGAAGAATTTGAAGAAAATTTTATTTCATGACAGCTTCTGTTAACACAACCTGCATTAAAGCTAATGATCTTTTTCGCTAAGAATCGCATAAATACCGTAGTAAATGAAAGAAACCAGTTTCTGTACCACATAACAACTTGTTTTTGCTAAAAGTACACATACTTCTATGTTTTTGATTTATTACTTGATCAAATATAAGAGTTTATTTTATTAGAAGTTTAGTAAAATCTACGGATTGAAAAAAAAACAGTTTTAAAGAATACTTTTCTATGTTTACGATTTCTCCCCATTTTAGAAGACAGCTTTAGCTAATATATTTTTTCATTAAGTTGACAAATGAAATATATCCATTTTAATAAGCAGTATTTCTGGTCCGTGCTGGTGGAGCAAGGATATGTGTCTCGTGTAAGGTAAGGTTATTGTGGCATAGTGAGGATGTTTTACCTCTAAACCTGATTCCTCCTCGTAATACTCTATCCCTACCCAAGTAACTAGTGTGTGAGTGTATGTGCGCGGCGCAATGGAGCACGGTTGTCGGCGCTACTCTACAAATGGGATTTTTAAAGTGTAGAAGATAATTTTTTTGGATTCAAGACAACGTTCTAGATTATTATATATTATTGATCGATTTCAAAAAGAAAACGAACGTAAAAGATAACTCATCCTTAATCGGTTTTGAAGATGAAATTTCAATGATTGAACATTGCACAAATTACTCTGATTTTGCTAATTTTATTGCACTAAACAACACACGTTCAATGTTTATATTTCTTGCACTTAAAATAATTAACTTTCAATAATATGACAATTTCTTACAATGACAGTTACTTCTCGCATACCCAATCCCAAGGGCATCATTGTAACCATGGCCTCCTGTGACAAGTTGACGATTATGTTCTGTATTTCGTATGCAAATTTATCTTAATTCGCTGGCATGCAAATACACGCAATAAACATCCACGTTAAAATTTTCTTGCAACCAATAATTTTCATGATGAAAAAATATCTATACTAGTTTACTACTCAGAACAGGTGCTCAAATCTCAGGGAGAAAGTATCGGCCAATTAAGAGCACTTCAGCAACTAGTGCACGCAAAGTGCGTTCCAGATATATTTTTAAACCTTCAGGCAGGCATGCATACAAGAAATAAGAACAGAGGCATTTTGTAATTACAGTCATTACTCGTTTTAAGAATAGAAAAAAGACTATTTACTTACCTCACAGACACACAATTTATCTAAAGGTATTATTGCAAAAAAAAAACTAAATTTCGCAAAAAAACAAAAAATTGCTACCGAAAAAAATTGACAGTAAAGAGAACACATTACACCATAAAAGTAAATGTTTTAAATGAAACTAAATTATAAAGAGATTAAGATTTAAAAGGGGTTACTGAAAAGCTCGATGCTCGATAATGCTGTACAATGATCGGGTAGAACTAGAATATAACAATACCGTGCGGATTATTGATCTAAAATCCTATCCATGAGATATCTGACACGAGTCAAAAGTCACCTAATATATTTTAGAAAATGTCCCACACCAAAGAAAATTGACGAACAAGAAATGTATATTGCACTCGAAAGACCGACCCTATTATTTTAACTCACTCGTTCCTCTTATCATTAAGACTCTAGTAGGATAACATCGGTCAGGTGATGCCAGAAGGCACTAAGATTCGTTTTGAAATAGCAAATATACAGAGGAATAATAAGTGCTACTCCTTTTTAATCAAGCTCTTTCTCCAATCTGAGTAATGCCGTAGCGATCTCGAACCGAAGAACCGCGGGTTCGGGTCCCGCCTCGGACATGGTTGTATTTGTGTTCGTCCTTTTCATCACAATATCATCTCATCTTCACTGTTACCATACCGTTATATTCAATAGTCGTCGCTAATGACCTAGATGTTGATGCCACCTTAAATAACGAAAAACAAATGTATGAAATATGGTAAATTCAACATTTTAAATTGAAATCAAGATTCCAAATATTATTTACCGCCTCCTAAATACATCAAAATGCTCGTTGAACCATGGGATATCGCGCAGAAAACGCATTTGCGGGGCAAAACGCCACAAGGCTTTACACCGAGCGCTGCTTGGTTGTTTTCACGGCGCAATGAGCGAAGCGCCTGCGCCCCAAAAAGTCCGCGAGGGGCGTGCCGCTGCTCTTCCGCCCGCGCGCCGCGCACGACCGCCGCCGCGGCGTGAAAGGCGCGCAAAACACGCGGGCGCGTTTTTCCGCGCGAGGCGACGCGCGCGCCCCCACAGCGGAACCGACCGACGAGGGCGGTCGCCGTCCCCGCGCGCTCGCGAAAGCCTTTGCGCCTTTTCGTAATATTTTGTCTACTAGAGCGATGTGAAGACAGTGGAGAAGCTCAAGTTATGTGGCGGTGTCAGGCACTGAGTTAATTTTCGTATTAAGACAATTTGATTTAGCGATTACGTACAAAATGGCTAACGTGTTTCTATTGTTATAATAAAATAACTATGAGGAGGGAAAAATCAACTAACAAAACAAGGTAAAGCTAACTGAGACATTTCGTAGATTTCTTGTTTTTTTGTTGTTGCTAGAATACAAATGAAATGTGTTTAATTACAAAATTATTATTATTATTATTATTATTATTATTATTATTATATCATCACCATTATCAAGTGGACTAAATTACATTAATGTGCCTCTAGGATGACTTATGGGCAACATATTAGCTTTCCGTGGTGATCCTGGGTTCCATTCTCGTCCGAGGCAAAAATAAAGTCGCAGGCGGCAGGCGGGATTCACTAGTTATGATGAAGGTATGTTCGTCACACGTCTCCTACGCTTCCAGCGTGGGAATTAACTTAGGCCCAGGCGTGGGGGCCACCGTTAGCAAGCCGGCAGTTGGGCGGGCGACCCAAAATGCCAAATACTCAATTTCATTCTGCTAACTTTGCAATTCAATGTCTGGATATTCGTGTGAGAGAAAATATTCATATGAAGGAGTCATCAATCTACAAAAAAATTCTTAATATCAAGGAGTTAAATTTTAACTGCTTGTCAATACCCATGTTCAGATTAATAATCATATGTGAAAGAGATATGAATTGGTTTGCATCGTGACTGAAATGCAACTCGGTAAAAGAACATAAAATATATCATACTTTCGCTGTCCAGATCCAAACACGGACTGCTGAACGGCTCCTGCAGTGCATCTCTCGCCTGCTGTGTAATCGCGGCTCCCCTTCGGCAGGGCAGTTCACTTCCTGAACGGGTGGCTTTGTTAGTGCCTCGCCGTTCACAAAGGAGTCGCTCGTTCCGCGGCAGGAGGGGAGGGGGGGGGGGCAGGAGCGATGCGGCGTGACGAGCCTCATGTGCCAGCTCATCGGCCTCCGCTTCAATGCAACGACCCACCACAGCCGACGCCATTCTCACTTTAATGTTACTTATCGGGTGGGATAATACCCTACCACTCCGTATAATAAGCTTTCACGAGGCAAATGGTACGGTGTTAAGTCTAGCAGTCTAGAGTTTTCAATGTCCACAATCGGACAAGGAAATACGTTCAAGAGGTGGACTTCGTACGGTGCACGCAGCAGAATGGGGAAAGAGAAGGAGAAGAAATGCACAGGCAAGAGATAAGAGAATGCACGGATACAATGTTCAAAGCCTATTACTGTGTAACGATCTTAATGGACGGCGAAAGCATGAAATGCAAGTTTGTAAGACATGAATGGAAATTTAATGAAACCTTTTTATTTTTCTATTTAATTTTCTGAATACCATTTAATTTCTTAATACACGTGGCCACAAGGTTGAGAAATACGAACTTATTTTAAAAAAGAAACATACTATACTATGAGCTTCACTATTCGCAGTTCTTCCCTCTCATCGAATTCTCATCATGTACGTACTCTAGAGGAAAGATACTATACTTCTTTCGCGAATTCTTCGAGAATTGATTATGTGTTTAAGAACAATTGTAGTAATACAATGCTAAACTATTAATAGCTTCCTCTAGTACGCAACAAACTAGAATTGGCAACAGTGATTCTGTTTGTTACATCGGATGCTAGGGTTTCTATTCAACAGTTTATAGAGAAAATATGTTTGTCCTCCAACTCTCGTTGATTTTGCTATGCTACAAAGCATGCACAGTGAAAAAAAAGTGAAACTGATGTGAATCTGTGAATTAGAACTCTGGTTTATTTTGTTATATAATCAGACATTACACTATTAAGCAATGTTTCATAAAATATCTTTAAAATACATTTGACAGTATACTCGACTACTCATACATTTAAATCATTGCTTCCGTCACACATCTGAATTAAAGATGTCAAGTTCGTTATTTTTTAACATTTATAGCAAAATGCTTGAAAAAAGAAATCTGATAACGATATTTAAAATGAGTGATGTTCTTACGACATTACTTCAGTTTTAGGAAGAAGAAAGATCTTGCAACGAACTAACCCAAATGAAAACAATACTAGTTATGATTGTACTTTTATTATTTCATTTTGGCAGACTTCATGAACTGACGTATAATGTATACCGTCGCCCTTTTACTTTGATGTAAATTGAGCTTAAAGCTATCACATCTCTCCGCCGGGTGCAACTCCGCCTGATGGCTCAGGAGAGAGGAGCAGCTGCCCTTTCCACCGAGCGCGCTCCTTCTGGGTCGCGGTTCCAACGGCGGGCGCTAGCCCACTCTCCCTCGGCAATACGTGATCTGCCGGGAGTCGAACCGGCAGCGACCACGGGAGCGAGAGCATCGATACGGAGACCTACAATATTAGGTCGCGCTCTCTCTCTCTTGGCAACACGTATGAGTGCGCTACTGATAGCCCAGGGACTGCATCGGCTGCTAGCCGCGGCCTCTAGTCCACACGAAGCTTTTTACGTGACTCTCGCCAAAGAGCATGGTTCCCGGTTCTCTTTCACTGGAGCACTTAAGTGCTGCTTCGCTTCCAACTATACTTTCTAGGCGGACTAGTGAAGAACAACCAAGATATGCTCTCATGCGTTGACACCGACGGCAGAGTGAAAATTTACCTCGGTCCCTTTGCATTGCAGCATTAATTTAATTGTTCCGAAACAAAATCATTTTAAAATATATATTCCATCTGTTAAATGACACACTGCAACAGTTGTCAGGCAACTTATAATTGGATAGCTATTAAGTATATTTTAATACTGCTTTAAAATAAAGGGTATTCTCCTACTAATAGTGAGAAGTCATAGAGAAAGCGATCTTCAATAAAAAAACATCTATGTGATGACAATTACAAAAGTCTTGCCGTTGGTAATATGAGAAACAAGGTCTTATCCCAACTTCTTTTGATCCTACCTTCTGATGCTCTGCTGGAAACATTGATACATGCAAGACATGTATTTGAACTTAAGATACGCATTGCAGAAATTGCAAGTGTCGTGAAGTCACAAATAAGATTCATCACGTCATCATGCGGGAAGATCTCGACTAGAGAAAGGTGCTTCCATTCCTCTCCAGCACTGCGACCGCAAATTCTAAACAGGAACAGAGAGCACTTCCTGCATGCTGGTGCATTTCATCTATCATGTGTCACTACCTTTACATTATTACGGAAGCACTGCCATTGAAGGCAATACTATCGCCATCTATTACTAACATAGCCTTCTTTATGTTATGTTTAGCTGGTGATTGTAGATAACCCTGTTTTATGTAAGTGAGAACTTTCTACCACATCATTATAATTAATATTTTCTCCCGATCAAAGGTAAGAGCTGGGAAAAGGTTAACTCGTTCGTCACACCAAGGGCCATTGAAAACGCGATGCTCTGTAGCTTTCGAAGTGTGAATCTTTTTTTTACATGTTCGTTTATCAATGGGCACAAACTTTCTATCATTAGTTCATTATTATTATTATTATTATTATTATTATTATTATTATTATTATTATGTTAAAAAGATACCCTCTTGCACCACAATATCATATTTGTAAATATTTCATAAATAAAATTACATTACAGGTAAGAAGAAGCTATAAAGTAATTACAGATACAAGTTACGCTGAGAAGTAATTGGATCACGGAAGAAACAAGTAATCGAATGAAAGTGAATTCATTAGTGATTTCGGGCGCGTCAACGGATAAGGTATTTAGTCCCGTACGTATAGTGCATGTTTTATCCCGTTAGGTGTCGGTGTTCTTCCCCTGCTAGTTCGAAACAAGTGAAGAATACAAGATAATGAAGGTCATTCCAGACTTATCTTTACATGACCTTTTATTGCTTCTCTAAGTAAAAAACTCAACCGCTTAATTGTCCGAACGATACAGAGTCAGTTTCCGTTTTCTCCAGCAATCCATTCTTTTCAAACCTTAGTACATGCAAAATTAATCAATTGTCTGAAATTAAAATTAAGTCCTAATAATATTTCATTAAATATAATAAATTAAGTCCGAAGTATTTTAGTAATTATATAATTATTATTAAATATAAAAAAATGCCAGGCAAGACCCCATTCTACATTTACGGTGCACAGTCGAGTTATTATCAACTGCGAAAAGTACACAATAAATTTGCACTTTATTCCAATTAATTTATATCTTAAAATTTTATTATTTTTATAACCATGTGACATGCCATTTTATTTCGTAATTATAATTCGAATTAACGTGTCCTTGGTACGTTGATTCGAATGTTCTTATATATTCCGAACACACGAAGGAATATACGAACATTTCGGAAGCAGATTTACTTGCAATAAATTAATTTTAATTCATTCTGTATTCCATTTGGTATGAGTTGCAAAATATGAATTAACCACCGTTCATGCCCTACTTTTATTTCCTTTAATACAACAAGCCGAAAACTAATAAAAACTATATAATCAATCTTTTCAACTTATCTCTCGTTTTTACTCTCAGAAAAGCATGACGACATGATATTCGGATAAAATGCTACATTCATTAGCAATATCCGGTTCAAAGTGTAAAACACGAAGAAAAGAGCAAATCCTGAGATGGTATTTTGCATGGCATCCGGACACTATACCGAGATCTTAATCCCTTTAAAATGCCAGATGTATACTATCCTTTGTCTTTCATCACATATATGAGCAATTCCAGAATTAACTGCCACTTAGAGGGTCAAAAAAAATAATTTTTTTTTCAAGTGGCACACCTCTGGAAAGCTATTTCCCGTGTTCAGGAGACCCTAAAAAACTAAGAAAAAATAGGGTGCCATTGAAACAAGCAGGGTGACACCTCCAAAAGTGGAAAAATTTTAAATTACCTTTTAAAATTTAAAAAAATAATTGAAATCGAGTTTGAAGTGTTCGATTTCAGTATGATATTGTTATTTAAGCTATAAAAATTTAAAGGGATCTTCGAAAAGTTAAAAAAATTTAGGCGCCAGAAATTATAAGTGCTACGTCTAAAAAATGATTAGTGGGTAAATTTTATTTAATGTTTCTAAATGAGGCTTGAATTTATTTCCATCTTTACACCTAAATATTTTAGAGCCTAAATTCTTCAGCGTCTGTATACTTCGACGTCCAAACAGTATCGCTATAATCTAATTTCATTTGTCAAAAAATATTGATATAATTTTTTTTAAACTTCCAGATATTAAATTTTGATCTCAATAAAATTTGTACATAATTATTTAAAAAATAAATGATTATAACATACTTTTTTCCACTTTTAATTTTTAATAGTTAAACAAAATTCAACATTGTTGTTTTTAAACTATTCAGCATATAACAATAAAAGGATTATAATATGCTCAATAAAGAACAACAATTAATCATAAACAAGAATTGAAATTGAAATAATAGAAATAATTTAGTTTATAGCGATACTGTTTGGGCGCCGAAGTATACAGACGCTGAAGAATTTGGGCTCTAAAATATTTAGGTGTAAAGATGGAAATAAATTCAAGCACCATTTAGAAACATCAAATAAAATTTACCCACTAATCATTTTTTAGACGTAGCTCTTATAATTTCTGGCGCCTAAATTTTTTTAACTTTTCGAAGATCCCTTTAAATTTTTATAGCTTAAATAACAATATCATACTGAAATCGAACACTTCAAACTCAGTTTCAATTATTTTTTTAAATTTTAAAAGGTAATATTAAATTTTTCCACTTTTGGAGGTGTCACCCTGCTTGTTTCAATGGCACCCTATTTTTTCTTAGTTTTTTAGGGTCTCCTGAACACGGGAAATAGCTTTCCAGAGGTGTGCCCCTTGAAAAAAAAAATATTTTTTTTGACCCTCTAAGTGGCAGTTAATTCTGGAATTGCTCATATACGCCCATTCGGACCTTTTCTCGATTCAATGCTACCATCCCTGGTCTACACTTCAGGCCCATTCACAATGCACACGTAAACATAATCATGGCGTTAACATAAAAGTTAGGACTACGTCCACAAGCGGACTCATCCACAATGCGTTCGCAGAAGCATAACAGGTAAAACGTTAACTTATAAGCCCACCAGGAAACTCAAAATCGAGAATCGAAATTGGAGCGAAGTCGATAGAAGAACTAACGCCATATGGGCCTTGGACTCTGTCGATACCCTTCAAATCAATTCTCACATCCAAATCCGTAAACCAAAATGCCTCACAGTCAATAGAAACTGTTATTTTGCTTACGTTTAGTTAGACATTGTGAATCCTTCAGTCTATCACTTATGTTAATGTTTATGTCTATGCGCCTTGTGAATGGGTCTTTAGACTGGCGTTGGAAGCAGCGGACGTCGGCGGCAAGAGGCGCGGAAGCGCGGGCGGGAAAGGCGGGCGGGCGGGCGGGCGGGCGGGCGGGCGGGCGGGCGGGCGGGCGGGCGGGCGGGCGGGCGAGCGCCTTCGCGCCTCTCGCGCCGCGCGGCCTCGCCCTCCGCTAAGGGCGCTGCGCTGCGGCGAAAGGCGGAGCTGGCGCCGCGCTCGCGACTCGAACCTGCGACCTTCTCGTTCGAGTGAACGTCTCCTCCGCCGGTTTTGACAAGATAATTAAGGCAGGCGCGGGTCGTTAAATCGCGGCCGCCGCCGCCACCGCCGCCGCTCGCTCCGGTTTATGGGGCTCCGCTTCCGCGAACGGCGACGGCGGAGGTGGCGGGGGGGGGGGGGGGCAGCGCGGAGGCGGAAGTGCACGTGGACGGGGTGTGGCCGAGAAGAGGAAACTCCCTCTAGCGACGACTGAAAAGTGTATCGGCGAGATACTGATTCAAGGGTTTTGAGCAGGTGCTGAGAAGACGAGAGAAGTTCTAGACATACATTAGGAGAGGGAAGTATCACTTTCTTGTTTACATGAAATAGTGTTTTATTATTCTATTTTCCACATAAAGGTTACTGCCAGAACGAAATAGAAGTCATATTTTCTCTCACACTACTTGTTGAAATTGCCCAATTATAATTTGCGATTATTGTTTGCTTTTCTTCGTGCAAAATAATATCGGCATAGTGACAAGTTCATTGAGGCGCCACCATCTCTGACACGAGTCCGCTGCTGCATGCTGGTGACTAGGAGCCAGAGGTCTGGTAGGACGACGGGTGGCAAAGGGCTCGCTCGGGGGCGGAAGGAGAGTCCGGCGCCAGGGGCAGATGCAACCAGGCGGTGCAGGAGTGGGGCGTCGGTGGCTCAGGTGACGGGTGATTGGCGCGGGGGATCCGTCCGCGTGCGGCCTCGCCCCTGACCCGACCTCCCGCTGCGAGGGCGATCGCTTCCGCTACTTCTGAACGGCGATGACGACGGCGGAGGACGAGCGGAATGAGGCTAAAAGCGATCTCGCAACTCGGGTATCGCCGTTTTACGAGTTCATCTCGGAACAGTAGGTCGTGAACGCAACTCCTTTTTTATGGACTTGCCGATGGCGTCAGTGAAATACACAGCAACTAAAGTACACTAGTTTACAACTAAAAACGACTTCCTTGAAGAAATTTTGCAACCTTTCATTTTATAAGGTAGAATGTTGGCTTTGAATTCGAAGTTTTTCTTATTATGCGATTTCTTTGGTAGCATACATCGAACGCTTTAGTTTTACTTTCTCAAATGCAAATTATCTTTCCTCGAAAAGCGCGATCGAGAAGGTAAGTCTTGCCAAATTCTTTCGTAATCCAGTCGAAAACGTGTTACAATATACTCTAAATTAAATGGAACAATAGGAAACAAGCAATTTTTTCACGAATAATTTTACAGTCTCTGGTTTTAATAATTTTAAGCAACGTACAACGTACGTCACTGTTTATCAACGTTATTCTACATAAGCGCCAATGATACTTACCTAATGCACATACAATATAATTTACAATAACTATCATTACCTCACCTCTAGATGCAAGGCAAAGACGGGCCTAAATGTGATTTTGCAATATTGTTGCAGTGTTCTTAACTACTGAATAAGAATGAAGACCGCGGATGCCCTCTGAGCAACATTCAACTCATGCAAAACAATTTATTAAATAGTAGAGAGATAAATATTATTTTGAGCAACACTGAACCCAAAACAATCATTTTTTTACATATGAGATATTAATTGTGAGAACATTCAATAAATGAAAACCTATATTTTACAAAATAGCAATTGATCAATAGTGAGAAACATTCAAAACAAGAAAAAACAATTTAATACATTATAAACTACAAGATATCAACAGCAGATAACAGTGAACAACTATTGGTAAATTACGTAACAGAGTAATGATACAGAATGTTCACAAAATGAAATATCCTGATCCTGTTTATGCCATTATGCAAATGGAAAAAAATAGAGAATAATAATTTCTATGCAACACACTCCAGGAAACATTCAAGCACATGTTTTCAATTCGATCACACGAACAAGATCCTTTTCTACGAATGCCTTTCGGATACTGCCGAGTAATCATCTGTGAGTAATCACTCCAAATAAGGCTTCAAACTTAACCTTTCAGTGATTCTACTTCTGAGGTCACATGAAGTTGCCCCGGATACACGATCAATAAAAAAATTAATTGGCCAGGGACGTTAATCTGCAAACCTGAGGGCCACATACCTGAGTTTGAGTAAGAGGATCTTCGAAGATCCTGAGGACAGAGGGGAAGGAGGTCACAGTCTATGGCGGTTATGTTGGTATTGGGATGGGAACACAGGGAGAAAAGGAAATTAGTTGCATTCTAAGAACCCATCTAACCTATTCACTACAATACATTGTCGCAGCATAATATTGTTCGTTGCCCTGGATATGATGACCAATTCATTCTTGAATGGCCATTTCAAGAATCGACGTAGATCCAAGCATTCATATCAAGCTCATTATCCTAAACTCTTAGGAAAGGAAATACGTCGCTTCTCATATCGATATCTGACGTTCAGTTCAATCTATTAAATTACTTCGAACCAAAGAAGTTTCGAATCGTTCGAGAAGACAATTTCAAGACAGTAATTGAAATGCTCTTCTGAATGAGCCATCTGGCTGGTTGCTCCTCCAGAAAAAACCTGAAAAGCATCAAGTTGGAGACAATTTCTACTCTTCAGTGTAAAAATGTGCACAGAAAAAAACAGATACTGACCTGAATCCGGAGACATGGATTTTGATTACTCAATTCAGGAATGTAATCATTAGATAAAGTAGTGCCCAGAAAATCTATGGCATACGGTGCGTGCAAATGGAAATTGACCTTATTAAATCGCATGTTTTACGCAAGCTAAATATCTGTGACCGTAAGAATTAGACCGACTTGTCAAATCGAACAGAACCTCATTGTTCTTCACAACAAGGCCTCGAGCCTAACTTACCGAAGCACACACGAGAAACAGCACAAGAAATTGCTCCGGATACGCGATCAATAAAAACACCTAATAACCAAGGACGTTGATCCAAGGCTTTCGATCTGGCACGAGCCTCGCAGAGAGAGCGGATCTTCGCTTGCTCCAGGAAGATGCTAATGCCGCGCACTGGGCCGAAAGCAATCCAAAAACAGGGGTAAAATGTTTTTCGTGACTAAAATAACTTTTTCAATCATCTAATACGAAAAAAAAATTGTTTAAAAAGTAAAATTTAAGAACGTTAAGAGGAGAAACAGGCCGAATCAGATCCAAAAACTCGTAATCTGTAAGAACGAATTTTTCAATTTTCATAGTGCGGATCAAGATTATGCAGAGTAAACATGTGTTTTTACATTTTTTCTTTCACGCACTTCGTAAGAAAAAGTATTGTAATTGTACGTCGAAAAACGGCAAATTGTTGACAGAAAAATTCTTATTGCCAGGTCCTGGTAACGAAAGAGTGGGTAAATCTCGTTTAAGAGAACGTCGTACGTCTCATTTTCGTTAAAATACCTGATTTTTCGAAAACTGTAAGAGTTCAATTTTTAGGAGCGTCTTAATTAAAATACAATATTGAGGATATATATTTTTACTTTCTCGCTACGGAGTAGAGAGAACGTTATGCAGAAAAACTTAATACAGGGCCCTGATAACTAAATAGTTACCAGTTGCTAAATTTAGAGACAAAAATTCTCTAACAATGGTGTAGCCTAAATCTGTGTTTTAATGGTCCTCGATACTGAAAAATCGAGTGACGGCAAAACATCTCTGTCCGTCTGTCTGAGAACAACACTAGCGGCGAAACCGTTTAGCATATTTTCTCCAAAATTCATATTCACCAATCTTTCTGTCTAATGTCGCGGCCTCTTGAATATGAAACCGATATTTTAATTTTGGGAGATATATCGGTTTCAATTATAGGAAGTCCCTGGGACATTTTCAAAAAAATGGCTCCATCGTTTTTTATTAAATTTCGTTGTTGATAGAGTGAAGAACGTGTAAAGAATGATGCAGGGTTTATGCTCGTTAAAAATCTAGATTTTTCAAAAATTTCAAAAACCCAAAACTTCTTTTGAGTCTTCCTGTAAGTAAAATATTAAAGATAGAGATTTTTTCTCTTCATGAAATTTGTTCCATAAAAAAAGTTTTTGAAATAAGGTCATGTACGATTTTCGTACTTTCCGTACTTTTGGTGTAATTGTATGTGAAATAAGACACAATTTTAAAAAAAATTGTAAAATAATACTTTTTCAAAACCGGCTTAAACTTTTTCCCTAAATTTTCTCGTTGTCTAAATTGTCTCGTATATATCAAAAGACGGTAAAAATAATGTTATATTCTCATTTCTAGAGATCTCTGTATTTTCTAAAATTACGAAATTTTAACTTTTTAAAACTACATAATTTAAGATAGCGAATTTTGCTTTAAAACATTTGTCCTAAAAAATCAGCTCTTTAAAAAAAGGTCATGTACACTTTTTTTAAATGAGTAGTTTTTGCTTGAAAGTTACCGAAAAAAATGCAAATTTTCGCAAAGATCGCTTCAAAATTTCTTCATTTTTTCCCACAAAGATAATAAGGAATGGTTAGAAGAATGGCGCAGATCTAATTTTCTTGGACACTGTGAATGTTCAGAATTGCAAATTCAGAAATAATGCGAGAAAGTATGTGATGTAGAACAACTAGGTATTTAATGCAATCGGCAATGTATCTACGGTCGTGGCGGATATGGTGGAGGTGGGGCGAGACGGAGCAAGGCGGGATGGACAGGGTTGGTTGGGATGGGGGTGTGGGCATGGCGTGGAGGAGGAGGGTGGACCCGGATGGGCGGGATGGCACGGATACGTAATTCGAGAGTATCACCAGTAATGTGGAGAAATTACAAGTATATTCAGAAGTGAAAACATTGAGCATCCGAAACAATAAAAGCCACGGATGCTGATATATAAAAGTAACAAAAATGCTTCTTAAGGACCAATAGCTTGATGCTAAAGTACGCTGTTTATCACGTACGCAAATATCTCCTCTCCTGGGGCCTTCGGGCGAAAGGGAACATTCTCCTGACGCGGCGAGCGCGAACTATTTGTCCTGAGGTAGCCTAACATTTGTTTCTTTTTGATTTTACTAAACATTGGAATAAAATCAAATATTACACACGACGATAAAGTTACATTACCTACACAAAGGTATTTTATTTGCGTCTTTTGTTGCCCGTGAAGTACGAGTAAATCTTCCTCTCCCTAATAAAGTATCTATTGTCTTTTATAAAAAAGTATTATTATTCACCCTCAAATGTCGCATTTTTTACATCCATTACCACTGTGTGCACATAAAAATGTAAAATATCAAATGAAATATCTATTATATGTTATCGACCAATGGACACACGTCTCCCATATCATCTGTTCCCGCGATTATTGTCAAAGAGAACAAAATTGAGTATTTACATTTTTTAAAAATTACTTTAGCAGGGAAATTTTATTTGCAGCAATAAAACTATTTCACTTCGTTAGAGGAATAAAAGTTATATTTTATTTTTTTTAAACGAGACAAAACAATAACAGTTTATATCAAGGCAATGGATAAAATATTTTGTTCTCATTTTGGAATCGGGCTTTTAGGACCACGCAAAATAAAAGTTGTCTTTCCTTTCTGGCTTGTATTTTTAATCCATAAATAGTGGATGTTTTTCCATAGTTCGATGTTGAATGTATTGTCATGTGATCTTTCTCTTTTTCGCACGAATCTCGTGTTTCAGTCGCAATCCTTCCCCTCAAGTCTTAAAAGTCTTCACCAAACCTGTACCAATTCCTTCTCGCTTTCCTTCTTCAGAGACGTGCGAATCGGCTGCTGCGTTTTGGCCCAGTGTGTGTGTGCGCGCGCGTGCGTGAGTGACGCGTCGGGGCGGCGCGCGCTTTTGTGGCGCTGAAAGCGCTCCGCAGGGCGCCGGCGGTCGAGGCGATCGAAACGATATCGACGCGATGAAAAAGCCGCCTCCGCCTCCGCGCCTCATTAGCCCGGGCCCGGGCACACGAAACGGAGCACCTTCGGGCGCGAGGCCGGGCGGAGATCTGATGCGCACTCGCCTAAAGGTGAAGCGTCTTCATGCCCTTTCTTTTTTGATACAGCTACGAAAGGTGTACATGACTCCAATCACGGCTCGCCATGAATGGAGCGTTGTTTGTAGCTGAAGGAAGAATGTCATTTGCATGTGCATTGCAACATTTAACTGCAAGTTTCATATAACGTTTGATATTTTTATTTTTGAGAAGGTATTTCATAAATGAAAATATACTGAAAATATTTTAATATGTTGTGAATAGTGAAAACAATTTTCGGAAAAAAACAACCAGATAAGAGTATGAAAGCGAATAAAATAAATTTGTTATTTTAAATTGATGTGGTTCACCAAAGTTATCACGAGAACTAAATAATGAAAATGGTCGTAATTGACGGGAAGTGAACGCAGAAAATCGAAAGAAAGCAAAGCACACAATATTGCTGAACATGTGCAACAGAAATAACTATCCCAATGTATTCATTTCAAGTCTTATACAAATAAGACCAGGATCAGAAATAATCCGGAATGTCGAGATCGAGGAGGAATAAGAAAGCAAATCGACACAAAACATGATAGAGATCGACTTTGTACAATGAATGAGAACAAACGCACGATATATGGAAATAACCGGGGCCCTGTAGACGACGAGGTTGTGAGCTGGGAGAATGCGCACATGCACGAGGCCGACGAGTGGGTGTGCGGACGCAGTTCGGAGAAAGGCGGAATGTCGAGGAAGTACGTTGGGCGCCCGCTGGCCTCGCCCGCTGACTTGTTCCTAGCTGCCCGCGGATCTTTCCCAGAATGACGGACACACGTGGCAACCATTCGACGGCAATTGCCAATCTAGACTCTACTGCAATAAGGACAAACAGGAATAGCAGACGCACGTATAGTTAATTGGAAACTCGTTAGCAGAAGGAGCAGGGTTTTCAACCTCGAATTGCGACCCTAATCAGGGTAGAGGAAGAACCGTGAAACATGGAAATAACTGAGCAGTTGTTTCTAGAAAATATAATTGTGAAGTTGTTTCACTCATTCTAATCACAACATTACTCTCCATTAAAATTCATAAGTAACTGCTTTAATTTCGCTGCTTGAATTTACATTTTAATACTCCTAGAATTAGAAACGTGGTTTACTTCATCAGTAATAAATTTGTATTGCCTCCTAAAGAAATAACGATTAATTAGATAATTAAAATTTGTGCAAAAAAGTTTCACGCGAACTTGAAAGAAGAAAATACTACTATAAAATATTTTTTTTAATATATCCAAAACTATAGTTTAAATCTTAGTCAAAAAATACTTTATGTAATTTGAATATGGCGCAAACCTACTAAGTCTATACTGTCTTAGTAAACTATTGTTTACAAATACTTGCAAATTCCTTTTCTTTCCTCTCATTCACACAACAATAAGACGCGGTAGCGATTTAGACATTCGCCAGCAAATTATGCAAACAACTGCTCTGTAAATGGTAATTGACTTTAATGTACAGTTTTGTTTCGGAAACGGCAGTGACTGAAAAGACAAACCTTAGAAAACTGCAACTGTTTTACAGAACCAGAAAGGAAGGAGAAACTACTGATGCAATGAACTGAGCTAGGCACGTCAGGGTCTGACATTCGCCAGTGCTTGTTTTACGCCACTTTTTATACATTTCATTTAAATCCTAGGAAAAAACACAATATATTTTCAATTTTTTTATATTAGAGTCAGCCATTATTTACGAGCCAATGTATTCTGACATACTTCACTATGGGTTGATTGAAGAAACGCTGTATTATTACAGAAAAATGTGTGTTGTAAATGTGAGTGCAAATAACAGCTCTCACTAGCGATTCCAATCACTCTCATCTAGGGTATTCGACCATCTCAGACTGCCATGAAGACGCTGAAGAAAGATTTACGTAATTTTGTTTAATTTCTACAGAGTTAAAAGTAAAAGAAGCAAAACATCTTTCAAAGCATATTAGCTCGTTCAAGAATTCGGGCTAGGGCAATGAAGGACATTTCAAGATTGTTGAAATTTCACGACTGTTCGGTAATATGTTGAACACACAACGAAACACTGCAAATATAAAAGCACATATGTGAGGAATTTTACTCTGCGTTTAGGAATATTTATTTCCACATTAATGACACGCTCAATGACAATACATCGCCGAAAGACACATTTGACTCATACCGTCATTCGAGACGAATCTAATTGAAGTTGATTCTATTAAAATTGTCTATCGAATATCGTAAACGAAATTTGTGTATCGAATATGATAAAAATCCCGTTTTCTCTCAGACGTATTTTTATATGAAATATTTCTTTTTTTATGATAAAAAAAACAGATTAAAAGATGTATTTTTTCTCTTAATTTTCACTGTTCTATTACTTAGTTAAATAACGAAAAAAATCGTTAATTTAATACACCCAAACTCTAAAACCCATGCGTTTCACTAATCAAAATAATAGAAAAAAATGGTACTTGGATATTTACCAAGCATCCTAAAGACTTAGTGGGCTTCTCTGTTGTTCAGATGATATTTCCCAGAAGCGATCGGAAAGGCGAAAAAGACGTCCTTATGTGAGTCGGCGGACGTGCCGCACGAACCGGCAGCGAAAGTGCACCGGACGTCCCACATTCCTGCAGAGGCGCGTCTTCGCCAACAGGCAGCAGCTGAGGTGGGCTGGGGGAGGGGGCGCGTATTCTTCTGCCTTGTCCCATCGGAACGAGCATCTCGAGGTGGATCCAGGCATCCTATTTACGCTGACGCTTCTGCACCTTCGATCTACCTTTCTAGGACTCTGGAATGCAATTTTATTTCTTGGAAGTTCTTTCTTGGTCGTATCAGAGAGGATGACCAGTAGATGGAATTAGAGGTAAGGAAGGAAAACCTTTTACAAGCCATCTGTATTCTCTCCAAGTTACAGGAGACATTAATGGATTTATCAATCGGATATTCTGAAACACTGGTACAGAAAACCAAGCCCGCTCGTCGCTCTCCTAGACGACACTTAATGACAGTTCTAAAACTATTTTCTTATTGGTCTAATTTAACACTACTCATGAAATGTTTATGAGTTTAAATGCAGAAAAAAAACAATTCGGCAGTCTCTAATTCCCTTTAAGCAATAACTTCTTTTATTTGAGAAAACTACTTCGGATTTGCAGCTAAAATATTTAAAAAACCACCGGATGCCCCTATCATGCTTGGTCACTCTCCATTCTTCCCTCGCGTCATCCAGCGTTTGATGTTGAATCACAGCAGTTTCCTGTGGGCGCAGCCACCGCTCTCGTTTGCTCAGACACAACATCCCATCGACAAGTGGCGCGAGCGTCATCGCTGCCACATCAGCGGCGCCGGCGCTTCCGCCTCTCTCGACGCAACACGAGCGAAAATCGCTTTGCAGGTGCCTCTTCCGTCGTCGAGTCGCAATCGGTTGCTCTTTCCCATTTGTCGCCGCAATCAAGCTGTCGCTATGCTATGCTGCGAAAACCAAGCTTTCGCTACGCGACCCCTTTCATTGTAGTCTACACCTCTTACTTGATCGCTACTGCTTGCGCAGTATAGAGAAAGTATTGTAATGTGAGGAAAAAGGCGATGGCTCTGGTAACGATAAAGTGGATAAATCGCGTCCATAAAATAGGAAATTATTTACTCCAACCTCTTATGTAGACAGAATCCAAATTTTGTGGGTCCTTGACACCGAAAAATCGATTGATCTGTTCGCGAACAACACTAGCGACTAAACCGAAAGCAGGATTTTTACCAAAACTGATACTCCCCAATCGCTCTGTGCTACTGTTCTACGCTATCTATGAAACCTTTTTTTCATAAAATGGTGTGAAGCCAGGCGAAAGATTTGAGAGCTGTTTATTTGAAATGCAAAACTGCATTGAAACAGTTTTCTTTTCATTTATTGTGAATTAGTTACTATGAAACCAATTTGGAACACCTTATATAGTTCTATTTACGGTTTCTTTATTGCAACGAATATTCCTATCATCCGTAAAGAGAACTGTTCTTCCGTTTCGAATCGTCGATGGCAGATCGTGTACTTGTATTAGGAAGAGAATAGAGCTAAAATCGATCCCTGCGGCACTTCGTGTGCAGTTGGCAATGTATCGGAAATGTGTGTAGGTAATGTTCCCTCATACTAGTAAGGTATTTCTACTCTCTGTGATTATTTAAGATATTAACATAACCAATCTAGAGTAATACTACGGATGCCATACGAAGGTAATTTTGAAAGTAAAATGTTATGATCAATGACGTCAAGAGCTTTTAAAAGATAGTCCAATAGGTGCTTCGTTTTGATTCACGGATGAAGCGACATCTTTAAGAAGAGAAAACATTTCCGTAGATTTTGATACTCGAGACCTGCATGGGCAATCTGCAAACGCCACACGGCGAGGCGACGTGCGAACGCGCCTACCCCAGCCTCTCGGCTCCGAGGCTGTGCGAGGAAACGAAACTGATTGCCCGGGCTCACGTTACGAAACGCGTCAACTGAGAACATAGCTCGTATCGCAATAATGAGACGTTCATTTTATATTTGCAGCTTCGGCCGCGCTTACGCCAGAGCGCGTGCGCGCGTGCTCGCAGCTGGGGGCTTATGCCTCTGCGCAACTCGCCCCAATCGCCTCCCCCCCCCCTCCTCATTCCGTGGGGCCACCTCTTCCCTCGCAGCTACTGCATCAGACTGTTCATCACGCGAGACACATTTCAAACATGCTGGAATTCAGCGTCTATACGAAATCGGGAGAGCAGTTTACGAAACACGTCTGGAAAAGCACGCATGGATGCATTGTTGGTAGTGAACAAGGTGGATGCATTGTTGCAAGTTATCCAGATTACCCGAATATTTATAACAGATCTTCGCAAAAATATAATCCTTCAACATCATCAGTAAGCAGCATTGTGTTTCTTCAGATATGTCATAAGTATGCGGTAAAATTCTCGCAAGTCAGTAAATGTAATTAAAAATAAATTATACCAATTGCAATGTCAAAGATGAAGTGGTATACAATAATAACAGTAAACAAATCTAATGATACACGTTCGTTGACTGTACACCGTAATTAAAACATTGCTTTTAATATTTATTGCACACATAGTACATAGGCTTTTTTCACTGAATTTTATGTGCAACCGAAACAAATGGGCGAAATACATATTGAAGCCATTTGACACACATTTGCACATTCTCACGAGTAGAGGGCGGATTCTGATGAGCTAAAAATGCTAAAAAAGGTCAATAAAATGCTCTTAAAATGCTTTAAAATTGCCCTAAACCAGAAAAATGACGTAATTTTTTTATCGAAACCACTTGACATGAACTCAAACTGTTGGATATATTACTGATGTAATAGAGGTTTCTTCCTTTTTTTCAAGTGAGCTTAGTTTACAAACTTTGTGTTTCGACTGCTCTTTCAAAGAAATTCTCTGTCTTCATTTATTGCGATATCGGGAGAACTCACAATGGTGCCGATAAACATTACAGGAACCTTAGATGACATAGTACTCACAACGGCTGACATTACAGTATATGAGCGAAGAAATGGAATAGGCTGTTAAGGAATTCCGTGGTGAATATTGTTTGAAGCAAATACCATTAAAATGATATTACAATCGATACATTAACGGAAAATGCAGTAAAAATGACGGAGAAAGATAAAAAATGACTTATTAGCCAAAATAAATGAAAAATATTAAAAAAAGGCGAATGAAAATGGGTCACTTCGTTTTAAAATGAATTTCTATAATAAACGTCATTGTTCTCAAGTGAACATAAATGACATTTCATTAAAATCTGCCCCCTACTCATGAGAACCAGTAAAAACTTCCATTCAGGATTCTTCCTCATCATTAGCGAACATTAATGAACATCATTAACATAAGTGGTTACAATAATTTGTAACAAAGAATACATTTTTTTAATTATTTGCTTCCAATTAAGAATTCATATTTAATTATTGTAAAAAAAAATTAATTCCCTGTTGAATGTCTCATCACAATACAGATAATGAATGAAAACAAGTTTATGGAGTAGTAATAGTTTTTTACCAAAAGCGAAATTTCACAGAATACAAACCATTCATTATATACCACTGTAAGAGCATTATCCAAATTACAAATTGTGTTGGGCACTTCACAATATCCTCTTATAAGAACATGTTTGGAATAAATATTTTATTTCCATGTAATCAAATTCACGTTCACGTAATAAATACATCATTTTAATTTGTGCGTTGAACTAACGAGTGATTATCTTGCACATGAGTTCAAATGCTGTTCACAAACCCATATGCCGTCGAAATGCACCTCTAAACACAATAATTCCAAATCTAAACAGAAAACTCTTTAAAAACGATTCTAATTAATGGCTATAACTAAACTAATCGACGAACAAATGAATACCATCTGTAATTGAAAGGGACGAGAATAGACCGGAAAGTGGTATTTGATAATGCGCAGCAACAGCCTTTCCACCACGAAATGAGGGGTCAGCACGCGACCACAAGTGAAACGAGATATTCCCCGCAGAATCCGAGAGGTCGTTTGTGAACAACCAAAATTCACATGGACAGAATGATGCTCCAAACTTAATCAGCGAGAGACAGCAAGAAAATTGTTCGCTGTACATTCCTCTGTGGTGTACCGCCGAGGTTCCCCGCATTAATTTTAAATTAATTTATAGACCAAGCATTCCGAATGTACGCTCTCGCTATCATGAACATGTGTGCCGTTTTTACAACTTCTGCTCTCTAGTGGCGGGAACAGTAACTACTGCTAGTGCTGCAATATACTTCGAGAGCGCAGCACCGACTTGAGACCTAAGCATTCGTGCCGGGAAGTTTAAAACGCAGCAACAGGTGGTCTCCAACAGTGTACGAGGCACTTTCTATCCTCCATTTAAGCCCCACGGATTCTTTTTTTTCTCGTACATTCGCGTTTTAGGACCTCATGGATAAAGCTTTTTAAAATCTTTTGTCAATTACATTTCCAAGAAATTACGAAAATATTTCAGTAATGGACCTTTTTAGTTTTTGTATATTTCTAAAGCCTACCACGAAATACATATAAATTTTAGTTTAAAAGAGCGATTACACGTTTTAGTAGAATTTAAGCGATTAACAACGTTAAAGTTTGGTTTATATCGATTAGTTTCGATTAAACTGATTAATTACTTTGGCAGTACGCAACAAATTCCAGGGAGAAGGTGAAGTCGGCGGCACGAAGATATTAGTGTTCAGTGAACTTTTTAGTTTAATTCTTGGACCTTCTTGTTTGAAGCTTCACTTTGAACATGATATAAACTCATAGACAATAATTAATTTTATGAGACTATTAGAGCTGTCAAGTTTATATCAATTAACGATACTTAAATTACTAGCAAATAGCAAACATACAACACAATAGAAAATTCCATTTTTTTGTGTTTTTTGCATGATTGTCAACATCGTTAATTCTTTAATTTTGTGTTGAAATATACATATTTTAAATAAGATCTAAGATTCAATAATTCAAATAATATTGCTTTATCATAACACATACTATAAGTTATTGTGAATTGTTACAATAATTCAAAAGAGGAGTGAGGGAAAATGTCGGTTATGTCGATGATGAAATTAATATGTTGTTCAATAAAGGATGTGAAATTTCATAAACAATAAACGCTAAACAAAATATATTACCTCGGGGTGCCTTCAGAGTAAAGAATATGGTAAAAGCGAGAGGACGATACAACTGATGACAATTATTTGTGTAGTGAAATATAATTCTAGGCTTGGGAATTAATGGTCATATGCTCAAGCAATAACATTTGAACACACTAGTAATGCAACGACGATAGTGGAACATATATGATTTATTATTATAACATGCTCTTTGACTGGAATTTACTCTGCGACTACTATTTACACACTCCTATTTTACGACATTTTTGTTTAAAGTGCGAAAAATACCCTAATGAATATCATTCACCCAGATATTTTCTCAATTCGTAAATTAAACGAATCCATTTAACATAAACAATTTCCCAAGCTTTCGGGGTGCATACGAGCGGTGATGGTGGGGGGGCGCGGTCCCTACCTGTTGGCGGGCGGGGAACGGCGCCTGCGCGGCGGCGTGGGCGGGGGCGGGGGCGGGGGCGCGCTCCTAGGCAGCTCTTCTGCCGGGGCTGCGTCCGCCAACATGCTTGCGGTGGGCGGGCTGGGCTTGCGGGCCTGGGCGGGGGCTTGCGGGAGCATGCAAGGGGCGCCTTACGCGCTGCTCTGAGGGACAAGAGGAGACACGAGGTGAGCGTGCGGGAAACGGCAACCGAAAGTGCATGCTACTCACCGTACACGAGCGGCGATGTTCATTTGATTCCTGCTGTGCGATTCCTCCACTTACGAAAGAGAAGCGAATGCCGGTTATGAATAAGAAACTTTACATCAATGAACAACTTATGTTTCGACGTAATTAGTTCACCAATGCTAAAATTAATGTCATAAGTTCACAGAATATAAATGGGAAATTTTCAATCAACTCCTTCCATAGGAATAATGAATTATCCTCTAATTTATTTGCACACTTTCCATAAAGAACTTGTCACTGAATTACAGATAGTAGTTGAAACAGTTTCATGTTTCAAATTGAAATACATGGTACTGGATATTTGGTGTACAATTTCTAAAATTAACTGCATCAGCAACATTCTGATTTACTGAAACCAGTGTGGGAATGCGCGCCACACCGAAACTTTACCGTCTCGTATTGCTACTAGTTATTACACAACACATATTCATTTTGTTACTTTCTCGTTACTGCTTACGCAGTATAGACAAGGATAAGCAATGCTGCGGGGAAAAGGGGCGAATTTTGGGAAGAAAAACTATTTCTAGGCCCTGGTACCGAAAATGTTGATTAATCCAGTTGCCTAACAGAAAAAAAAGGGGAAAAAAGGGAAAAAAAAACCCTCGAACACGTGGTATAGCCAGAATCCGTGTTTTGCCTACGCTTGTTTCAGAAAATCGATTCACAGGAAAACATCTGTCCATCGTGAACAACTCTAGTGGCTAAACAGTTCAGCCGATTTTCTCAAAAATGTATATTTCCCAATAGATTTGCCTGATGTCGCGGCCCCTTTAATTTGCAAACTAATGTTTTAATTTTGAGGGTACTATACATGAAATTCCTGGGACATTTCTAAAAAAGAAGGTATAACTTTGTTTTATTAAATTTTGATATTTGATAGCGTAATATAACCTTCATTGAACGATGAAAGTCTGATTTTAGTTCAAATTCCTTATTTTGACGAAATACATTTTTTTGAGTCTTACAATTAAAATATTGAAGATAAAGATTTTTTTTCCTTCATGAAATGTTCTTTAAAGATCGATTTTGAAATAAGATCATGTACACGTTTTCGAGAACTTGAATACTTCTCACGTAATTGTGCTTGAAATATAGACAATTTTATACTTTTTAAACAATTTTTTTCTAAAAAACTGCACCTATTTTTATTAAATTTTGACCTCAGATGCCGTAAAGAACACTTAAGAGAATGGTGCAGGTGTTATGTTCATTGAAATCTCTGATTTTTTGAAAATTGCAAAAACTCACAGCGTCTTCCTATATAGGATTTTTTCCCTTAATGAGTTCAACAAAAACAGGGCTTCAAACAAGGTACTTTGGATTTTTTCAAAAATTTGAGTACTTCGTAGGAGAGATTTGTAAAATGTGTATGCCATACGAATCCAGCGGCCTCTGTTGCTCGTTACCAGAGACAAGAGCGCCACTGGCAATAATTGAATTTTGCGGCCCGAAGGCATATTTTCTAGGAAGGGAAACAACACTAACTTTGAAAGTTTCGTTTATTAAAGTTATGATACATTTAAGCATGAAATTAATTCTTACTATTATGTAGGAAAGGAAACAAAACAATAAGAGTTCGTTCATTTATGGATATTATCATCTTATAAAATTTTACTTTTTTGGCTTTTTCTAAGGCCAATTTCTCAGTAATACGGTCTATATTAACACATTTTGCAGAGTTCAACTCAATTAACAGTATAGCGAGATTATTCAATCATTCTTGACCAATCTCAGATCGTAAATACTCAATTTTGCTGAAAGGTCATTTCCAGCTGGCAGAAGCCACAGGTATCGTCAACGTTAGGCAAAGTGCAATGCCTATATTGCTATAATTGGTTACTAAGCCATATTCCTTACTGCAATTAAAAAGTGCAATGTAATATGCAATTTTTAAATCAATAATGATTGAATCTGAGTTTCCATTATCGTATTGCGAATACTGCAAATTTCAACTCTTCTGCTATCGGGGAATATCAATATTCGAACAAATCGCCTTACCGTTTGGGCTGTAGCGTACGCCAAATTAGGTCGGATGACAGAACAGACGTAAACCAATTTTTCAGTATCCAGGGCCAACAATATGTGGGTTCTGAATTCACTTCACATATGAACAAAAATTATCCACTTTTCCGTATCAGCAACCTGCCTAACAACTTTTTCTGTCGATAAATCGCGCATGTTTCCTTAGTATTCTCTATACTACGTAGGTATACGAAAAAGTAAAAAATTGCAGCCATTGTCTACAACATTTTCAAAATATCACAAGGGCTGCACGGAAAGTAACCTCCAAAATTCAAATATCTTTATGATATCCGAAACGGCACAACTAGAACTATTCGCTTATTTACCAAGTTAATGTGACATATAAGTAGCAAATTAGCATGCATGTATCCACACATCCCGATTTTCGAGATGCTTTTACCTCGTCGCCACGTGCAGCAGTCTTTTAACCAATTTTTGGAACAGCACTACAGATCTTGTGTCATGTGAGCGAAGTGACAGCTCAAAAGAATCTTAAAGACGGATTTTACGACCGAGAATTCGAGATCGTATTGTTGAGGTGATGAAAACACTGATGAGCAATTTATACGTGAATATTTGTTCCCTGATGTTGGGCGCATTTCAGCAAAGGTTGGGGAACATGTCATAATGCATGATAAGAACAAACAAATACTAACAAGTAGTACTCGTATGTATATTTGATATATAACAATATTAAAACATCAATTTTATTGACACATTCATTAAAAAAATCCTTACAAAATATTACAATCTCAGTGTAGTGCTCCAGTAGAACAATCCAAACTAAAAAACAGGCTGTTATCTTTCAACTTAACAAATTAAAATGTGAAATGTGACCAGCATATAAACATTATAAGTCACACTTCAGGACTATCATTTGCCTGTCTCAGGTACTGTACTTATCAGGAACCCAACATTATGCACTCAGACTCATCTCTCTTCAGATTGATAATTAACAAGTGATATAACAAAAAGTGCAGTAGCCATGAGAAAATATTATCAAAATAATAATCCAACAATGACAGGAATTCCACACCAACAAACACAAATACTCTGAACATTCAACTACAATAGAAATACCTATTAAGTAGGTAAGGAATCATCCAGTATAATGCAATTATACTAAGAAAACATTCTATAAATATTTTTCCTAAAATAATCATTCACACCAAAGCTGCCAATTGAATTAAAAGTCATCTCTTTGCTGAGATATAACCTGAGATATCATTTACATTGATTTTCTTACAAAACAAAGATTTTGTTATAAAAATATATTAATTTTGTGTGAAAAGGGAATGTCTTTGTAAGTATTTTGTATCTTTGGTAATTCACTTCATCATAAAAAACTACAAAAATCAGTTACACTCACGTGAAAACAGACTTAAAAATGCAAGCTTAAAACGTTCCTGAAAAAAATAAAATCAAAGTCTCTTGATTAGATGATCAAATAACAATTTTGTTCAGCAACACCCTGTAAATTCATTAAGATTAGTTAAAAGCAGGCACTGGCATGAATGTGATCACTGTAAACTCTGCCTGAAATGGCCCTCAATGCAGATAGAACAAGCGGTATTTTGAGGATATGTGAACTTGTGATCCATTACAAAAGTTAATCTAAAAAAAAAAAAAAATCATTCGAAATCCACATCCAGCACTTAAAACTGTCATTGTTACAAACAAGGTTGAATAGAAGTTTCGAGAACATTAGAAAAACATTGTTTGCTCTCACATATATTTGGAAAGTTTTCCTACCAGATTGTTTCACAGTTTCGCTTATTACCTTAATATGGCGAACGTAATATATTTATCATCTCATCCACTGGCGGAAGGTTTGAATCGCATGATTATTTCTTATAGGACACCCCGCTTGAGTTTGTCTGCAAAGAAAGCAGCTCGCAGGCCAGAGTCGCGGAGAGGCACTTAATATTTGACTGCGCGTTCGATGGCCGCCAGGCAGCGCCACTTGTCGGGCAGGTAAAAGGGCTCGAAGACGTGCGGGAAGGGCGTGTCGAAGCCAGTCACGCGCTCCACGGGCGCCTCCAAGTGCAGGAAGCACTTTTCCTGCGACATACCAACAACAACCCATCAACGGCGACGGTGCAGGTGCCAGGAAACGTCGGGAAAGGATGTGAAGAGATGTGCAGAGAAGTGAAGCCATGCCAGAAGCGTCCGTTCAGCAGATACAAGGGCAGTGTTCACGTTTCGGCGAAGACTGCCTACAGATTCCTTCTAGGTGAGAAAGTACTACTTTCTACAAAATATGTTCGCAAAAACATCAAAGAAGGGTATATCCTTTTCCGTCCATATTAACACTTTACAAACATATTCCAAAGACTATTGAATATGTTTTAATCTTATAGTCAAGTGATTACAAGCGCTTAATTAGGATTCAGCTTTTCTTGAACCGATAAGAGATGATAAATTATTTTCTAACAACTCCATAAACGTGATTTGATACGCCATATTATAGACCTTGATTTCTTTAGTGAGAAGTGGATGAAAGGGGATCATTTCAGCAGAAAAATCAAGAAAAGGATTCAAAACCCAAAATTTACAAATTTTCACTGAAAATTGAAATTAAAAATAACCATAAGCTTTTCCGAGTACAAAATATCAACCGCAAACGATAATTGAACACAAAAATAATATTTACACTAGCCACTTCTTGTGCTTCGGTTAGTAAACAACCATCACAATACTGGAAAAACTTCTACCCGGAACCTTCAATCTTTGCCTGACAACATTAATTTGGGGTGAAACTGAAAAACACGACAATATTGACATCAAAGAGATCAGGGAAATTGTAACGACCATTCAAGAATTATTTTTCTCGGCTTACAAAAATACGGCATTGCTTCAAGATTTCGGTACCGAATCTATGACGTGAAATAAAGCTATGAACTAAAAATTCTTTAGAAAATAATAGAAGTAATGTTTGTAAGTAACAATTACGATTTAAGCCATAATCGATGTGTGACTTCACGTACACGAAATTTTAAAAAAGTACGAAATTTGTCCCTCTGAATAAAAATGAAGGTAATAGACAAATGTTTACACGTCAGAACAAAGCAAAATAACTTCAATACAATATATTTATATATAAGATATCGATGTTCAAAATAATACAAATTCCTCAAGGGTTGTTTGACTGCATTAAGAAAAGCTTGTAAAAAGTACGTGTGTAAGCGTTAGGACAGGGGCATCTTTCGGTCTGATAAGCGTTGAACAGCGATAGTTCAGGCATTAACCTTAACGATCCCGCCACATGTGAAACATATGTAAAGAAACTTTTCCTCCTCCAAACACCAGTTTTTCGACGGAGCCGTGCAGCTGTGTAGTCTTTTGACAGGGGAGCGCAAGGCTTCTACGCACAGAGCGCCCTTGGCTCCTCGCCCAGCATCCGCCACGCTCACAGGCAGGCACCTTCACCGGGAGCACACACAGACCGTTTGCTCGCCCACAACTTTGAACAAGATGCTGCGCACGGAGCGAACTTCATGAAGGAAATGCGAAATGTTATCGGTTTCAATGCGTGGTACACTGATCGGATACATGTCTGTCGTATCTTTCATATGATCGTTTAAACCCTTGGAGTTCGGCAACTTACGTGCAGACGGAAATCACATTACACATTTTAAAAACAAAGAACAGCAATGTTTATAACAACACATCAAATAAAAGGTATCTTACTTTAATATAACTTTACAGTAAAATATAATGCTGTCGTAACATTTTTTATGTGACACACTTCGAACAAAATCGAGATATTAACAGTGAGGAATATCTCAATGCTTTCTGCGGTTGATGTGGTATATCTTGCGACTCGTACAAACCGTTCACTTGGTACCCGAAATGACGAAAAATTAGGATTTTCCCGTCGCCCTGACAACATATTGGTTGCTATAGAGTTGTGAATATTCTGTACCTTATCCACTTAAATAATGGATAAATTGGATGTAAGGTGCGCATTTTCTTAATAGTGTATCATCGATAATACTTCGACAACAAGAAAAACATGTTGCAAAAATTTAGGCAAATCGCAACATGTTTGGTTTTACAGAACTATAATGTAAATAGCGTGTAACCGATATTAAATGTGCACTCGGAAGTCGAAGAACAGTGCAATGATGCATCACGTGGAAACAAGTCAAACCGATCAAGCAATAAATAATTCAAAAAACAAACTTGTCGAAAACATTACTTCTTGGCTTCTTCTTCACATTGGCTTCTCACAGCGTCACATGAAACACGCTTTACTCGTCGAATACTCATCTCACTCGTATAATAGTACATTCTTTAGAAATCACGACATCTTATATTTGTACATTCAGAAGATATTCACTAAATGTAGTTGGATGAATTCCAAACTTTAGCTTACGGCAGTAAACGACCCTTCTGGCAACTCGTAGGGGAGGACAGGAAGGAGCGGAGCAGGCCAGGTATATTCCAGTGGGTGACCATGCTTTCTTTGCAACATTTTAACAGACTATTAATTGGATCGCTGGTGAGGTAGATACCTTTTTATTATGATAAATAAATAAAGATATTGTCTGGTATCAATGCTTTTTATTCAGCTTATGATCGTTTCGATCGCGCGAAAAAAAGAAAAAGGAAAAAAAAAAAAAAATCGCAGAACTTTGTTTTCGGCCCAGAAGCTGCAAGGTATGTACGACCCAGTTTGCTTACGCATCCTGCATACAATAACTACAACCTGTTAATAATATTTGTATTTCACATTTTAGCTCTGAGGATGATCGCTACGCGATCGAAACGATCATAAGCTGAACAAAAAGCATTGATACCAGACAATATCTTCATTTATTTATCATTTTAACACACACTATTCGGTGCAAAGCGCAGCGAAGGAGGCCGCTCACCTGCACGGTGGCTGCGATCTCCGCTCCGAAGCCGCCCGTCAGCGGCGCCTCGTGCGCCACCACGCAGCGTCCCGTCTTCTTCACCGACTGCGGGGCACAAGAACCCTCCACGTCACACGGTTACGCCTCCGAGCGCGCGCGTTCACACAGCGAGACAAGAGCACTCACGCACAATCCTTCCACAAACACATCCCAAGGGCCGCTGGTTTCCAAGCCACAAGAATTATTTCGGGTTTAAAAGAATCGGGAGCATGGCGCTGGATGGTCTATTGACTCGCGTGAGAATAAAATAAGTGCTTATTGCTGAATGGAGTAAATCAAAGGCTATACCTTTATTACTTGAAGATAAAAGTCAGTAAGAAAATATTAAAGGAATGACAGAATATGGAATGGGGAAGATATTTACGTTGATCTTTCTTGAAGTTAGATTACTAAATAAAGCTTGAATATCAATTATTTTTTACCGACAAATTTAAAATACTGACAAACTGATGTCATACAGCAGCAAACCTCCTGCAACAAACACACACAGGCACACACACACACACACACATACGCGCGCGCACACACACATACGCGCGCGCGCACACACATACGCGCGCGCACACACACATACTTGTTTTCCAAAAAGTAGCACACCCACTGCTTAAGGACATCAAATTAAGTACTTTCGTACAACACTGCAATAAATTAATATTTCAATAAAAAGTCTTCACAAATAGTGCAATAACATTGCTAGTACATACACAGCGCAACAGTTCACAAATCAAAAATATAAAAAAGTCCCTCATCCACAATGCAGAGCAGTCGTAAGCAGTAACGCAAGAAAGGAATGGATGCGAAAGACACACATGATGACTAATGTCGGGGCAATCAATTTGTACGCGCAGTATAAAATGGGGTAGAATAACAATCACATATTTGCGTTTTCACTAAAATCGAAACTGTTTCATTGCGTTTGTATTTTCTCCCAGTTGCTGGTTTTCTAAGGTAACCGTAGTCTCCTATCACATGGCCTGAGACAGCATTCGATTTCAGCGCAGATAGGAAATTATTAATATAGATTCATCTAAAGAGGAATTGCAGCATTCATTCCGTATCCATACTAATAATGTTATATAGTTGAAAACCTCAAACATTACGTCCTAGTAATTGACTTCACGATTCCCAGTCATTAGTCAACATGCGTTATTAGTCAATATTAGTCAATTTTTCGCATCCATTCCTTTCTTGACTCTGTCCCAAGATACGTGCGGATTTTGCAGGCGTTTGAATGCGTTGCTTACAAATTCCTTAAACGACTTAACGTTATCAGGACACGCGGTTTATTCTGATCCAACTTCATTACAAACGGAGCGTTTTAAATTGTTTTAACGTACGAGGTTATGTTGTGCCTGTTTTGTAATCATAAAACGTCCACAAATGTAACAAAATACATTTACTAAATTACAATTACTGAGCTTATTAAAAATTGATATGTGATGCGACAAAAATAAAGGCATTTTTGGATATCAACTTGTCAGTATAAAACAAGTATCAATATTAATAAAGAAAAATTAATGTTGACATGTGTAATGCCTGAAGCCAATAAGATTAGGGGTTTACAGGTGAAATGTTTTAGAATTTGTAGCAATTTCCCGGAAGCTTACGATTGTTCATAGTGGCAAAGTTTAAGCAATTCAAGAATGATAGAAACATGGAGAATTTTATTTGCTTGTTATTATATATGTTTAAGAATATGTTGCCGAAAATTATTTTTGAATTGGACGTTTCTATGAACAATAAAAAACCGACAGTACTGGTGTAAAATGTGGTGTTATTAGAACATCTAGCGGTACAATTCGGTAATTATCGCGATGCAAAATTCGGTTTCGCAGTTTTAGGAAGTTTGAGGTCAGGTAATAGCAGAAAAGGTTACATGGTGGAACCTTCAGCGTCTCCCTAAAGCACCTTCTCTGTGCCCTAAAGAACAGAGTTATGAGAACCCCCTGATGTATTTTTTTAACATATTTAATTTGGTACTAAAATTAAATTGTGTTCTACTATTCTTTACAATGAATTTCATTTACAATGCTTTACCTCTAATAATATTATAAAAGAGCTCACTGAATAATTTCCCCTTTAAAACCTAGACTAGAAAAAAACAACCTTCCGGTACATCGCGTAAATACGTTCTCTGAAAGCAACCACAAATACAAACTGATTTTTCCATCGACCACGCACTCACCTCGCAGACGGTGTGGCGGTCCCAGGGCAGAATGGAGACCAGGTCGATGACTTCGCACGCCACTCCGAGGCGGTCGCGGGCCATCTCCGCCGCCTCGCGCAGCACGTGCACCTGCGTGCCCCAGCCCACCAGCGTCACCGCGTCGCCTGCGCACGCGCACAGCGCATTGCGCATCCATTCGCATCGCCACAGGCTTTGCAAGTACACTTTTAAAAATAATGCATTTCGATAAATATCCCTTTGGTGTATTAGTATTGAATAATAGTATTGTTTCTAATTCTTTGGTATTCATTGTCAATTCATTTTTAGCAAATGGGTAACTTTTTACCCGTGTGACCGATTGGTAGACCACCTTTCGGTTCTCGATTTGGAGAGGGAATCACCCGACTGCATCCAGCCGTCAGTATTCACACACCTCCGCTTCCCAGCCAATCCCCTTTCTCTTTTCGTTACCAGAGAAGGTAGTCTGCAGTTTCGTTCGTCCAGTATTTCGGAAGGTATCAATACTTTTGTTAACTTTCCAGTCATACATAGCGCAAATAGATGTTCTCGCACCAGTCCAGAGAAAAGATCGAATGGAAGTGAACATGGTATGGATTTATGTGCTACGTCAGTGGGGTAAGATGATGCTCGAGGTAGTTGGCTTCAAGTTTTGTTTCCACAAACTTTTAAGTGGTCGTTTTCAACTCTGACAGTGCTCTAAAAAGAACGTGCAAATGTTTATTGCAACCACGCGGAAGTGCATCAATTAATCGATCAATACAATGCTAAGCAGACAGTAAACGTAGAAATCAATTTTGTAAGGAGGAAAATGGAACGGGGTGCAGTCGGGCTTCGCCTTTTTAGAGAGTTACGTAAATGGCTTAGGAAAAGTGTAGCGCGGATGCAGTCAGTATACACCCTTTGGTGTGGGGTGACGTATTCCGCATGTTTCGGGCTACTAAGAGTATTATATTGAGGTTTCTTGGTGGGGTGGGTCTCCCGGTGAAGAAATGCCCCCCACCCGCATCACTCCAAAATATTCTACGAAAATGCGCTCATTTTTTTTGTTGCGGAGGGGGAGTTAAGCCAGTTACAGCGCGCCTACTTTCAATAGCTCATTCGAGTCCTCTCGACAACTTATAGACACGACGAATCCATTGGAAATATTCTTAGACCGACTCCTGTACAACATACCGGACGAATTCTAGAAACTAATAGTTCTACAAAATATACTTTCTCGCATTATTTCCAAGTTTAACAATTATCAAAATTTAGACAGTTCGATCACAAATGGACCTCCGCCAATTTTTAATGCGACTTTTTCTCTGTTCCGAAAAAGAAAATAATTGTGATGTCACACAATGGCACAGACTTTCTCGCATTAGTTTTCTATCTTTTTAGTCTAGGCTGGCTTTGCCCCACCCTCTTCCAAACTTCTGAGAAATATTTAAAAAAATAAAATGTGTAATTTTTAAAAATTCCAAAGAATAAATCCAAACATTAATTTATTAATGTCATTTTATTAATTACATTTTTGTACTAACTGTAGAAAACTGTTTAAAGAAAAAATTGACAATAAGTTCAGGCCTTTTTTTAAAATGTGAATTTTAAACAATTTCACAGAGAAGTTTTGAGTTTTCGAGAAACTTCATCAGAAATCATTTGAAGCACTTGTGTTCACAAATACAATAATGTAAAGTAAATGGCAATGCTAATATTAACAACGGGAGAGATTAAAAAATACATTTGTGTAATTTAACAAATCACATTGTTATCACAAATGGCATTGTTATTTTATTAACTGAATTTAGCACTCCCAGAATAAAGTTTAAAGAAAAAATTCGTGCCGTTTTTGAGAATACGTCATTGAAGTGTTTATGAAAATACGGTATTATGAAGTCAGTTCACAGAAAAGTATTACTTTTTCGTAAACCTTTAGAAGACACTATTTGAAGCAGTCGTACTTACAATTGAAATAACGTATACACATCTTCTGTAATGTAAATATTAATATGGGAGATATTAAAAATAATAAGTATAATTAAAAACATTAAAAGAATACAGCAGGATGGAATTTATTCAGAGCATGTCGCACTATCCATACACAAAGTTTCAAGAAAAATGCTGTCATCTATTGTCTCGCAAATTTTTTTCATGTTCTTAACTTTTCGTTTCCCTAATGGTAAAACCGAAGCATGACATAAATCCTCGTTGTATGTGGAAAGTCTCATTGAAAACTTCGGAACAGTTACTTGAGAAAACGTTTAAGCGTTACTGGAAACTGGAAATTTGAAGCTCTTTTTCGCAGAAACCTTTTGAGATTTCGAGAAACTTTATTGGAAATAATCTAAAGAACTTCTACTCACAAATGTAATAATGTATACAGATCGCTGATAATGTACATATGAAATAAGTTGTTGCCGGGTAACAGTGTTTTGCGGTTCATCTTTTGCCACTGCTCAGCAACGCCCAACCCAACTTCCCCTATAAGACGACAGATGGGAGAGATATAACCGTTTGCATAATTGGAAAATACTGAAAATCCGCCTCACAAATGTGACTGAAAATACTGTGACTAAAATACATCATACTCTCATAAAAATATATTTCTGAATTTGTAGGTAAATAAATTTTAAATTCTTGAACGACTCTAAAGAAACAGAAAGGAAGATAACAGCTATTTCGTAATTTGCGAAGAAAACAAAACAATGTGACTTATTGGCACTACCAGAAGGGTAAACCCATACGTACTCTGTAAATAAAAGTTTTGATCGATGTTCGCCATCACGCCGCACCGAAAGTCAGAAACAACGAAAGCGAACGTTTGGCGTTTCGGAAGCTTCTGGAATAGCAAACCACGCGCGTCCTGGCGCAGCGCGGCGGCCAGGGCGTGCGGCCAGAGAGCGCACGCACGTGGGCGGGGGGGGGGGGCACTGCTCGCCAGCCCGCCCGCGCCATTCACACGCACGCTCGGTGCCCGCGCGCCAGCAACGCCCGCCCTGTGACACTGCGGTGGAAACGCGGCACACGCGAAATGTAACTAGCGCGACCACCGCGATTACATCGTACCAAAGGAAGAACGGTAAAGTTACAACCCAAAATGTCCTACATATCGTCACACGGGAAATCGAAAACTCCGTAAATAGTGCGCCAATTCTTTTTTTTACAAAACTGATGAAATGGGGGAAATTACAAATTCTGGAACAATATAATCACTATTATTTGAAACCGTTGAATCTATAACACGTACTATAATCATCTAAAGTTTATACTTTTATCGATTCATACATCTCATAACTATAAATATTCACGTATTATTTGCTCTTCCCAAGTTAACATGGATATATTCGCGAATAATACTTGTAAATTTCATATATTGAACTATAATGACATTACACAATATTGAGATTTAAGTGGGAATTTACATGCCCTAAAGATGTTATTTTAATTAAGGCAGGCGCAGATCCACGGGAGGGAAACGAAGGAAGTTACCCCCCCACACACACACACCTAATTTTTTTTTTAGCAATTATTAATATTAACTCGTCACGAAACCTTCAAGCAAAAATATTTTCGGATTATCTTTCAAACGTATCTGTAGCATTAGCTAAGGGCTGCCTGCTATATTTTACAAAAATTGTAATATGACATATTCGACGAAAACATTTTGAATTTCCTCTCCCAAAAATCGCTTCTGGAACCGCCACTGGTTAATGTCAATCATAACAAGCTCTTTTATTGAATAGTTCCCAACGAATAGTTTACAGAAGGTATTGCCAATCCAGAAATATAACAGCTGCACGATCTTGTTTACATGTCTCCGACTGTTTTCCGATCTAAGCCACCATTTCAGAATCGTGAAAGAAAGAAAACCGATTAATCAGCGTAACAACGGAAGAGGTGTAGTAGGGACGTCCGGGGCACACCCCGGGTGCCCGAGGGAGAGACCCACGTGCGCCGCGTGCGCGACGTCAAGCGCGCGTATTTCGGGTAGCGCCTCCAGCCGCCCGCTTGCGCCCGCCGCCCGCGCGCGGGAGCTGCAACCCGGGGTTCGAACCCACCGGATGCGAATGTTGGGATAACCGGTCCCGGCGCAGGTGGTAGAATCACGGGTGTCAGTGTGAAATCACAATGCTATTAGAATGCTATGCCGTTGTTTAGCATTACGGAGTCCGCCTACATTGAATTATCAAAAAAAGTTCACTTAAATTCAAGTAATTAGATAAAGTAAATTAAATTCAAGGAATTAGATAAAGTAAATTAAATTCAAGGAATTAGATAAAGTAAATTAAATTCAAGGAATTAGATAAAGTAAATTAAATTCAAGGAATTAGATGAAGTAAATTAAATTCAAGGAATTAGATATTGTACTTTATAGGCAAATGTTTTTTTCAAAATACTCCAATTTAAATTTTAAAGAAACCATATCAACGTATATTTTTGAAAATTATTTCTACTTCAAATTAACTCTTTACAGTTTCATAGAATTCAAACTGTAAGGAAGTGATTAATGAAAAATCTCTTCTCCACAAATTTCCCGGTTATTGAAAAGAAATAAATATCCAATAAATTGTTATTCTGATTGAAGAACGATGTAATGTGAAAGGTCAACAGCATGTTCTCTAATTTTGTAGGTCAAGCCACAGATATTTCCTAGACGATAAACATCCCTTGGCAGTAGAGTGGACCATTTTGAAAAGCAGAGCATCCCTTTTCTAAGCCGTATACTTCATTCTGATCCATAATATTCCAAATTTATATTCTCCATCCAATTTCTGGCCCACATAGAGGCACATATAATCTTCTTACACTCCGCTCCAGGATTAACGACGGCAACGGGAAAATTTAGTCGCCACACGAGAAAAAAAAGTCGCCATGGCTATTCCACTGGCAGTTCCTTGAAATGAATGCCGACAGAGCCCCCAGCCCCAGGGATTAGGAGCCTCGGATCCACAACGCTGCGCACGTTCCGGCAGGCGCGCTCAGCCTTCGGTTATTCCGGAGATAAACAGAGGCACAGCGGCAGAGGCAGAGGCTGCGGGGCCGCTCGCGAGGCGACGCGGCTGCGGCTGGATTGCGGCCGAACGGTCGCCGCGAGCGCCCGCGTGCGCGGACGGATGTATTTAGAGATCGGTTATTCACAAAGGCGGCGGCGGCGGCGGGGACCAGTCGCTGCTGGCACGCCCGCCGCCTGCGGTTACTAACGCGCGATTCATCGCCCGACTCACCGCCGCTCGCCCGCGCACGGCCCTTCCCTGCCACACACCTCAACGAACATTGCGAAAATCGTAAAACATTCATGCATTTTTTTGCGTTCTCCACACGGTAAATGCATAATTCATTGCGAGTACAAGCAAAACAATATGCAAAACAACACACGAGTCGAATACGCATATCAACAAGTGAAATCTGATCATTTCCTAGTCCCATGTCACAGAAATAAGATGAGAATGAAGGATTGATGTTACAACACAATTCGTTGTCAAAAATGTACTCTTAGCTCATCAGTAGTTTTACAGCACAAACTCGAACTAAAATAAAATAGAAATGTAATAATACCGTTCTGTAAAACAAATGTATAACAGAGACACTAATTTGCAACCAAATTTGCAAATTTAAAGATTTCAAAAACGAAGACCAAAACAATGGCATTTGTGGGAAAGCATCCTATATGCACCAAAATAATTTTGGAAAATACCATGCTGGAACAAAGTCATTTTAAATATTTGGGCTACAACATAATGGAAATGGATATAGATGGAAAAATTCATAAATACCAAAATATATGCGTTAATATTCGGCGAACTATTAAAGATAAAACACGTAGAGATACTCTAATGAGGATATATAAAGTAATGGCTGTCCCGTCTCTGTTGTTCGGAAGTGAATGCTGGGCTGTGAGGGAGAAATATAAACAGGCGTTACAGTCTGCTGAAATTAAATTCTTGAGATCTGTAAAAAAAATGTACCAGACTAGATAAACTCAGAAATGAGGAAATTCGAAAAGAAGTAACCAATCAATGACAAGGTACAACATCACAGACAGGAATGGTTACAACATGTGAAAAAAATGGAGAGACTGGCATTCCAAAGCAGGTGTTTAAGTATAGGCATCCAGGAAGAAGATATCCAGGTGCACCCCTAAAAAGATGAAATTCTTAGAAGCCGGAACAGGTCATAGACCTATCCTTGAAGTGGAGAAGAAGAAGAAAAAGCTCTGTGAACATATATGTAATTTCTTAGGAATAATTTAAAAAAAAAATTAGAGAATATATAAAATAAAAATACATTATACTGTTTAATATTGCACTCTAGAAGTACTTTCCGAGCTTAGAACGTCGCCAACCAGATCTTTATTTGTATCCAGAGCGGATGAAAGGAAGTTCTACCTCTACAGAAGTTGTTTCAGCGCTCTTTGTGGACGCTATGCTACGGACAGCCAGAGGTGGATTTACGCATAGGCACAGTAGGCACGTGCCTACGGCGGCAAATTTTCAAGGGCGGCAAGTTTTCAAAGGCGCAAAATTTTCTTGATATTTTCTAAAACAAATTTAGGTTCTCTAAAAACTATAACAGCATAAATCATATTTTTATTTTAAAAATATCATATTAATATTTAATACAAGCTATTTATTTGTCTACTTCATTAGAGTATACCTTATGATTTTAGAAGTATATGAATCTGAAACTAAGGCCCGTTGACGAAAGAAAACATGTTGCAATTCTAGTTGTCATGTTTTAGTTTCCTTTTAATGTTAACGTTTCAGTGTTGAAACGTTAATAATGTTGAACGTTACTTGCTATGAAGATACAGTTTATATCCCAAATTAGCTAATCAAAAAAAAATTAATTTATGAAAACAATGTGTAAAACATAATGTTACTTTTAAAGTTAAAACGTTTAAATTAATGAGGAATTGTTACTGAAACGCTACAATTAGAAATGTAACATTAATTTTAAACAGGGGGCGGCAAATTTGATGTGCCTACAGGCGGAAAAAATATTAATCCGCCCCTGCGGACAGCCATCTTTTCTGAACTCAAATCATAGGTGTATGTGTATTAAACTTCTGCATCGAACGCGTTGTTTGAATGTACCTGGTGTTTTTTGTTATTATTTTTTCGTTTAACTTTATTGCAATAGGTAGTAAGTTAGTAAAGTATAGTGTACATAATGCCTTCAGTTTTTAGCAGTACAACTGCATCAAACTCTCAATTAAGGGCTTTCTAGACTGACCAGAAATCTCCTTGTCGGGAAGACAGTCGTTCTTTTGCGCAGCTTTTGGGCAGGACATGGCAGAGAGTAGGACCCGTTTCGAACATTCGCCGACAAGAGACTTTCCAGTAGGCTTTATAGAACTGTGTTCCTGCATGCTCTGAGATTGAAAAGTGTTGAATTCTTAAGCAGGCTAGAGTCCTCGCACATGGATAAAAGCATTGGCATATTTGATGAATTTGCATATTTAAGAAGATACCCAGGAAAACTTCTGTGGAATAGCTTGGGTGTCTCATTACCTGTGCATAAACGATGGGCAGAAATCATCGAATATATTAACTTTAAGAACAATAATATCAACATCTTTAATTAGTCATTCAGTCCATCCTTTCCCTACTGGATACAAATTCATCTGTAAGAAGGCTTTTTCCCTCAAGAAAACAAAATTTGGACAATACAAAAATCACCTTTACAAGTCAAAGCCATTATGATGACCGAGTATAACTTCCTACCAACTTCTAATAGTTCCCGCATTTACCAAGGGAGATACCATTATCTAAAGAGAATGTTACGTCACAAGGGCAAAATGAAACATGTTTTTGCTCGAGGTTTGAACGTTGAGAGATGAGGGCGTTAGCCCAAGCACCACATTCAAACCGTACTTCTTAACTCTTCATTTATTATATATAATTTTCGCAATACATTCGTGACCAGGGTCCATTAGTATCGATCTATGTATTTCGCAACAAAGGAGCGAACAATTGAATGCTTACATGCAAAAAAAGGAAGGAACTGAAATACATTTAACCAAAGAAAATGTGGAAATTCCTCCGACATTCTGGAAGTGGTAGGAGAAGCGGCGGAGGAATAAGTTCCTAGCAAGTCAAGAGAGAGGTACAAAAAGGAATACTATTGGTGTAAGAAATGGTGCAGTGACAAGGTCGACAATTTCAAGGAACATTTTTCGCTTGCTTACTTCTCGTTGAAGGCAAAATCTAAACAGGTTTCGACTCTTTGGTCTTGCTGGTATGGTCTTGCTTGGTATGCTGCGTATGAAATGAACTTAAAAAAACTTAGGGTTTTATCTTATTTTACACAACAAACGTACTTATATCTTCCATTTGTATAATACAAATAAAATGTCTAACATTTGTAACTTTAATATTAAACATTAAACTTAAAGGAATAATTTTTGAATAAATTTGTTGTTCGTGTTAATATTGCTGTTTCTGGTACTTAATTTTGCAGGTTTTATTAAATGTAAGCATTCCTAAATAAAATTACTACTATTTTGCATTTAATATTATTTTCAAATAGTACATCTAAATTGTAATTTAATTTCGTAATCATTCTGTAGCCCTAAGCATATTTCAGGTAATGGGTATACCGGTTTAATATCTAACAACTTTCTAACTAAAACTAACAAAAAATCGCGGACTAGCTTTCCTTTGAACATTCTACACTTGAATTCGATTCATTGACTTATTACATACGTCTCCATTATTACAAGAACTGGTTCAGAAAACTGTGCGTTTACAAAGTTGCTGAAATGGCCTTTTGTGGTGCTTTTGGTAAATGCAGCTTCACTATGCGCACGTTTAATTAAGCTACCCTTTAGCCACTTGTAGTCGGAGTTGAAGCCGGAGATATGATTTGCTATTTTGTAGCAACTCTATGACGTCGAATCTATAGTTCGTTTACCGAGGCAAATAAGTTTTCTTTTACTCGGAAGCAAAAATTTCTAGTTTTTAAACGCCTTGTGGAAAAAGTCTACCTCGCTTTGGTGGTAATTTTATTTATAATTAAACTACATATAGTACATACAGCGGCCTGCGCCCACTCTGACTTGTCTGTAAAAAATTATAAATAGAATAAGAAAATGGTTCGGCATTCATTTGGCTGCGCACGTGGTGTTGCATCAGCTACCTTATAATATCGCGCAGCTAGAAAGAAAGCAACTAACGCTTTACCACGGCCTCCTAGATTTCCCTGTAGATCGTAGAATCTATGTTCGGTGCTCGTAAGACGTGACATGAACGAGGTAGAAATTTGAAGAGTGTATATGCCATATTTGAAAGTATTTCCAAGGGCAGCCGCCATGTTTTTTGTGGGCAACACCATAACATGCGCATAATTGGCAATTCGATCAAAGAGCATATACAATACGTCAAATATTTAAAATATGTTGAGATTAGTACAGATTCATTTAAAGAACAAAGATTTGAGACCAAACCACGTTGATTTGAAAACGTTGATTTGATTAGTTTAATCAACTTGTAATCAATTTTCATACATTTTACTGCAATATTCCACGCAACTTTTGCAGTGCTAAAAGACGCAATAATAAAATATGGACTTGTCATAATTGAAATTCACAAAAAGTCAAACCTATAAATAAAATGTACATTAGAGACGCCAAATTACACTATCCCCTCTACTTAGATACGCATTATATCAATTTCATATTCCAATATATTCTGTTTGCAATTATATGCCGAACCACAGGCTATTTTAATTATGACTAATTAATAAACGCTGAGAAAAAAACGCAGAAAACTTCTACTTTTAACTAAGATCCGAAGCAGCCGAAGTAATGCTTAATGCTTCAAACATGAGTGTTTTATTTACCACAATTCTTCTTGTACATATAAGAGAAGCTCACTGAATGTCATAGTGAAGTTGTGGAAGAAAAAAACACTTTTTTCTGCAGGCCTCTAGGAATGAGATTTAAAAAATCGTGTACTTATTAACTGGACTGTATTGTTATGTATGTTTATCTACATACGCGAGAGAACAAAAACAGTTTATTAGGAAGTGCCAGGAGATATAGTCTCAAAACAGACATTTAAAGAAAGTGGTCTTCGATGGATAACCCCATCCAAAGGTTATCCGAATATCATACCATAGTCTTTTGTAACAGTTTTAGTAAACTACCAAGACTTCGCCATCTGTTCCTTGCTACAATGACTCCGACATATTGACATTTCTTTGATATTATAAACAAAGAGAAAGCAACGGTGGCGGCAAAGGTATAAACTTTAGCATAGCAAATTGAAGACACACAGTGCCTCATTATGTGATAATTAGCGTTCCATACAAACAAAACGTCAATCAGGTAAGATTGGATGGAAATATTTTCAAATATTTACACATTTGTTGGAATGCAGTAACTCCTTATACGTACATTAAAGTACGTAGATAACACTTATTCATCAAAATAATTACAACATAAGAGTTCGTACTGACATTGCACATAAAACAATAGCATTCTCCGCAACGAAGCCTGGACATAACCTCTTAGATACTACTGGTCACGCTCTACCTGCCGCTGCCAGGACGTAATTACGCTACAATTCTCACCCCCCGAACGCATCGTGTCTACAATACGAGCTGGAAGAGCCCTACCTCCGCACGCGCCAGCGCCGGCGCCAGCGCCAGGCAGCCCGTGGGGCCGCAGCGTCGCGCGCCCGTGGGGCTCACCGCGGCGCGCAGCTCGGTCGCGGCCTGCGTCGTCCCCCGCCCGCGAATCCGCCGCCCTCATCAATGCGTGTCGCCGGGGAAAAACAGCTCGGAGCGCGACTGGAGAACACGCCCTGCTTCGCGGAGGGGCCCACGGCCCACTATGACGCTTGCTTTTCGGCGGCGACAGCTGAACGGCGGCGCCTCCGCCCGCGACAATCGACAATGGCAACAGAAGAACGTTCGCGAGCGCGCCGACGGACGAAAGCGAAGCGAGGCGAGGCGAACCGCCGCTGCCGCTGCCGACGGATTTAGAAGCGCGCTCCAGCCCAAGGTCGGCCGGGTGAAGACCGGCGCCATCGAAATAACAACGCGCACCGCGGCAGTGGGCCGAATTTATCACATACGGGCGTAGGGGTTGGCATTTTTCCAATGAAATGCATGTTTATTGTCAGTTCAAAATGTGGATGGCCAACACCAGTATGCGATGTATGACTTATTCGAGAATAAAGTAGAAAATAAAAAAAGGTTAATTGTTCGGATAACACTGCACTTTTTTCTTGATTAAAGTTTACAAATCAATTTTAAGACGATACGTCTTAAAATTTTCGTTTTATTTCATTCGTACTACGTTTTGGAGCTCAAATGTGTCTCCGTCATCAGATACAAGTTCAAATTAGAAGGAAAAATTGGCATCTTTTATTTTTATTAATTTTAATAAATTTATTTTATTTAAAATATTCTAAATTGCACCCATATATGAAAATATAAATGTCATTAACACAAAATCATTGGAATTTTAAATGTAATAAAAAGGTACCGTACATCACATACGTAGCCAGATATGAATCTGATGTCAGATACGAAATTTTAAATTGAATTCAGTTTTTTTTCAAGATGACATTATCCACTGCAATTGAGAAATACCTTAACATTTAAGTTTAATTTTCTGTATTTGGAATATACTTGGTTGAAAACTCTTTAATTCCAACACGGGAGAAGCGTAGTTCGACGCGACTTGAACTGCTGCAGAGAACTGATAATTATTCTTATCCTTCAAATTTAATTTCAAAATACTTCAAATTAATCAATACCAAAATTCTTTAAAATTGTTGAGAGCGTCCAAGACGCCACACTTATGCTATTACACTTTTATTTTCACGCTGAACTTAAAAATCCCTACGGATATTTCCCTCTGTTGCACCTTATGAAAGCAGATATTTCTTGGCCGCTGTATTTACTTCATAACAAACTCGGACTAGAACAAATTAGTAAATATTTGTGTAGTTTATCTCTAATAACATTTCCAGAGCATGCACTATCCGGAATGTTCAACTTTCTGAGAAAATCTATTTATTGTCTTGTTATTGTTTTTATCTCCCACTGGCAGGCGCCTTTCGCTTCGCTTCGCTTCGGACCAGTGAGCAGGGTATCGTCGACGCGGCGGCATCCGAACGTGCCAAACGCTCGCTTGTCGTCGGCTCCATTTCCACTGCCGAACAGCCTATATTTCATGGCTAGTTAGTCGGCGAGACGCCACAAGCGTCTGCAGTCACATACAAATGGATGTTTAGCAGTTAATAAAGAAGCATGGTAACTAATTCTCACATCTTAATAGGCACTAATTATCTTGCATGGGCTACAAAACCATGCTCATCGCTTGCTTATCGTACATTTAGAAAATCTGAGATTCATTTCATTTACAACAGTTTGATGAAAATACTTACCTTTTCTTCAAAAACATATTTCCCATGGAGACAGTATAAAAATTCTACATCTTTATCAGAATATTTAATATCTATTTGAAATTGATTTTAGTAAGGTTTTCTCATTAGCAACTATGAATACTGAGCAATTAACAGCAACTCAATTGTCTAACTGCAGCTAACACATTTTCACGTTATGTGAAACACTAAAAATTCATCAATAATCAATTATGAATATAAAGATAATTGATCAATGTCTCATTCAAGAATCTAACTAATAGACTGTGGACATCGCATCCTTTGCTAAAAGTGCCTTCACGTTTTGCCCCACTGTTCGTAGCTAAATATCTCAAGAACTTAAAAAAGTATATTTTCGGATCCTTTTTCTACGCAAGGTGTGCTTTACACAAAGAACCACATCACAAAAAGTACACAAACACATCAGAAAAAGAATGTAACGAAGACGATGCAAAGTATGCGAAGTATTTCGGCCACTAGGTTCAGAAAAAAATGCGCTGAGTATGGTTCCCGAATAGTGTTAACAAAAACTCATTTTCTATATTTTTGTTGTATTTTTATTTCTTTGCCCTGAGATTATGGAAATATTTATGACAGAAGCCAATATTGACGTATAGAATATTTTAAACGCCCATTATAGTGACTACAAATAAACGATTAATATGACTTAGTTGTTTCCAAGATCAATTACTGTCCAATTTATCAACGAAACAGCATACTTATTTCTGAATTCACGTCATCGGGTGGCCGGAGTGTGAAAGAAGACGCTTTTTCTTGAGTTTTCCGTTTTTAACATTTCACAGAATGTCTGGTATAAACGGCAATTCCACAGAAACACTTCGGCTACTAACATTACCTAACCAGGTTCAAAGAAGCAAAACATACAGGAATGAATGCCGACAAACGACCAGCACAGAAAAAAAAACATCAACTTCCGCCCTCCCAAAAGTCGCGCGAATCGCCAGCGCTAGAGGGACCGTCGACAGAAGACCAACACCGGAACCGCCAGCGGCCTTTGGGGGCGACCCGGCGCCCGCCGCCCTCCTTCAGCCGCGCGCCTTATGCACGTGAGTGAATCAAGGTGCTATTTCGATCCCGGGTTGCATCAACGAATGACGCGCCTCCCGCCCCGCGGGGGCTATTCTGGGGCCGGCCGTTGCCATGACGACGTATATAAACGCGAGCGCGGCCGCGCGGCGCCACTGGGGAAGGAACCGCGCGCGCGAACGGATTAACAGCGCACCCCCCCAGCCACGCACGCACGCACGTCAGACAAAGCAAGCTCCGCCATGCCCGTCAAAGTGCCGGCCATCGGCATCGACCTCGGCACCACCTACTCGTGCGTAGGCGTGTGGCAGCACGGCAAGGTGGAGATCATCGCCAACGACATGGGCAACCGCACCACGCCCAGCTACGTCGCCTTCACGGACGCCGAGCGCCTCATCGGCGACGCGGCCAAGAACCAGGTGGCGGTGAACCCCAGCAACACGGTGTTCGACGTGAAGCGGCTCATCGGCCGCCGCTTCGACGACCCCAAGGTGCAAGAGGACCTGCGCAACTGGCCCTTCATCGTGGCCGACGCCGACGGCAAGCCCAAGGTGCAGGTGGAGTACAAGTTCGCCACCAAGAAGTTCGCGCCCGAGGAGCTCAGCTCCATGGTGCTGGCCAAGATGAAGGAAACGGCAGAGGCCTACTTGGGCGCTAAGGTAAGGGCACCAACGAAGCGAAGTGTTTACGAGTTGTTGTTTTTTTGGTACTTTCTCTGCTGAAAACAATATTTCTACGAAGTGTTTCGTGTAAAAGTTGATTTTATATGGAAAACAATGTACCAAAATGAGAAGTTTTCAACAGGATTTAAAAGCAACAGTGATTAATTATTCAGAAAAAAAAGAGAGAGTGCAAATTCACTACAAACTTCAAGACAACCCATAATTTCGCGTTCATTACATTATTGTATCATATAAGAATAGTGATCACTCCAACAGTAAATTCTTCCTTATGAACCAATGTGCTGATACACTGCCACAAACCTTCCAAATACTTGCTTATAAATTTTGCAATAAAATTACGAAACTTACTTACATTTACGAAATTACCCACGAAAGGGGAATTTACAACACTTTTCCCGACAATATTGGAATAATTACATAATAGACAATGGAAATTACAAATCACAGCATTCTTGTGTGTTTATTCTCCACGCGTACTCAATATGAGTGAAGTAACATCTACAGTAAGAGAATATTAGATACATTATGTCGCATATAAATTTGAAAGACTTTCAAAAATGATTCTTTATATTTCACCAGGGGGTCGCATTTTAATTTAGTTATTTATCGGTATGATACGTATTAACATAAAGCCAGACATTTTGGACTAAACTGTTCTAGAAAGAATTGATCCAAAAGGTCGATTATGTAATAAGGAAAAGCATTTTTCTTCGCACAACAGCTTGATATTAGACTGCGAACAGAAACATCTCGAAAACGTAGTGACGTCAGCACATCACGTGATAGACGAGAACCTTCCATGCGCAAATCGGTTATACCAAACGGCAAATGGCGATGGTCGTTGCTGAAATCATCACGAGAAGAGAAAATTCTATTTTCATTAGTTTATAAAACAAGCAACTACACATAAAAATCAGCACAAACATGATAAAGTACTAAAATAAGTACTAAGTCACAATTTTCTCAACCTTTTTCAAATTTTTCAAAAATTATTAATGTCGAAATGTTACATAATAGTAGAAACTTATAGATAAGTATATCCGAAAAAATTTCGCTATTGGGGAAACATTCCTTAAAATTATCTACTACCTTTTCCATTTTTCTGAAACACTCACTCGAAACGCAAACATTTTGGAACATGTTCAAGATGTGTGATTTTTTTATTTAAGCTATTTAACGAAGCATAAAATGGTTGGTTAACTGTTTATACTTATTGTACAACGAGACGAATCCTTAAGTGATCTAATGTGACTCACACATTACCAAGGAGTAGAGATTATTCTACGAAATGGCATTAGTTCTTTAAAATGCACGTGATATAAACCAGGTCGCAAATCACAGTACCAAACTCTCTTCTCCTACACCTGCCGCCAATCGCCCAAGTATCCGCTCACATCGTGAAAATCTGTCTGGGATTAAAAGTAATACTGAATCTATGGAAACTTGAAACAATCCAATCTAGCATCATTCTTCGAAGTGTGATTGTTATTTATACATTATCAAAGGGATACGTATTTCTTTGTTGACAAATGCATGATAAATGTTAACATACCTCTGCACTCTCTAAAGAGATTAATATTTCAATTTTTTGTGCGCTAAATGGACTTTCAAATAAAACAAAATTTATTAGATCTGTTTTTCTTCTTCCTAGTCCCTCCGAAATGATTGTCGTGACCGTGCACCAGCAATTAGTAGATTCTCCTTGATAAGTAGCCTTCTTTCTCGCCATACATTAAATTAGCAAACTCTTCAAGATACTACTTTATATTCAATACATATATTTTTTTCTGTAAGTAGTATAATACTGACTGTTTTTATCCAGGGACACATTCCCAGAGACAGGGAATTATGTATGGTTCCAATGATCAATTTTAGGTAGTTGTTAAGTAACGCATTAGTGTGACGTGTGCAGGTCCGCGACGCCGTCATCACGGTGCCGGCCTACTTCAACGACGCGCAGCGGCAGGCCACCAAGGACGCCGGCGCCATCGCGGGCCTCAACGTGCTACGCATCCTCAACGAGCCGACGGCCGCCGCGCTGGCCTACGGGCTGGACAAGAACCTCAAGGGCGAGAAGACCATCCTGGTGTTCGACCTGGGCGGCGGCACCTTCGACGTGTCCGTGCTGAGCGTGGCCGAGGGCTCGCTCTTCGAGGTGCGGGCGACGGCCGGCGACACGCACCTGGGCGGCGAGGACTTCGACACGCGCCTCGTCGCCCACCTCGCCGACGAGTTCCGGCGCAAGCACGGCCAGGACGTGCGCCGGCACGCGCGCGCCCTGCGCCGCCTGCGCACCGCCGCCGAGCGCGCCAAGCGCACGCTCTCCTCCAGCACCGAGGCCGGCGTCGAGGTGGACGCCCTGCTCGACGGCGTCGACTTCTACACCAAGGTGACGCGCGCGCGCTTCGAGCAGCTCTGCGACGACCTCTTCCGCTCCACGCTCGACCCCGTGCGCAAGGCGCTGCTCGACGCCAAGGTGGCCAAGGCCGACATCGACGAGGTAGGCAGGCCTCCTGCTCTGCAACACTCTTCCATTTCTAGACCTCCTTCCTCGTGGCTTCCTCTTGCTTCAGGCCTCTCGCCAATGCTTTTTATTGCGCACGATAATAATAATAATAATAATAATAATAATAATAATAATAATAATAATAATAATAATAATGCCTTTATTAATGGCGAGGCTCAGGCCATAGGGCCTGCTCTTCCGCCTAACCACTGAATTTACATACATTTAGAGTAGTAACATTTTAAGAGGGGAGGACAAGCTGTACATTTACGTCTGGGAGAACAAATCTAGGGACCATCCCGGCATACGCCTTAAGCGATTGAGTAAACCCAGAAAAACCTCCATCAGGATGGCGGCTTAGGGCCGAACATTAATAGAACTGAGTATGTTATACTGAGTAGTGAAAGGGAAGTTTCGTGAAAGAGAAAAGAAAAGACGTACAGGGGAAGGGATCAAAAAGTATAAATGATAAAGTTTGTGAGGGAGAGGGAAGAGAAAAAAAGCGAAGGAAAGGACGAAGAAGAAGTAGGCGAAAGAAGTGAAGTTATTTAAGGAACGTTACAGAAAGCTACGTTTAGTTTACAGTAGCACTTAACATAAATATACAATAATTTTTACACCAGAGAAGCACAATACACTATAAGCTAATAACAACAGTAATTTTAAACACAATACTGGCAGTATTAAGGAACAACACAAAGAGTGCGGGTATCTTAACATCAATTTTGTTTATGCCAATATATTGTAGTGAATATCTGATGATGGTACAAAGATAGCTACAAGTATATTTTATCTGGAACGTCACTAATATTTTTGTATATTTTATTAACAATTTCATTAGGGTACACAGAAAAATAATAATGCTCATAATTTACGTGTGAGAGGGAATGGAAGATGAGGATAGAGCAATGAGGTATGGGGTAGAATATTGAGAATAAAGAGGGGGAAAATAGAGGGTGTTTAACGGGGGCGGTGACCGGGCGCTTGGAAGTGGGAGAAGTCTGGAGATTGAAGAAGACATTAACGCCGTTCTAGATGTCGTTATTCCTTACCCATGTGGTTAATTCAGCTTTGAATTTGCCACGATATGTTTGGGATGGATGAATTTCCCATATCCATTCCATGTCCCGTTTCCCTCATCCAATATTAACAAAGGTCAATGTAAAGAACGTTTTCTAAATGAAAAAAACGTTATATTGTCCGGTTTAAAATGCTCGATACCTCGTGAGTTAAGAAATGGAGGACTATCCAATCGGGAGCTTCAATGTTTGAAATTGAAACTTCGGGTTGGATAGCAGAGATACCTCCTAGCACACCAGAGATCAAAGAATTTTAATCGGAGAATAAAGTGGTATACCGTGCTCTTGGATACTTCTATCACATCCAATTCAAATTCGCTGGCGTCACAAACAATAAGAAAGAATGCTTTAAAAAATATAACTATTTATCAACACTAATTAAGTATTTTGAGCCCATTTTATACACATTACATACACAACTATTTTAAATTAACATTGCAAGTTTAAAATCAACTTGCGTTCGAGTAAATACTAATAATCAAAAAAATTCGCTCGAAAATTAATATGCTTAAATCACAAAGCATCAGACTATTCACGTATCCTGGCGCACACCGCAGATCAAACCTATGAGCAAAGGGGGGGAGGTATGCACGTCATCTGCATTCTTCGCTTATTCACGTCTCCCAAAGAGACGCCAGCGCACTTCGTTCGAAGAGTATTGCTCTGTCAGCCGCTGATTCCTCCCGTGAGACACCCGCGTGATCCGGGGTGCCTATTCAGCTGCCGGGGCGCCGCGCCCTGGCAGGGCGCCCGGGTCGTGCACCACGTAAGCCCCCGGCGCGAAAACTGCATTTCATTTCCCCGGAGCGTGACGCGTGCCTAACGCCACCGCCACCGCCGCCGCCGCCTCCGCAGCGCGCGAGCCCCAAATTAAACGCTCCAGGCTTCTCGATGGCGTAGCTGGAAGTCGGCCAACGCCCGCGCGCGCGCGCACCCGCGCCCCGTGTCCCGCCCACGCCCCTCGGGCGTTTCCTGCCGCTATTAAGATCTGCGCAAATCGACCTCGAGTGCGAGGTACTAGCAACGGAGGATGACCTGATTATAGGCCATTTCCCGTTCCCTGCACCATGCGTTCTTAAAATATTCGGTGTTGACAACGATCTCGAATTAAACTTTGTGGCAGATGTCAAAAGTAATGAACATATACAACATTTTACACTGGCACAATTAATTATTAAGTCATACGTCTCGGAAAGTAAAGGTATTTATAACCATATTTTCAATCTATAAATCGTTTAGAAACAAAATTATATTAATGTAACATTAGCTTGCTTCTCTGCAATACATATTTTATTAATTTTGAATTATCAGAGGCCCTCATGCTAAACTTGCATTGTGTATGAAATAAACATACAAAATACTAAAATCCTCCAATCCGGCCACATTTTCATTACTACACAGAGAAGGAAGAGTATCTTCCCCTTTCAGTGTGACAACTAAATTTATAATTGTAACGAGTTTGGTATTCTAAATTAAATTAGAAGAATCCATAATTCCATTATCAAGACAGTCTCTAAACTGAATGTTTATAGACTGTCTTGAACGAAAGACGAATGAGTCTGCCGAAAAGCTTCTATTTAGTAACAGTCAACGTCCCGGATGTCGTCACGTGAGGCGGATGACAAAGATCCAACAGCAACACCACTCTGTTCTCGTGCACCCTAACCTGAACTTGTTCCAGAGATCAAACCCGATAATGTACTTTGGTTACGCAAACTTTTTTTTTCAAAGCTCCAAATTTCTATGTGCACAAGCAACCAAAGACCTAGATCCAAGCATACCTATGGATCTAAATGATATTCAAAGTCTAATTAACGAATTTTCCATTATCTCAAGTAGAATTGATGTTTCGTAACATGTAAGCATGTACAAGAATCCTCAATTTCAAGAAGTTTATAGCAGAAATATTTATCTTGTTTTTTTTCATAAACAATTATTTCATGTCAATCATTGTAAGTCAATGTAATCTGAAGTTCTATTAATTCACGTTCATTTTGGAAAATAAAGCAAAGCCGCATCGACTTCAGAATCTCAGATCACTTCATGCGAATGATATTTAATTATCGGCGTAATTTCAGCTCGACTTCGTTCATAGAAAAGGGAAATTAGTGGCTAAATCGCATCCTACATATTTACTATATTAACAGCCTTTTCAAAATTCCTGCGGTGGATATTCCAACCTCTTAGAATCTCGCAAGTACTTCAAAGCCAGTAGACCGAGCGAATGACTGAGTGAATGACTGAGTGAATGACTGAGTGAATGACTGAGTGAATGACTAAGTGAATGACTGAGTGAATGACTGAGTGAATGACTGAGTGAATGACTGAGTGAATGCCTGAGTGAATGACTGAGTGAATGACCGCGTGTCGTGCGCAGGTGCTGCTGGTGGGCGGCAGCACGCGCATCCCCAAGATCCAGCGCCTGCTGCAAGACTTCTTCCACGGCAAGGCGCTCAACCTGTCCATCAACCCGGACGAGGCCGTGGCGTACGGCGCCGCCGTGCAGGCGGCCGTGCTCAGCGGCGACTCCAGCCGCCAGATCGCCGACCTGCTGCTGGTGGACGTGGCGCCGCTGTCGCTGGGCATCGAGACGGCCGGCGGCGTCATGAACAACATCGTCCACCGCAACACGCGCATCCCGTGCACGCAGACGCAGACCTTCACCACCTACCACGACAACCAGACCGCCGTCACCATCCAGGTGGGTGCTCTTCTCGGGGTCGCCCTCGCGACGTATTGGGGCAGCGGGATGAAAGGCGCCGCTTATTGCTCGAGGTACGATGAGGGTGCTAGCTGTTCAAGTCTGACATTCTACTCTGAGACGAAGACTACTTCATTGTGAGAGGAACCATATTTTTCTCCTTCAACGTACTCAGTGCAAACGTTTTACATGAATCGCCACACATTTATATAATCAGTTCATTCCTAGATCTTAATTTCATTTTCTTAATGGTTAACTCTTTAGGTGTTATTTATTTACAAAAAAGTATCGTATCTTTTCTTCCCTACTCGACCCAACCAGACCGCCAACAGGCTGCCAATTTCCGTTAACTTTCTTGGCCATGCTCTAAAAATCTCTGAGCTTTCCATTCAAATTCTCTCCATTGCTCCTCACAGTTTTCTTCAGTCCAACCAAACTTCGGAGTTTCGATTGGAACAAAGATAGAATAGCCAAGATAGAATATTTGAATACCTCACAATTTTTTTCGTGGTACAGTTTACAGATACTCGCCATACAGTTTTATCAAACACCCTCAAATCCTTCACTCTTAATTCATTTATTTCGAATTCACGTTTCATTATATTGTAGGATAATTTCTTTATTCCTAGTAAAGTATTACGGAACTTGTTATAAACGACAACACAGTTCGATAAACGGAAGGTTTTCATTTTGCCATTGGTCCTCGCCGAAAAGGCATATGTAATTAAGAACAAACGTAATGAGCACTTTCCGTTACCACCGTCATAAACGCAGTTTCTCTTAAAGAATGGACAATTTTGACGTATTTTTCTTTTAACTTTTACTCGCCTGTCGACTGCGCAAATATTTACGGAAGATCGGATATTGTCGAAGAATTGAATTACGAGGCACTTTACGAACTGATTGCGATCTCCATTACGAACGGAACGATGATGAAAGGCTATCTGGAAGAAATCTCCCCTTCCATTTGCTGCACGTTTCCTTTGAACGGCGCATGAATACTGTTATCTTCACTTAAACAACCCGAATTATCGGACGAAGATCAGCTTCTCGCTAAAGTTACATCCACTTCCCGGCATGAAGTATACACAAAAATGTAAGTACCAGGTACAACTTTCCTGTGTTTGGAAATTGAATTACATTCACCGCGAAATCATTCACGCACACCACGAAAGAGGTGGGAAAGATCACAGAAACTTCACAACAAGTAATCACGGTCATCACACATTGCAGAGAACTCACAAGCTCTCTCTTCCGAAAACAACAAGTCTTGCTCCGTCTTAAAATGAGTTGGTTATGTGCAGATGTGAAAATTCGTACGGTGATAATTCTATCATATTTTTTGGTAGAGTTAAAAACTATGTTTAATCAGTTTCTTAATCAAAAAAGGAGTCTCACCAAAAGAAAAATATATGTTTCAAAAATTAAAACAAATAACGGAAAGATGAATTTTTAATTCGGCAAAAAAATCAACATACAGTATTTACGCCTCATGTCAAAAAAATCACATGTTAGCACGAAATTATTAATGCAACATCAGAAGGATTCCCAAATACTCAAGTTTTTTGATGGAATTACCAGACATTTTTATTTGTTCCTCTCAGTGCTCTCTGTGCTTAAGTTGTTATTACTATTAGAGCCCGAAGAATTACACTTGTTTCCAGTCATTTTCAACTCACCAGGCTTTAATGTTTGCAGCGTTAACTCTAATTTGCAAAAATTACAGACGATTTTTCTGCAATTCTTTTACATTAAATTCGATAGCTTTAAAAACAAAAATCTCTAACTTCAATTATGAAAACATTTCTACTCTCACTTAGTCTTACTTCAAAAAGACATTGAGAAAAACTCTAGCAGGTTTTGAAAACATTGAGAATTTGAGCTTCATTTAAAGATCATAGAGTTAAAGATTTCAATGAAAATCGCAGGAGAGACAGATCTAGAGCCAGATCGAATGGAGAAAATCCATGTTTGCAAAAAAACCCACACCTACGGCTTAGGGGTAAATAATGTTTTGCATAGAGTAAGAGTCGTACCACTTCATTATTTAATATGATCCATCCAAACCCTATTATCAGAGAATCATTAAATTACCACGATAACTGACATATTTTTTCTTGCAAGGCAATGAAAAGGTTATTAAATCACGGCTTATTTGTGAAAGTTATGAACAAACATTAAACATATATTAATGACGAATTGTTCACTTTCCTTTTTTGTCGTCGGTAACAGAGATCATCAGGATTCTGACGAATCCCGACTTTCATTCCCAGACCCCACCCCCGCAGGGCCCACCATACGTCACAACGAGGTACGAAGAGTTGGGAGCCGCGCGCGGTCATGTGAGGCGATCGGTGATCGGAAAGCGTCAAGGGCCGATCGAGTGCGAAGGCCGCCAATTAACCAACGCTAATGACCGCTAGGTCGGTTATAAACTTGGCGATTCGCACGGGGCGAGACGGCCAACGCCCAGCAACCCGTTCGACAACTGAAGTGGGTCACGAAAGGAAATCGACGTCGGCGCCTGCAAGGTCGATTGCATCGGAAACTGCACGGGTAGGACCGCTGCCGCCCACACGCCCTTCGATAAGGTCCTACCAAATCATGTCTACTTCAAAAGTTGATTTCCTTGGCCTTTCTTGCGACTGAAAATTAGGGCGTATTGTAAGCAAACGAAATGTTGCGTGAATGAGTGATTAATTATGAATCCCGAGATAAGAGCACAACTTCATTACTAAGAGGCAGACTTGGGCAAAGTTGTCCCATTTACATCAATTGTCTTCGTTACATCAAATCACGTTTCAAGCAGCATTACCAAGCGTACAATCATTTTGATGAACAAATGAACAAACACAAAACAATACTAACTTACATTCCGTCATTCATTCATTTATATTAAAATCATGTTAGTGCTGGTAAATTATATTACAAGATATCTTTTAGGTCGTGTACTCAAGATTTAAGAATCGTATTTGTTTGAAAATGTTAAAACACTTAAAAATTATTTTCACTCGATTGGATTTTTAGTCCGTGTTGGCAGAGCACGTTTTATCGAGGGAGGTGGAGATGATCCCCCGCTGGATGGAGTGATTTCGATCCGACATATGAGTAAGCTAGCGGCTTTCCCTAACTAGGTATCTCCCTAGCTGGCCCGACTGGACTACCGACTTATGTGGTAGAGTAGTGCATGTAAGTGTAGGTGCGTGTAAGTAAGGGGGAAGTTTCAATCAAGGAAGAGATAGGAAAGATCGCGCGAGGTCCGTGGCCCGTTTGTTAGGGCACTGCTCCGGCATTCGCCTGGCGTTGATCAGAGAAACCACGGAAAACTACCGACCAGAGCAGCCGGCCGCTAGAATTCTTCTCCAGACAGCGGCTTAACTAGCAAGCTTCGAAAACCCTGCCACAGACGGGTTCTGAACCCTAGGACCTCCCGGTCACAGGCACTGCAATGACATCAATTGATGCCCTGAGCCACATAAGCTGGCAGTTTCAGGCGTAATTTTTAATAAAACATTTTTACAGTATAAAGTACTGAAACCAAATTTATACCAATCGAATATTATTACAATAAGTCAAGGTTAGTACCAGCTATCGCACTGAATCAACAACATCAACACACTTCACGAATTCATCGATGCCTTAACGAACGCTTTTCCATATCTTGCGATATCTTCGTTTAGTTCTGCCAATGGTTTAACCGCACTGATCGACGAAATTTGAACAAAACAAATGTAAAACGGGAAAAGAAAATAACATTTCGAACATGCACCCCAACAGGTGGGGCCTTTGAGACGGACGAGCCACACGGACTGCCTTCCGCATCTGTCCGCTTGGGTGCGCTCGGCGCGCAAGGTCGCTCCTGATCTGAGGTCACGAACCGTCGCACACGCATGCGCACGCGCGCCCGCCCGCGACGACGCGACGCGACGGCTGCGTTACGTCAAGGCAGGCGCTGACTGCTGGCGTCTTGTCCCACCCGGCCACACGCCCCCGCCGCTCCGAACCTCCCTCAACCTCTTCCTCCTCCTCCCCCGATTTGCTGGACCTTTTGTTGGAGACCCTTATCAGATGATGAGGCATTTTGCCTCACATTACATGTAATCTGCAAGTGCCCAGACAACAGTACCTTAGTCTGATGTACTATTTTCCAGGTTAAATGAAACCCTCCGTCGATTTCGAAAATGGAAATATTTTTTATTTAAAACGAAATACAATGTCTCGACTTGTGCGTGCGTAACTAGTTATATGTACTGGGCCGAAACAAATTCGGTTGCTGTCAACGTTAACAGGCGAATAGTTGACCTCTACTGTATTTTCAAGTCTGCGAAAAATTGTAATCGTGACCAATTTTTGTGACGAATTGCCTGATACCCAGGGACGGATCCAGCCGATCATTTTGGAGGGGGGGGGCATAAGATTTTTTAAAAACATTTGTGATTAAACTGTATATTGTTTTTATAGTGTATATTTAATACTATACAATTTAAAAAAATAATTACATAATTCTAACAAATATTTAAATCAATTTTGCCAGTTACAAACGAAAACTCTAGACATTTCAAAGGGGGGAGGGCATGAATCCGCCACTGATGACACCACCGTGTTTTTACCTGCTCCTTGTTAGCCGTTTCCTTTTTCTGGTCGCTTAAATTTAATACAAGCTCTTCATATTTATTAAATGGGCAACGTATGAATCAATACATTATAAAATACGAGTGATCACATGCATAATTCAAAACTACTACGCATATACTTTGTTATATCACAAATACTGCTTACCCGCCATACACATCGCCACAAGCTTCGTTCTTCTTCTATTATTTCATAGAAAATTAGATGTTTGAAATATCGAGGAACATTTGGAACTTCTTTGCTCCAGAGTGGGAACGTTACATAACGAGCAAACAAAGGGCAGAGCCGCCGCGTGGCTGGCGGCGTTTCGTAAGCGAAGCGCGTCGCCGCCACCCGCGCCCGTTAGTCCCACGTCCGCCGGCGCCTCGCCAGCGCCACAAGCCACTGCGGTATTTTCGCCGCCCCGCGCAATGTCGCAAAACGTCGGGGAGCCGTCGACCGACACGGCGACGAAAGACGTGAAAAGGGTAAAATGACAACCCTCGCCACCTCTCGTCTTCAACGCGGGGCTTACTAAGGGATAATGTAGTGGCAAGATCTTACTCAATGCAAATTTATAACTTCTGATATTTTATCTTTCTAAGCAGTGATACACTCAAATTAAAACCAATATAATTTGACTGTCACGTAACTTGTTGATTTACTGTTAATGAAGATGGTATCACACGAAGGCTTTAAATTTTGCACCTGCTGTCATAAGAAAAAGAAAATTGTTAATTAAGTTTAAATAGAGTTCACTTATAAGGAATATGAAGCCACGGAATTTATTAAAGTAAAAAAGAAGAAGAAAAGATGAGTAAAATAGACTCTTGATTAATATTCGATAGCACAATCTCAACCGATGTAGGAGCTAAGATGTTACTATAATGTAAAATACACAAATCGTTCACAGGGCAAATTTTTAAGTTTCATTCACAACATCAAGCATGATTACTGCTAAAGAATTTCGACTGACAAATACAAACTACCAGTACTCTGGAACTCTCATTTGATTAATACTGACGACCTACATTCGATGATTCGTCGCTATTTTCAGGATTCTTTTAATGGTCAAAACTAAATCATTCTTATTATCACGATGCAATAGAAACGGTATCTCCCCATAAATTTGATTGCGAATCCTGAAGCTGCTTCTCGAAATAAGTCATTCAAATGGATATCATTTTCTTATGATTCTTTAATTTTAACATACAAACAACTATCTACATGTGCTAATTATTGTACAGAAATGTAAAGAAACAGGAATAAATCGAAACTAATGTCATTGTTACTAATACAGACAGTTCGAAAGTAGAGCTCACAGTTTATTAAAGAACATTATTCAGCCCCTCCTCTAGGATGGCGCATGAGTAGCATACTAGCTTGCCGTGGTGTGGTCCCGGGTTAGATTCCCGGTCGCGGCGAAAATAGTTGTAGCTTTCCTTTAAAATCGTCCAGCTTCTGTATCTGTGTGACGAAGAGAAGTTCAGGCCGGCGGATCTTGCTAGTTACGGTGAAGGGAATAAGTTTTTTACACCACCTAACGCACTTACCCCCTCCCCCAAACATGGGAATTTAACTAGGACCGGGTATGGGGGACACACTGATCACTGGCCGGGCGAAGTCGGGCCAAAATGCCAAATAAATTATTCAGCCCCCACCCTAGGTTTTCTTAAACGAAGAAACATTACAGTAATAAGCTGAGAAATAAGCAATTCCCTGCACATGCGACGTGTCCCCAAAACTACACTTTCTCATTGAATTCGCTTAATAGTATACCTGGTGTCTTCCTGAACAAATTTACAAGATCGCAACCTATATACTGAACATAATCATAGACGACTGAACATCATTTTGTAGACGACAGTATAACACTACTCTTCACACGGAGCTTTCTCGAAAATCTAAACACACATTTCATTCCCATATTTTTAAATCCACAAAACTATTATATAAATTGTTCGTTAGGATATTTTGCTATCCTCTTTTCCTATTAGAATGTTATAACCTTAACCACTACATTATTATTATCATTATTATATTACTCCCCAAATTCACGACAGGAAGTTTGGACAAGATCTTACATACATTTTGCGGATCAAATACTGATATCGGTACCACCTGTGCTTTTGCATCCCGCATACCGCATCCCACATCCCACGCATCTCGATTTTCTATCTGTAGTATTTAAGACGTTTCGGGGCGTTCTTGGTTACTACTTTCCGGACGCAGTCACATCATACATCTACATGTGCATATATTATTTTCCTCCAATTATTATTATTATTATTATTATTATTATTATTATTATTATTATTAGAAACGAATTACGGTTCAAAAATTGCCTGCTCCAGACGGAAATCGACCGGGTCTCTCTGTATAGGTCAAGTTACTCTTCTTTGAACAAACATACTTCGTAAATGGGTTGATTCTTTGGCTTGTGCGGCCGGGGTCATAGGATACTTGCCTGTCCCGTGAGAGCCGCGTCACAGTCGGTCGAGCTGACGTTTCGGACTTCTTCAGAGCTATACTGATTCTGAGCAGTTGTTGGTACAGCTCAGAAGAAGGCCACGACATGGTGGCCGAAACGTCAGCTCGACCGACTGCAAAGCGGCTCATCCCGCAAAGCCAAGCACCATAATTCGTAAATAGTTCTCTTAGTAGCAACTGCACAACGGGAAACATATTCCCACACACTTGTCAAATCTTAAAACTGCGGCTTGGTGTTGAAAAGTGAATCACTATGTTCTTATCGCAGGTGTTCGAAGGGGAGCGCGCCATGACGCGCAACAACCACCTGCTGGGCACGTTCGACCTGACGGGGCTGGCGGCGGCGCCGCGCGGCGCGCCCAAGATCGACGTCACCTTCGACCTGGACGCCGACGGCATCCTCAACGTGTCGGCGACGGACGCCAGCTCGGGGCGGCGGCGCGCCGTCACCATCCGCAACGAGCGCGGCCGCCTCTCCAGTGACGACATCGCGCGCATGCTGGCCGACGCGGAGCGCTACCGCGGCGAGGACGAGCGCTGCCGCGAGCGCGTCGCCGCGCGCAACCGCGTCGAGGGGTGAGTGCCCATTTACTACCTGCATGGATACGCATACTACGCGCCGCGTCGATGGTGTAACGGTTAGCGTTTCGGTCTGTTGCACCCAAGTTGGCGGATTCAAACCCGAGCGAAGCCGTGGATTTTTAAGGGCGAAGAAATCCTTCGTACGCCTTCCTTCGGAGGGGAAGTAAAACCGGCTGTCCCATGTTAGTAGATTTACTTGCATGTAAAAGATCCTCAAGCCTAAATGACGCCTCTGAGCTAAATTCAAATCGCCTGTTTCTCGCCCAAGAAATACCTCCTTTCTCTGCTAGTTGGTGAAAGGAGCGTAGCGAAATTTACGTGGTCAGACGGAAGAGCGGGCCTAATGGCCTGAGTCTCGCCACGTAAAAAAAGGCATTAATTCAATTCAATTCATGCATGCGCTGCCGGCGCTTTAATCTGCTTAAATCACTCGTCTGCTTCTTTCATTATCAGGCATAGAGCGTAAACAATCTATTACGAATTAAAATTAAATAATAAAAAATATCAAAAATGTAGGGTCGCAACTCTTCGTGTCAGATGTTCTTAGCGGCTGTGGAAGACGAAGAGAGAGTACGGAGTTGGAGAACATAATCCCAATGCTCGCAGAAAAGTTGTACCGAAGAGTACATTCTTTCAGGGTATTATCAGGCGGCTTATTATGGAACATTTCTACACTTGCAAGCTCCTTTTTCTACAACACGGCTTTCCATTCTTATAGATTTATTTTACAATATAATTTTGCATTTTAAATTTTCGTACAAAAAGGTATTATCCCATTAGCACTATCATACATGTCACGTAACAAAATTATCCTATAAAACGATAATTATCCTACGGAGTGGCGCGCTGACGATGGACATATTTCTTCCGAGGGAACCAAGCCCTTCAACGCAGCCTTCAGCGCCTCAGTAAACAGCAGCGTCCGGGCGATACCTATCTGTCAACTCCTGGGTGGGTGGGCAATATGACTGGAGTTACACAGTTACTGTCATAACATGGCGCTAGGGCACGCGGTTCGCACGACCACTGCTAGATCGGAGCACTTAAAAAACAAAAAAACACGACTTATGAAGTTTATTAAAATCTTCTCCGTGGATTCACAAACAAATCATTAGTTTCGCCAACAGGAGATCGAGACACGTCAAATGGGACTACATGTCTCGACTGTTGCATGGAGAGGGGGTCAATCCATGACTGACGTACGGACGTAAGCAAATAACTTATTATCATGTACGGATTTTAAGTCACATTGTATAATTCTTATAGTAGATGGCGGTAGCTCGTTGCATAATGATAGTCAATATGATACAGCTTCATTATAGTATAGGTGGTTCTCAGAGAAGGTAACACTGGAGAAGTAATCATTGGGCATCTTCCTATTAAATGTTTCATTAGATTGTGTTTATTAATGGGCCGATTCAATCCCTGGAGTGGGCGACGGTTAACCGCACATGCCCTCTCCTGCTTTCAAAACAGAAGAAAATCAGAAGACTTGAATCCCCTAATCAGTATCTGTTAGTAAGCTGATAACAAAATAGACAAATTTTTTATATTTCTTTCAATAATCGAATTCTTACTTCCATCCTTGAATGAATTTTTCTATGATTTTTTTATAGAAAGTATTTGAGTTGATTTTTTTTTACTTCTGTGACTACGAAATTCTAATTAAATCATTTAATTTAGAGCAGGCTTTTAGATTAAACAGGTCTCGTGGCGCTTGTTCTCTGGCACTTTCTGCGGGATTGCAGGGCAAACAGCGATATCGTCAAGGAAGTAAGAATATTTGCTATTACTCATGGCGACCATTTCACTGTTCCCCAATAAGTTGTTGATTCATCCACGTTTTGGTTCGTCATTTCCAATTCCCTCTACCCGGTCTTGCGCGGTTCGGGAGCAAATTCACCCACCTGCCTGGAATACAGTCTAAAGACGGCTCCACACATTCGGCATTCGTCGAGCAGCGAGCTACTGCTCGCCCGATCCCGACCAGCCGACGTGTTCGGCGAACGTCCGCTTCCCTTGGTGTGACCCGAAGACCCATACGCGCTGGGTAGGGCGAATACCGAACGTCCGGCGAATCGCAAGCAACCCGTCCCACTACTCGGGATTCGCCGAACGCCGCATGTGTCATGTGTGTGTGTGTGTGTGTGGTGCGCAGGTACGTGCTGAGCGCGCGGACGGCGCTGGAGCGCGCGGCGGGCGCGGCGGGCGGGGCGGGCGGGGCGCGCGTGCCGGCGGCCGAGCTGCGCGCGGCGCGCACCCGCTGCGAGCGCGCGCTCGCCTGGCTCGAGCGCAACGCGCACGCGCCCAAGCAGGAGTACGAGTTCGAGCTGCGCGAGCTGCAGCGCGTGTGCGGGCCCGCGCTCGCCCGCCTCCGCCGCGCCCCCTCCGCCTCCTTTGACGACGACGCGCCAGCCTCCGACCAACCGCGCCAGCGCACGCCCGCCGCCTACGTGGTGGACAGCGACGGCGACGACGACCAAGACGAGGTGCCCGCCGCCGCGTCGGCCGGCCGGCCGCGCCAGCGCGCGTCCGTCTACGAGGTGGACGACGACGACGAGGATGACGACGACGCGGCCGCCCGGCGCAGCCGCTACGGCCCCAAGCGGCCCGAGCCCTACCCCGACCCGCCAAGCGGCGTCACCATCGAGGAGGTGGACTGAGCGACGCGCGCGCGTGGGCGTGAGTTCGACACGAATCGCTTAGGCCTATTGCCCACGCCGCGGCAGAAGCGCGCGCACGTCAATCAACAGGGCTCTTCGCCGACGATGGACAAAGGGACCGAAGCAGGTACCTGCTGCGGTCCCTTTGTCCGTCGTCGCCGGAGGGTCGGCGAAGAGCCCTGATGATTGACGTGCGCGCGCTTCTGCCGCGGCGTGGGCAATAGGCCTTAGGTCTTGTACCGCACCACAAAAGGCCACTCAGAGCTTTTCACGACTACTTTTCTTTAGGAATCGTAATTTACAACTGTTCAGTTGCATTCAAAACAGATGAACGGTATTATTGTTTTGATGTTTGGTATAGGCAATATTTGTACACGTATGAACACACTATTTATAATTCTACAATGTTTTATTATAAGAATATTCTGTAAACTAACTGAACAATTACTTTAAGACACTAAAAAGCTGATCATATTAAATCAGTCTGCGTATCACTCGATACGATGAGCAGGCACACTTTAACTAATGCGATTTCTTTAAATACTTGATTCATGCGAAATCAAAAGCTTGACGCATGACGATATTTCCAAAGTCATCTATGACGTCTGTGTTTTCACGTACCTGAAATAGCGGCCTGCGTATTGGCTTCTTTTGTTGTAGAACGTTCTTTTTATACTCTGTGTAATCATATTTATTTGTAAATAAGAACCTTAATAAACCATACACGAAGCATTTCACGAGTATTTCTCACGCTCTCCTTCCTTCTTCCACGCCCCGCAGCACAAAAGGAAAAGTGAGGCGCGCGCTAAAAATACACCTGCCTGAGAGAAGTTGGACGAAGGCAGTCGCCAGAAATATCGGTGGAAAACGGCTGGAGCGCGGAGGCGGCGTCGCCACCGCCGAGTCGCGGCGCGGCGCGGCGCGGCGCGGCACGACACGGAACGGCGGGCGCCAGCCGCCCCGAATACCCGCGCGCCGCTTTTAGCGCGTGACCAACCTGCGGGGCGCGCGCCACGCGGAAGTCGCGTGGCTCTGCGAGGGAGACCCCGACCGACCGCGTGCCGCGGTGGGTCTTCTAGAAGAGTTTATGGGGGAGGGGGCGCGGTCCCTCTCCGCTCTATAAGGGCCCCTTCCCACGTCGCCACGGCGCCGCGCTTCCTTCAAGCAGCAGAGCCCTTCCGACGCCGCCACCGCCGCAGCCACGGCCGCACCGCCGTGGAAGGGGGTGGGTTCTGCAGGGGTATGTTTCGCCGACCCTCCGGCGACGACGAACAAAGGGACCGCAGCAGGTAAACCGCGGCGACCGGCGGCACAGTGGGAAGGCTCCCATTTAAAGCTGTGTACTGCTAATCGTGGCGCGTATGCCCTCCTCCGCTTCGCGTGGCGGGAGTTCGGCGTCGGCTGCCGCAGCAGCCGCCACCCGCTGCACGTGGGAAGGCCTCCAGTCAAACCAATGCTCTACTATGCGCCATGCTGCTCGGAAGCGCACCGCCGTCGCGACGTGAGAAGGGGCCCTAAGGCATCTTTACAGGGTACAGTTTTCGTGCAGATTCTCACAATTCGAGATCCAGAACTAGAAGTAAAAGACGCTTAAAGTCGTGCTTACACGGTCTCCGCGTTTTCTGAACGTTGCCACGACACCGTCAGAGGCTCCGCCGGCATACAAATAAATTGCACGGTCCGAGTACATTCATTAGCGACATAAGTGTACGTGAGCTTTCGGCCACTTTATTAACACTTTTTAACGATTAATGAAACACTGTGAGAAAAAACTGAAAGGCCGTCATCGTCGCTACAAGCGTTATGCTGGCAGCAAAGGCTTCAGCGGGTGCACACAAAAACGCATCGAATAGACCACGTCTTGGCTGCAGAAGTGAACTCACATTTGCCGGAGGCAGTAAAAAACTCACCAGAAAAGCCGAGAACTCGCATCCATCTCATGAATTGTACTTAACCTAACCACAAAATTGAAACTGGTGGACTATTTCCGCCGTACATAAATCCGCTAGTGAATGTTTCTGCTCTGAGAGGCGCTACAGTCAAGCTAAGTTTTCTGTATCAAAAAATCGAACATATTCAAAAGTTTTCGTGCAGAAATCGAGCAGCCTGTACTGCATGCATTCTGTATATCCAATCTGCACGAAGTAGAGTATAAAAGGAGCGCAGAGCGCAGCGTACAATATTCGACAGCAATCTCGTCCTTCGGCGCTAGCTTAATCTATTCTTCCAGGTTCCACCCTCTTACACGATTTTCATCTCTAACATTCCCCTACGGAAGCGTCAAGCGTTCTGGATACAAGTTCCGGGCTGTCCTGTACCATAAACAAAACCTAATTGTCGCAGTTTCCCAACCCGGTAGACCCTACCTACACGTGTTACCTGAAAGAGTTTTGGATTGAATAACAGCAGTATTTTTACCGGCGGAGCGAAGAATGATTTTGAACTCTAGGGAAGTTAAAGAAAGATCTGTTAAAAGCAACTAACATTGAGAAGGGTTTGGTTGGATCTGACCGCAAACACGCGCACAATGATTTTCTGGCGACACTTTGCACACATGGGGAAAAAATCATTGCATTCATCGAGATGGATTTAAAAATTATTATTCTGAAACTCATTTCCACCAATCAACGAAAAATAATGTTTACCAAATCACAGAAACAAAATCATGGAGCCCTTAATACTCCAATCTTCCTCGTGTGGAAAAACAAATTTACATCAACTATTCACATTACAAAACGTTAATTGTATTTTAGATCATAAAGTATTATTTTGAAAACTACCAGTACCCACAAAATCATGCTTTCAGTAACACCGATTAAATGGGAAACTAGTCTGTATATTCAACGGATATCTTTGCAGTAGTAGAAGAATATCACCTAACGCCACCGATAACATATACAACTTCCTTGAGATCCACATGGAAGATCCATGTGGATCCGCTACCTTACCAATACATCGCCTAACAAAACTTCAAAGAATTTCCTGCATTAATTCTTATAAAAATTACCCAAATTAAGAATTATGTACATGTTGCGTTAATGTCTGAATTTGCTTTAAGAATTAATTAATCAATTGATTAATGTTTATAATAGGTGGAAATTCGAACAATTTCGAACCATACTTAAAAGTGAAATCGGATGAAGTGCTCATTAGGCAACACCAGGTGTCTAATCGAGATGAAGTACTGTATAGTCACAAAGTCCAATAGATATTATGATAAAGAGGGATGAGACTGCTGTTGGATGTTTATAAAGGTAAAGAGACTTAAGGTGAGTAGTTTCGAAATTCACTGTGTCACTCTTCAACTGTGTCGTCTTATTACACCATACCACCTACCCATCACTAATTTAAGCACAAAATGTAACTCAGTTAACGCCTCGTGTTGGCACATTGACCGCCAAATTGCTTCAAATTTGGCGTCTCGTTTCTAATAAGGCAGTTTTGTTGTGTTTTGAAGGAGTTTCAGAGGAAACATTTCAAACTAACCGCGTAGAAGATCGTATTTACTCAAAAAGCCGCGCGAATTTCTTCCCGGTTTCCAAACACTCACTTCTTTCGTACAAAGTTCCTTGACGTAGATTGTCAACTGTCCCCTGTTAGTTCGGAACGACACCGACAGATCGCATTAGCTCCTGAGCAGCCCTGCATAAAATATACCATTGTCAAAATTTTGCGAAACCCACTGAGTTCCAAGGCAGTCGCCACGAGTCACCAGTTAGCATTGTCATCAGAGGCACTGGATGCAATCGTGAAGTAAAAATACGAAATTCTTAAAGAAACGTTTGATTTCGTCTGGACAGGGGTAACTGCGACAATTTCTTCAATACTCGTTAATCCTTTCTACAAAGTAACAATCTTTGTCAATTATGTGTCGTTTTCTTTTCCAGTCTAATAAAAAACTACCGATGGAAGAGGCGATGTTTCGTTGCAACTTCTAATTGCTCTCCCAACTTATCGTACGAGTATTTCGCAGCCTCAACACCTCGCTACGGCACTTCCACGTTGGGGCTTTGGCGATTTAAATAAAACAGCCTCGCGACTGGGCAACACGAAGAGAAAGTTATGAAATGCTGTGCGAAAACGGCGAATTTTCTGCAGAAAACCTCTTATTACAGGACCCCGAAAAAATGTATAAATTCAGTAGCTAAACTTAGAAAAACAATCCTCTAACGCGTGGTGTAATCAGAATCCATGTTTTGTGGGTTCATGATACCGAAAAATCAATTGACAGCAAAACGTCTGTCCGTCAGTCAACGACGCTAGCGGCCAAACAGTTCAGTTGATTTTCTCCAAAATCGACATTCCCCAATCTGGATAATGTCACTCATTGAAATTGAAACCGATATTTTAATTATGGGGGGTGCTTTACATAACGCTCCTGAAACATTTTCAAAATAATGGCTCCGTTTTTGATTACATTTTATTATTGGATAATGTGAAGGATGTTCAAGAGAATAATGCAGGTCTCCTATTCGTTAAAAACCCTGATTTTTCGAAAATAGCGAAAGTTCAAACATTTTTCAGTGTCTTTCTACGATTAAAATATTAGAGATTTTTTTTTCCTTAATGAAATAGGTTTCTTAACGATAGATTCTGAAATAAGGATATGGGCAATTTTCAGAAAACTTTGGTTATAAAAAATATGACGACTGAGGTGTTAATTCGGAGATAAATTACGGTATAAATAGTACATTCGACTCCGGTTATAGTGAACTTCTGGAGACTAACATTTTTGGTTCACTATACAGGAAGATGTGAAAAGTTAATACTATTCTCCACAATTATTGATATTATTAATCAAAATACATTAACAGCACGAACTAAAAATTTAAATATCTTTATTTGACCATAAAAAAATCCATTAATTTCAGTTGTTTGCGTACATTTTTCGTAAAGTTATTTTTTTAGATCCTTCTCCCGAGCTCTCTCTCCATACTTGAGCTGCATTGTCAACTGTCTCTTAAGTCTCGTAATGCAGTCTTGAGGCTCTTCAATGTCTCTTGCACAGTTGGAACTTCTTTATTTGCATCATTACTAGGAGGCGGATTTTAATGAAATGTGATCTTTCTTCTTTCCACTTTAGAACAATGCCGTTTAGTATATAAATTCATTTTATGTTATGAGAAAACGAAATGACCCATTTTTTGTCGATTTCAACTAATAAGTCATCTTTTGCCTTTTACGTCATATTTAACGCATTTTGCGCTGGTTTCATCGATTTTAATATTTTAATGGCACTTGCTTCAAACAATATTTACGAGGTGCAACAAATGCTCACCACAGAATTCCTGCGTAGCCTGTTCGATTTCTTCGCTCTCATTTTGTAATATGAGCCGTTGTGAGTAATATGTAATTTAAGGTTCCTGTGACGCATATCGGCGCCATTGTCATTTCGGCCGATTTCGCAATAAATGGAGACAAAAAATTTCCTTTAAAGAACAGTCCAAACCAAAAGTTTGCAGGCTGAGATCACTTGAACAAAAGGAAGACGTCTCGACTACACCAGTAACATATATCCAGCAGTTTGAGTTGTTTATCTGGAGTGTTTTTGATCAATTTTTTACGTCATTTTTCTTTGTTTTTAAAACATTTATTCAGCATTTTGTTAATCATTTTTAGCAATGTTGTAGGTCCTCAAAATCTGCCCCCTAGTAATCACTTATCAGTAAGTGAGGTCCCCATTTCGTGGCCGCTACCTCCACCCCGGGGGAGTCTTCTTCCATGACCTTTGGCCTTCGATATTTTTTACAAGCTGCCAAGTGTTGTTTTTTGTGGCACTAAGACGACACTTTTCTCGCAGGGAATTAATTTCCAGGACGTATTTCCTACGCTCACTATAGCCGAGGTTCAGGTTCACTATAACCTAATCTTCTTACGCTTATTTGTAATGTAAGTGCAACGAGACCACTGATCTATGTTCACTATAACCGAAGGTTCACTATATCCGAGTATTACGTAAGCATTACTAAGGGCAAGAAAGTGTTTGCGGTTTTAGCTAATTCCCGAACCATTGGTTTTTAACCACAACGGAAGGATTCGATCGAGTTCGTGTTAACCCACTATATAAAATTAAGCAGAACATTATGGCATTAATATAGGGCTTCACGAAAGACATTAATGCGAGGACAATGTTTTCACAAAAGTATTTTCCAGTGCTCAACCCGGTAAATGCCGGCGATCCACGCCTATCGCTCAATTCGGTCTAGTGTCAAGGGCTCGTGTGCTCTGGTGTTCAGTAGCTTTGACCTCCAACTACTCAGGCAATACAGCGCCTCCGCAATTCTCCTGACGTCAGTGATAATGCTGCGATGCGCAAGTCCTCCAACCCGTATCTGCCGTCTCTACCGCACAACAACAAACGTACAAGACTGCCGCCTGCCAAAAAATAACTCAAATATTTAATTTAATCACTTCATTCGGTAAATCTAAGGGTTTATACCGGCTAAGCAATGAATTTCAATTACAATTTTTAAACAAAATCTTGTTTGTGAAGTACCAATATACTTTCCTCCTAAATACTGTTTCGCACACAACTCAATTAAGTTTCATAATTTAGGAAAGTCAATGACACTTCAAAAGAATAATTTTAAAAAATTAAAAAGTTGAATAAAATAAGTCCTCAAGCAGTAATAAGAAATACAGGTCAATATTCACAAGCAGCATTCACAAGTTTTGTATCATGTACAATATTTAAGACCTTTCTGTGACAACAGTTGAAAAAAGAATGGATCGACATTTTCTACTTCTCTATTTCTCTTCTCTGTGTATCATAATAAAAACACTAAAAATAAAACAACTTAAATGGTCACATCTCTGAGAAATGTAATAAATGGATTTTGTTGTAAATGGATTTTAGTTTTTAATTCATAACGTCTCCAACACTCAGGTCAAATGTTTAAGAAATATATATGCAAAAGATGTACACTGATATTCTAGATTCATAAATCACCTTGGAAACATTTTGGAAACTATTTTTTTTAAGTAAAAATGATAGACATAATAAATAAAAATATAAAAAATTAACTTTAAATAAATTATTAATTACTTTCTCAGTGCAGTACTATTAACAAAAATTACTCCTTTTATCAACAACTCCTTTTATTTTAATATTTTCTTCTTTCACTTCAGAACCTCAATCTCTTATGTTTATATTAAAGACAAGTTAAAAAGGAGAAAAATAAAGAAAAATAATTTTAAAACACTTCACTCTTACCCTCTAGGAGAACATCTGCTTTTCCAATGGGTAAAGAATAGTCGGAAACAGGAACTTCTTCAACAGCAGCACGATAAAGAATTTTGGGTTCTAAGAAAATACATGGGTCCTTGTCTCGAATACATGACAGAAGCAATCCTTTGGCTTTAATAGGACCACGTGGAATGACAATCTGCAATTTTCCAACACTCAAGTAAGGTTTTATGCAAACGACGATTACACAAAAATTTTCTAATGTGAAAGATGTTCGTAACCTTCAGTCCTGGTGTATGAGCAAAATAAGCTTCAGGGCTCTGAGAATGATACAGTCCTCCATGACCCACAGCACTGCATGGTGCTCGAACTGTTAGGCTTCCACAGTCAAACATATTTCCACTTCGATACCTGCATTTTGCCGCTTCATTCACAAGCTGAAAAATACAATGTAATAACATTAATTATATATTAATAGACAATAATATAATACCATCAAATATCCCTACCTGATCAAATGCAGGAAATATATAATCTGCAAACTGCATCTCTGCAATTGCAGTAGCACCAACATTTGCTAGACCAATCCCAAATCCGGCAATTCCTTGTTCACATAATGGTGTATTAAATACCCTTTCTTTCCCATATTTTTTCTGAAGTCCTAATGTACAGCGAAATACTCCTCCAAACGCCACATCTTCACCAAATACAACTGAAAAGTCACAGAACATGTGACATCGCATGTCAGTTTTTGCAACAACAATACAGACATCTAAAACTACCTGCTGACGGATCTTTTTCCAGAGCGATGTCCAGAGCGCTGTTGATCGCTTGAAACATATTGAGTTTCACTGTTTCTCCTGCAACATGTAACACGACATGTATAACATAACATGTATTTACTCATAAGTATACCAGTTTCAATGAGGTTAAGCACGAACATTCAGCTAAAATACCTTTTTCCTCCGGTGGTTTTTCTGCAACGAATGTAAAATGCATATTTCGATTTGATATAATAGCCAATGCACAACTTGCATGTTTGAAATTCAATTTCAATTCTCTGCAATGCTTCAACACGAACCGTGAAGTCACCGCCACCGCCATGTTCATTGTATCTTGTAACATCAATGGAAAGTTATCACACTTCACTCCAAGTATTTTCCAATTGAAAAATAACACAGCAGGAAATAAGTTCATATATTCTTATACACGAAAATTATAGAATCTGCTCATAGTACTGTCAGAGCATAGCATTTGGTAAAGAATTCATGGAATGTTTGACCATGGCTTGACAACACATCAAGTTGCGAGAATACGAAAGGGAATGTCTTTCATTAACGTTCTTAGCGTGCTGCTGATTTGTTTGTGAAGGAAGGAGACGCCCATAGCAAGTGGCAAGTTGTTTATGGCAGAATTAAAGTTGTTAGTACAATTGGCATTGACGAATACATTATAAAGAGTTGTTATTTTAGACAGTACTTCTAATGAATAATATGATGCGGTTACACAAGTTCATATACCTCTGCCTTATTAGTTTTCTGGCTGTGTTTTGTGGGACAGGTAAGTTTTTCATATTGTTTACATGATAGTAAATATCAAACATAAATTGTTTTATAAGTATACTATTATAATATTACAACAGAGCATTAATTGCATAGCTCACAAGATGTTTTAATTTATTCTCTGGTGTTTTGTAGCCAGTGGAATTTCATGTTATCAGTGTCTTAGCACTGATCATGAAAACCCATTTCAGTGCAACGAGTTTATGACAGATGCAGATATCACCCCACAATCATGCGACAACATCTATAATGCCCAGTATTGTGTGAAACATACAGGCCGTTATGAAGGTGTCAAAATTTTGAATTTTGTCAGTAATTTATGCTTGCTGGCTTGGGGCATTAACATTTTGTGAAATGTGAAACATTTGAAATTCCATTGAGTTATAGAGAAGAATTGTTTTAATGTTTCATATTACCACAAGAATCTCACTTCATGTCTTGTATTTGAACAATGTTTCCTTATTAACCACCTCCCATTAATTTATTGAAAACATAATTGCAAGTTAACATCTCTTTAGAACTTTACAGTAGTTCTTTCTTGTAGTTGCTATTTCCTGGGATTTGGTGTAATGAATCTGGTTCTCTTTTGCATGCTCTCTTGTAATTTAAGCTCAGAGTTTGGAATGTTACCAATGTTCAACACCTTTTGACATTCGCTGCTCTGATCTTCTCATTCATGATGAAACTCTGCACCCAACTAACTGCAATGATATATATGGGGCTGAGTATTGCATCAAAACTACTGGTATTTTTGGAGGTATGTTATGACTCATGTTGTGTTTGTTATCGATATGTGGATAACATATTAGTTATTGGTTGTGTATCATAATCAAATATCTGTATGTTATTATCCTCCCTCATTAATATATATTTTTCTTTATAATAGTAACGACATAAAACTTATTCCTGGACATAAATAAAAATTGGTTGTGCTATTTACAAAGTGAGATTTGTTTTATCTTACCAGTATCATAGAGAGAAAAAATATTATTTTTATACGCTTTCTTGTAAAACCTAGTCACAAGTTTGAAAAGAAATTGTTACCAGTAATAAGTCGAAATGTGACTTTCTACTACACAGAATACTTTTAAGTACGATTGATGTTAGTTTGATTTTATATATTAATTTATTCATCTTTTGTTATTCATAAACAGCCATTTGCAACTTGTAGTAAACATCCATCAATACTTGAAGATAAAACATTTTCTACATTTCATCAAAATAATTTATTGAAATGTTTTCTATTATAATAAGATTGAAAAGATAGTATATTTGATAACAAAAATTCAAAATGTGTATAATTTTGTTATCCACCTTCTCTCTCTTCAATCTTAAGCGAGATAACCTTTCAATAAGTTATTTTCATGAAATGGAAACAGTTTTCAATTTTCCTGTATTGATGGATATGTACTGCAAGTTGCAAATGACTTCAAGTATAACAAGTGACCAGATAAATTAATACAAATTACTGATTTTCAACTATCAGACCAACTTGAACATGCTTTTCAAAATCACTTAGTACAATTGAATTCTTAATTACATTTTTAAGCATTTTCTTTTAGGTAAGAATATTGATTTAACATAACCTTTTTGTTTTAATTTTTTATTTTAACTGTCTTTTGATCTTTCATTCAGGTGTCAGCATCATAATCTATTTCACATATTAAATTTTCTTGATTGAGTATTTTAAGAAGTGAATATAGTCTTTCTAATCAGCAAAATATAAAACATGACTGACTACAAGATCTTCAGAACATACCCTCTTACCAGTGGCATAGCAAATAATAAATTATTTGCTTCTATATATAATTGTGAAATCATTTTAATGATTTATGAACCTTTGACTAAGATAATAATGATTAATGGTCCTGTATCATAGTAATTTCAACATGTTAATGGACAATTGTGTTAAAGAGTGCATCTTATGAAGTGATTAGGATTAAAGCAGATCAAACTCAGTTTCCATATCCTCACATAACGTAGTAATAGGAAATAACATTGTTTATAACATTTATTTGGCTGTTAATAAATAAATATTACAATGTTCTGTTTTGTGTATTAGGTGGACTTGGTACAAAGCGATTTTGCTCTCCGCTTGATTTGGGCAACTATTGCAATTACATCCAACAGCCTGGAGATGAATTGGAATACCGCTCATGTGTATACACATGTTCTACAGATGGATGCAACCCTGCAAGTGTTTCAGAACCGAAGTTTTTCCTTTTATTTGTGACAATAAGTTTAGTAGTCACTAATATTGCCCTTCCTTGGCTTAGATGAGACTAAATGAGTTTCAGGAAAGACTCAAGGCAATGCAATTTCACATATCACTTATGTGAATTCAATATTTACAAGCCAAAAAGCTTAGTAAATCTCTGATATTCAGGAATTGTCAATTTTAGTATTTATGATTGTTATGAGAGATTTTACATGCATAGTCATTTACAGAAGAAGAAAAAAGCAAGTGAAATTATATAGAATAAGGTGAGAACTATGAGGATAATGTCACCAGTTCAACTTTGTTAACTTGTGGGACTTTCACAATCTACCTTTCTATACTTTATAGTCTACTCTTTGGTCATAATCACATTTTATAGTTGTATCACAATTGTCAGGTGAATTTGGATAAAGTGCCTTTTATATGACCGCAATATATGTTATTCACTGTTAGACTGAAAGGATCAAAGCATTAATTTCATTAACTTCATTCATGTGTTAGATTTACTTTATATGTAAATAGGTTTTTTGATATTAATATTACTCGGATTCATTGTTTTCTACATTCCTGTAAAACACTTACATTATATGATAACATTGATTCATGTTTTAGTTGTATGTTTTACTAATCTAATTATTTTTTGAAACATTGTTTTAAATTGTTGAGCCCAAGTAAATGATCTTTAATTGGATATAAATCAAGGCAAGATAAAGTAAAATGTGAGGAAATTTGAAAATAGATTCATAACTTCTCAAGAAATGTAGAAGTTATATTCTTTACTTTCCAAATTTAGTTTTTGTTAATTTATGGTGTATTTGTAGATCAAAACTCGAATATTGAGAACCATCTTACACACATTATCAAAAATGTAAATGATTAAATAAAAATTCAGTTTTGTTTGTTAATATAACATAGATAAATAGTGACAAGACGTTTTTGTCTGAATTTTAAAATGAGTGTATTTAATTGGTTAATGTGCAAATTGAATTTATGAAATATACCCCAACAGTGGAGGTTATGACTTTTAATGAAGTCTTTTATGCTTATGAATCTCCTAATGTTGATGTCTAGTAAGACATTTATAAATAAATAGAATTTCAACCCGCGATCTTCGGTTTGAGACCGCTACGGCACTACTGCCTTAGTGATCTCGGCCATCCGAACTGGCTTCAATTTCCTTGTTGTGGAACATAATTTCATTTATTCATATATAAATTCCAGCACTAATTCCAGTTTTGTTTCACATTAGTATTTACTGTAATTGTGTATCGATTTAATATTTTTACTTGGTAATTCAACACGGAATATTGTGCTTCCAATTTTTGCACATGATATTATAAAGGCTCTGGTTTGTTAGTATTATTTTAAATGTTCTAAAATTAGAGTGCTTGTTGTTTTGAAGGAGTTCTTCAAGTTATCAGCCGTCCACGTTTTTATATTGTATTCAACAAAACCGTCCATAAGCATGTGATATCTAATGATATGATATTCATTGTGTATTTTCATTTAAACTTTTTTAAACATGTACTTTGTGTGAATTGCTGTGAAATATAGTATATAAAATTGTTGAACTTAAATTATTTCATATTAACAGAAATGTTCAAATATATTAACTGCATTATGCAACTAGCCCCAAAGTGTTTGATGAGTTTGTCACAAGAACTGTAATGTATAATTTTGTTCAGATATTTTATAAATTTAATTTTATATGAATGTATGTAAAAAGTAAATAAATCAAATGATATAAACGTACCATGGAGGCTATTGACTATTGTTGGTTGTATTTTTCCATGTCTAAAAACAAATCCAGTCTTAAATTATTTTTGAAATTATAATATCAGGTTACCTCCAAATCTCATGTAATTGACAAAATCAATGAAAGGAATACACTTTCACAAAGCTAAGATAATTATTATTTGGCAGTTGTACGAAAGAATACTACTCTTGTAGGTATGAGAAAAGTATGAACTTTAAAACTTGTAAAATCAAAAAAAATTATCAGAGATAATAAAATCACATTGATGTGGTTTAATTATGACATAAAATAAGATTTAAGGAACTTTATAAATTTCAGTAAATTGTAACTACTATGGAACCCCTCATAACTATCTCCCACAGGACCAGGATACAGTTGTTACATAAAACAAGTGGTCAGATAATTAGTGGAATGATAGAAAAAGAATGAAGGTGCAGATAAATTAGAACATGTAGTATACTGTAAAGTAAAAGTATTTGTATTGATTATCTGTGTGAATATTGATATAAATAAATACCAAACAAACTACTGTAAAGTACTACAATGTGCTAGGTTTAGCATAAAATCAAGAATTCAAGAGGAGTAAGAAGAAATGGGAGATATATGTTGGGCATTCTACTGTACTAGATGGTAGTGGATACAGCAAGATGAATGGAATTTGAAACTATTGTTTATATTCTCACACACTACACAGTTAAACATTTGTTTAATTTAGTATTGGCTGTAAGAGCATCTTCAACAAAAAGGTGCAAAGTAAAAGTGGCATATTAAGACCTAGGTGAACCATTCATGCTCCTAGGGGCTAAAGGTACAAAAGTATATGGTATACACATTTTTGCATACATACATGTAATTATCGTAGAAACTCAATAGGTCAGGAACAATTATCCAACCTTGCTCTTCTCTGCATTAAGTCAGATGCATTCCAAAATAGCATCTTTGAAGACTTCAGTAACTAGCCTTTGCTAAAATAAAATGAAGAAAATCAACATGTAAGTAAAATAGAAATATTCAATTTTTTATATCATAAAAGATATAACAGATTAAATTTTTAAGTAATAGATTTGTAACACAAATATAGATTTAAATATATTTTAAAGATATTAGATATTTTATTTTATACCATCATGATTAGGAGCTTCAAAATCGGATGCTGCAAAGTGAGAATAATACATTTAGATAATAGAGCATTAATAATAATATGTTAATAATACCTTTCTCATAATTATCATTGAAATGAAACTGAAAATGAATTATTACAATCTTCTTTTTTATCAAACCCTTCAATAAAGGAAAAAGGCTTAAAAATTCCTCTAAAATGACTGGTACTTATGTTTTTGGAGAGCTATTTGAATATAACATTGCATATCAATGTATGTCATTGCGTATGAATGTACCACTAGTGCATTGTAAATTTTCTGATAAATCCACTAATCGCTACACAATTCATGGATTTATCAATCATTTCCCCTGCACTTATAGTATTACCTCTCACAAAAAAGTGATATATTACAAGATATGTATATATTCGTCAAATATACTTTAATACTAATTACAGAGTTTAATACTTCAGCAGATTATAGAAAAAAAAGAAAGAACATAACTTACCAGCATAAATGATGTTCATTTGCTTTGAAACTACTACTTTGACAATGTGCTTAGACAGAAAATATGGGAAATTGTGAGAGAAGGAAGAAGTACCAGAACATTAGTCAAAAATGTACAGAGCTTATACAAATAGTTCATATCAAGTTCATTTTGCAAATTAATTAATCTCAAAGGAAACTTTTATCAAATGCTTGTAATAAAACATAATGAAGGTATGACAAAAAATATGATTGTCATTAACCAAATGATTAAAGAATGGAATCAGATACCTCAAGCAGGAATAAAGATTACAAACTCCCAAAAATTATTGACAATATTATTTGCAGATGAATAGCCAAAATAATTGAGTCAGAAGTCATGCTATAGAATACAGTCTTTGAATTGAACAATAAAGGCAAAGAATATCTAGCCTTCTTCGGCAAATAACATTTTGTGAGGCAAAATAGTAATAGAAAATTCAGAAGTTTGTTATTTGTAACTGTGTAATAATTATATTATTTCTATTAAAATGATCCCATAAATTTCACGACAGTTAATTTTAAAATTACTTTATATTTTCATTTGCTCAATTGTACAATGTTTTGATGATATTTCTCGTCTTTTTCAAGCAAATATATTTTTATAAATATATATCAGAATAAGTTACAATTTACTAAGTAATTATTTGTTCAAAAGAAAATAACTTATGTATATATTTATGTATCAAGAATTATAATAATTTGCTCTAGGTAAGCTTCAAAGATTTTGAACAAATAATTATCTAGTAACTAAAGTGTAAAACAAAGAGTCAAAATTCAGAGTTAAAAAATAATTAGAAATATATCAGAAAAATAAAAGAATACCATACAAGTAAAATAGGAGAAGGCATATAAAAAGAATGGACAAACAGTGATTAACACAGGTGGGATTAAACTACAGACCCAAAGATAAAGAAGGTAGAGGCAGATCAACAAACTCAGACCACCAGGAACTCTAAATTGCATCAAGGATAGTGATTTTCTACTTACTAGAGGATCAGAAATACCCTTTCTAAACTGGAGGTGTTGTTTACATTGTTGTCTATGATGATGAATGTATTTCCATAACATACCCTTTCTAAACTGGAGGTGTTGTTTACATTGTTGTCTGTGATAATGAATGTATTTCCATAACATTAGCATCTTATTTAATTCCCTTATTTAACATGTGGATCAACAAGAACGTGACACTGACAGGAACCTTTAATTGCATCAAGGATAGTGATATTCTACTCACTATGAGGAATACCACTCCTAAACTGGAAACTTTGTTGTCATTGGTGATGATGACAATGGTGATGTTCATGGTAATGCTGCAACTGCTGATGATGATTCTGAAGATGATGAAATGTATTTTCCATAATATTAGTATCTTATTTAATGTACATATTTCACATTCTAAAATTATGGATGATTTTTTAAGAAATATTTTCCCATTGGATAATTTATCATAGTTAACTCATTGTTAACACACATGTTAACTCATCCTTGATTACTTTTGAGAACAATAGCTCTAAAGTTTTGATACTGCTAGCAGATAAAGGTAAACCAGTTTCATGTCTTTCCGAAACATTTTCTACAGATTTTCATCAAACGTTTATAATATAATCTACGTTTTCTTTAACTGTCATTAGTTTCTTGCTTAATGAAGGTAAAATTTAAAATAAGTATGCTTAACAAAACATATTTTAATAGGACTGGTGTATGTATCTATTTAATTTTAATAGTTCTGCTATATTTTTGGAGATTTTAGCAAATGATTTACTCTTCTTCTGTTTTTTCTGTCTCTTATTTAGGGAGGGATAGGGTGTATCTGAAAGGTGGGTTGGTTAGATCAGTTTTACATATTTCAAGTATCATTTAATTTAATTTCTTCTGAAAGCTTGTTGTTAGAATACATATTAATTTACACTACCTATTTGGTTATTAATAGTTCTGATTTTTCATTGGTTTAATCTTTCTGAAATTCATTGCTTCCATGTCATTGTACAGTGCAGGTTGGGGCAGGTGTAAGAACATGGAAAATATTACATCATTTATTTAATGAGAAAATTATTTCCACCGAACTGTGCTGTTTGATTGTCTTAAACAGAAGAATGCAGCTCCTAAGTCAATAAATACTTATTGCTAGTTATTTATGATAATTGGAGGTAATATAATGTTATAATTATTTCTTTATACTAAGTATTGTGTGTATTTCAAAAAAGCACGCTCAAGAACAATTTCCATATAAGGTAATTCATTTGAGATGTCCTATTCAAATACTTTGTAAAGTACTGTGAACTATTGAAGCACTATCATATTGAAATACATGTATCTTGTAAATCAATTAATATAACAGACTCATTGAATTTTGGTGTTCAAATGTTAAACTTTTAATTGATTTCAAAAATATTGTATAAGATGATGTTTTAAACTGAATCTGTTTCAAAGAAAAATTAAATTCCATGATGAATGCCAATATCATATTAAAATTGCACTCACAATTGCACACATTTAAGAAAATTGGATATATATGTCACCTCAGTTCTTTGCATGATGTAGGTGAAGAGCTATTCATCACATTTATTCACACTCTCACAATAGGTAACATAGACTTGATAGAAACACCTACTTTTTCAAAAGATATTGAGAAAAGAAATTATCATTTCGTTCACCTTTGAATTTTTTCTCCTATCTCAAATCAAGGGAAATAAAAAAGAAAACTTTCCCATGAGCATTCTGGTTTATTCAGATGAAGTTGCTTAGGTAAAGATTGTTTTTGTTTCATTCATCAATTCATTGATTGTTTGCTATTAATAATTCAAATCCTGTCCTATCTTCTGAGTTATGGGGGTCTTCAGTTTTTGTATGATACTGTTATAAATATTTTATAATACCCCTTCCTTTCTGTTTTACTGACACTGAAAATTATACAAAGCAGATGTTACTAAATTATTTTAATTCAGTTGATTGATCTTGAAAGTGGGGGTAATTCAACTTCCTTCACAATACATGTGGGATGAGGGATTTATGTGTTGTTGCAGCAGTACAAGTTGTATACTCTCTGGACAGAGCAAGTGAGGTGGTAGACCTGGGAGGGTGAGAGCAGTGAAGGAATGGATCAGTAGACAGACAGACATGATTGAGGTGCATGTTGTGAAGTGATATTTATACAAGTGTCTGTATTTTGTATACCTTTTGTTGTAAATTAACCGAACAGTTTGACATTATACGCTTCTCTTAATGAACCTGATCCCACATATAAAATAAACACAATATAAGCGGTTTACAAAGGATGTTTGATCAGATTATCAATAATTGGAAATTTATAGGAGAAGGCATTTCCCCATGAATTCTTCATTTTATTGCTTTTTAATACATAAATATCAAGGATACTACAATATAATATTGGTATTATTTATTAATACATTCAGTACATGAAATACATTATGGCATAGCAGCACATTGAAGCACAAAGCACACAGTGCACTAGTACTGATTTGGAAAAGACCAGTTGCTACAATACAGTCAATACTGAATACTTTGATAATAGTGTTTTAGATACTGGTAATTCATACAATCAATTTTTTGAATGTATATTTCATGACAGAAATGCAATTGTTTTGAGGAGAGAGGGAGTTATAAAGTATATTAATACCATGAAAACTTCCCCTTGTTGGAGAAAAGTCCATTAAATAGTTCATGTGCCACAAGACATCCTGTTTAAAAAACAGAAAATACATTTTAAACCATCAAACTACAAACTAAAAATATTTTGTACAAACTCATGTTCTTTAAACAGATTATTTAGAACTGCTTCTCAATGAATAGCTTGACCTTAATTGCATAGAGAAAAGAAAAAAAAAAATTCTTAAATCCTGGGTACTTCCATTCAGACCACTTGTGCTAAACTAGTGACTAGGATAGTCATCAGTATCCTTGATTGAATGCAAAGGATAAAAAATTGATAGTTCTATAGTGAACGGTCCCCCATTGTTGTAGCAATTTTAAAATATATTGAGATATTATAGAAATGAAAATATAGGACATTATGACACTTTTAAATGTTCAAATCAAGGAAATGGGATAAAAAAACTAACTTTCTTGAGAATATTTTTGATATTTTATAAGACTACATAAGTAAAGTTATTTTTCATTTAGTTTGACAACTTTTCGATTGCAACCATCCACAGATCTTGATGACAGTTTGTGATAGATTTTTCTCTGATATTCATTAATTATCTCCTTCCATAGCAGCAGAAACTTGAAAGGACTGGCTTTCTGAATTAGCACAGGTTTGAAGTGGCCATTCAGAAATTGAAACAGAATGAAAAGAAGAGAAGAAGAAGAAAAGAAGAAGAAGAAAAGAAGAAGAAGAAAAGAAGAAGAAGAAAAGAAGAAGAAGAAAAGAAGAAGAAAAGAAGAAGAAGAAAAGAAGAAGAAAAGAAGAAGAAGAAGAAAAGAAGAAGAAGAAGAAAGAAAAAAAAGAAGAAAACGAAAAAGACGGAAACAGGCGACCGCATGACGGAAACTCAAAAATGTAATAGAACAACCAAAAAGGCCTAATTTTTGATATTAAGCTGAACATAACATACAATTCGTGTTCCATTTGGATCATGAAAACCTAGCTTTAAAAGTCGCTTCCGAGTTATGAACGAAGATGAAGTATGTGGCAGCGTAAAGTGTGTTGCGCGTTGCATTCGCCCTTGAATTCCCCTTTATGACATAATCCACGAACTTCTATGTTTTTTTCTTCTCAAATCTGTTTGATGCAGGCCTGAGAGATTGTGTAGTTTGAGAGTCTACCCCGTTTCTTTCATATCATCGGCCAACCCTGAAGTATTGAACAATTGAGGGATTTGATCAATTAATTTACAAAATTGTTTACGAAAGGAAACGTGAAATCAATGTGTAAAATGTTGAACGTCGTTCTTGTAAATCCTTATGAATAGTTATTAAAATAATATATATATATATATATATATATATATATATATATATATATATATTTATACGAAAAATGAAATGATATCTTACCGATTAGCGGAAACGCACGCTAAATTCATCGACTGACTGACCATCCCTTCAGGTCGCGTACAACTCCTCGAGATCCTCAGGATTTTCATAGGAAGACGGTCAGGGTCTTGCCACCCCTTATTCTGTTGACTGTCTCTTTCTGTTCCCTATTGTGTGGTTGACTGCATCTGTCCACACTTTTCTGTCCTGAGTGCTGCATATAATATCTGTTCCAAATTGATCAACAGAGGAGCAGCTATTTCAAGGTGACGCAATGATTTCTGATGATGAATAAATTGTTTTGAAAACGATAAAAAATCACCTTCTCTTAATCCCACTAATGTTGATGTGTGTAAACTACATTTTTTCACACTATCGTACAGGATAGTTGCGGATAGTGGATGCAAGTTTCGCGCTCGTGTTTTCGATCTAGGCTTCCGTTGGAGCCCGCCTCGTGCGGCGCGGCGCCTCTGGGCGTCCCTTGTGGTGCCTGGGTGTGATTCTCAAAACCGCGGCCAGATATTGGTTTCAATTAACTACGTCCGAACTTGTTACAGAAATGTATTATTGAAGACAATTATTCATCATTATCATTATCATCATCATCATAATTATAATTAGACATAATTAAGACAATTATTTTAATTTAATTTTTATTTGTTGTAATAGCTTTTAAAAACAGTATGATGTTATGAATTGAAAGCCCCTAGAAATACTCCAGAATACAAGAGTACAAGGCAACTTGCACTTTCTACAATAAATAAATTTTAAAAAAATAAACTTGAACTGTTTGCAGTTCATGTGTGAACTTATTAATTCCAATAATTTTTTTCTTAGAACCGGGGCAAATTGAATTAGACCATGTTATTTTGCGAGGGAAAATCGTCTTGTCTGAAAAACTGCATCTAACGAACAGCTTGTCATTCAGCCTCAGTGGTTGAATGTTCACAAATATACAATCAAGTTTCAAATTAATGGCTCATCCCTTCAATTACAAAACCCTCGAAGTATTTAAAATTAAAAATTCCTCTTAAAATTATAAAAAAATAGTAATGAAGTCTAAATATCAACGTTTTATTAATCTGACGGAGCTCTAAAACGATCGTGATGGTTTTCCTGCGCGTGTTTGCGTGTCTCGGTTTAATCGTATCCTGAAGGCGCTCACAGACTTACACTTTCGCTCGGCAGCAGTACCGGAGCTGGACAATTTTAGGGCCGGGGTATTGCTGAAACGTTGCCCCCCCCCCCCCCCCGCGAAAAAATAAAAAATGTGAAAGTTGTATCAAGAAACCATACGCGGCTGCTTGCTTTAAAAAATCACTATTTTTTAACATTCACTATCTACAATTCGGGATGTTGTCCTGAACTTCATTGAAAATACATGGCCGATATCTGGATAATACGTACAACTTTACAAAAGTGTGTTTTCAAATATCTCAAAGAATCCTACATTACAAGTAATGACTACCATAATAAAATATTTAAGGTAAAAAATTAATCGAAAATTTTATGAAATATCAGGTTACTACGACTGATACATTACGATAAGGATTTTTTCGAATTCCAATTTCTTTTTCATTTTTTTATACTTTTTTTCTATCAGGTTCATCATCGGGCCCCGTGACTTGCGGGGCCTTGGGTGATCCACGTCTCGGGTTATCAGCACGACTTCGTCTGACTGTGCCAGTCTCCGTCCAAGGGTAAGCCTTCGTCAAGCCGAAGAATCTGTAGAGGATAGAATCCTCAAAATGTTTACGGGCACAGTCCTTCAGGATTTGATCAACCACACACCGATATCCAAAAGAAAATCAGGGATTTGTAATTTTGATTTTTAAGTACTTTATTTTTTTTAATAACAAGAGAAAATAAAATTTCTTGAAACTGGATAGAAATAATTAATATTATTGTCTTCATATTCAATTTTGTTATGGGGTGACTATCGTTATTATCTCACTAATAAAATGAGGCCAGAGCTCTCTGAAAATATTTAAATTCTTTTACTTTCTCACCTACCACGTACTTGTTTAATTACTACAGCAGAATTTGGCGATTTTACAAGTCGTCGCAAAAATCGTATTTTAATGCCCTGATTTCAAGAAAGTAGATAAATCTTGTTCCTACATGTAGTAAATTACTTCCCCTAACAGATTGTGTAGTCAGACTCTACGGTTTGTGGGTCTATCACGCCAAATAATTGGTTTACGGTAAACTGTCCGTCTATCCGAATGTCGTCAACCACAGAACCCAAACAGTTCAGATGAACTGCTTCAAATTGACGTTTCCGGATCGATCAGGTCAAACTTGAGGTCTTGCGAATTTGAAAGAAATTTGATTTTTGAGAGTATTTTTCATGACGCCTCAACATTTTTTTTCCTTTAAAAATAACTTTGAAGTTGGGAATACATTTTTTTGTATACAGTTAAGGACGCTTAGAAAATAGTTCAGACCTAATTTTGATTGAACTTTCTGAATTTTCGAAAATTGCCAAAGTTTAAATTGATTCGGCATCTTCCTTCAACTACAATATTGAAGATAGAGATTTTTGCTTAATGAAATCTTTAAATTAGGTCATACATAATCTTTTGAAAACATGAGAAGTTTTCGCATAATTTTTCCTTCATATAAAGAAAATTAAAATAATCTTTTCTCAAAAACGTCTTCAAATTTTTTCCTTGTTTTTTTTTTCTTCTCGAATGGAACAACGCTTATGATGCAGGTTTTCGAATGTTTATTGTAGAATGTTTTATAACATTGGAAAACATGGTCTGCCCTTAAAAAACCAACCAGCGTGAAGTAATTACAGTGAATCAATGATAATGCTAGACTAATGAAGCAGTTAATCAAAATGGGGTCCGTCGTATTATTTCTTTCAGTTTATTTCTTATTTTGATCCTATTCTCAGAGTCCTATAGAACTACCACCTTCGACTAGTGGTAAAGAACTATTTGCCATAAAATTTGTTATTATTACTTAAATCGTATTTAGGTATAAACACCGTGATGGTAATTCAAAACCTTCATTCCCCGCCCCCCGCTAATTTGTTAATGCCGCAGTGGCGGTGGTTCAGTGATAGGACGCTCATTTTCTGACCTCATAGCACCGAGGTTCGAATGCTGACACAGGTTGAGATTTTTATCTGACAATGCCTAATCAGAGCGGCTCTGAGATAGACTTAGCCTCCTTTCCAAGTGAGTTCCGGAATCTTTCCTGGGAGTAAAGTCAGCCGAAGCGTTGTGCTCACCACACAACTTCCTCCTTGTGCCGTCTGAGACGAATAGACGCGCAACTTCCCCTTGGGCCACATCGGCCTGTATGCGATTGCACGGCGACTCCTAATTCAATGATACATTGACTCTTCGTTACAGAAATCCTATATCAACTAAAATGATCTGTAGTTGTAAAGCGAGGTCATCTCAACTGTTCTTCTTTGAAATACTAGTCCCAAAATACAACACCAGTTCCGCGTCATCTCCCTCTGTCGTTCAAGTTCTCCACAGAAGAGTTGCAGAAAAGAAACCTTGCAAACAAGCCAATGGAGGACCGTGAACTATACATTTATAAAATCAAGGACATGAGACTTTAAACAGATATTCAAACAAAAGTGGCTGTTGGAATCTCTGTTCCAAGAAGTGGCCGCTAAGAGGTACAGTGAGTAGCATGATGGCCCCCTGAAACTTGCCGCACTCGCAAAGCCATTGAACACACACACACACACACACACACACACACACACACACACACACACACACACACACACAAACACACACACACAAACACACAAACACAAACACACAAACACAAACACACACACACAAACACACACACACAAACACACACACAGAAACACACACACACAAACACACACAAACACACACACACAAACACACAAACACACACACACACACACACACACCGCGCGAGAGTCAGTGCCGCTCGTTGAGCTCCCCCATGTACAGCGCGAGCTCCGCGCCCTCGAACTCCGAGTGGTCGAGGTCCTGCAGCGAGGAGTTGCTGATGGTGCCGCAGCTGGAGGCGGCGGCGCTGGCGACGGAGGCCCGCGAGGGGCGGCGGGGGCGGGCGGTGGCCGCGGCGGCGACGGCGGCGGCGACGGCGGCGGCGCGCGCGGGCGCCAGCAGCGCCGCCAGCACGTCCCCGGGGCGCGCGCTCAGCGGCGGGGGCGGGGGCGGGGCCGGGGGCGGGGCCGGGGGCGGCGCGTCGCTGCCGGGCCCCAGCGACGTCGACGCCGTCGCCTGGCTGCACTCGGACGCGCCGCGGGGCCTGGAGGACGACACGGCGGTGAGGCTGGGCACACGCGCGCGCCACCTTCGCCCTCGCGCTCGCGGTCCGGCAGCTCCTCTCATTCGGGAATGGTCCATTCGAAACAGCCACTAGTCCTTTTGTAATCACTACTAATTACAGATATTGCAGCAGGCGGTGCAAGGAATTTAATGGAAATCATGTATTATATATAGTTAGAAACATCAAACATGATTTGAGTGAAATATATAACATGGAATGAAGTGCACAAAATCTCTAATCTTTAAAGCCATCTGCGATGGAATGTTACTTATTTTTATTAAGTACAAATCACTTCATTCAAGTTATTTGCACCCTGCAGATATATGTCTGCCTCTATTGTGTGTTTATAATTAAATTCACATTCTCTTACTGTCCATAACCGTAAGCCATACACTCCTTATCCTATCTCTATGTATTGCAACGTTTTTCATGTAGTCCAACATGCACAGCATGCATATCTCCCATGTCTCGTTCCTCGAAAGAAACCCACAGCACACTTCTCACTGTTCACACATCAACGTTCTCCATTCCGTAAGACAGCACGCTTACAACATATTCTTGAAATTAGCTACGACTAGCCTGAAGCAGTTGGCCGCGGAGACGGGCTGCGGCGGGGCCCGCGGCGGCGGCGGCGGCGGTGGCGCGGGCTCCGAGTGGAAGCGGCGGCCGGGCAGCAGGCGCATCGCGTGGGGCGGGGCGCCGTTGCCCGCGGCGGCGGGGGCGGGGCCCGGGGGCGTGCGGGCGGCGGCGGCGGCGGCCGTGGCGGCGGACAGCGGGCGGCGCACGCCGCGGCCCCCGCCCGCGCACGCCCGCGCCGACGAGCCCCGCCGCGCGCCGGGCAGCGGCCGCGCCAGCACGCTGTACGTGCGCCGCTTGGCCGAGCGACTGCGCGACAGACCGCACTGCTGCGCCAGCGTCGACTGCAACAAGCGCGCGCCGCCACACTCAGTCACGGAGCGAGCAGCGGGTGCTGCGCAGCGCAGATTACAATGCCAAAATTAATTGCTTAGTTAATAATGTTGAAAGATGAATGATAATGGGTTCGTGGGCTTCCGCGGCCGGAGTCAATGTATTCTTGGCTATCCGGGATGAGCCGCGTCTCAGTTAATTGGACTAACGTTTCGGCCATCTTGCTGTGGCCTTCTTCAGAGCATTACTGCTCTGAGTATAGTACTCTCAGCAGTATAGCTCTGAAGAAGGCCACAGCAAGATGGCCGAAACGTTAGTCCAATTAACTGAGACGCGGCTCATCCCGGATAGCCCAGAATACATGAATGATAATGATTCGTTTCTAATTCAGTCATCTAGCTAATAATCTTAAAAAAAATCTCACCTGGATAGCTCTGGCTGTTAAGAAGAAAGGGGGTTGTTAAGACGAGAGGGAAGGAGATAGCAAGTACGTGGGTGAATCAAATGAAAACCTTCTAAGTACGATAAAAACTCAAGATACGGCGTGAATTATTTGAAATTTGACTTCATGATATTTGTGATTCAAACAATGCTCGATATGATTCAGGAACACTACAGTAACTGGAGCAAAATTAATGCAAATATTGCTCTTGTTTTGGCGTCATGCATAGCTTTAAATCAGAAGTATGTAATGTGTTTGACATTCTGAATAATAAATCAATGTATTTAACTTCAATTTCACTACTCAGTGTACTATGGCGATTCATGCTTTTAGTCGCAGCAGCAGCAGCTGTTGGAGGAGGAACTTATGTCGCAGATTACCCACGACTGAACCAGTCACACACACGTGTCTGCGGAATAGCCACACTTATTCTCTTTTAGGATAAAATATGGGTGAATTTGGAATACAACCAGAACAACAATCATTGGCACGTAAAATGTGAATCACTTTCGTCCAAATATAAATGACGAAGACATTTGGATTCATGAGTTTTACTCCTCAAAAATGTCGACTCAACGTTTGTCACATTTCAGAACATGCAAGTCCATCTACTCCATTTCTCAGACTTAGCCCAGATGATTTTCATTACATCAAATTGCACAAAAGTCTGGGTGGAAGTATTTCCGATCCGACGAAGGAACGAAAAATTTGGAGCATGAATATCTACACTGTAAACGAAAGACTTCATTTGAAAAATCTCATTTAAAAACTATCATCTTTCAAAGTGGCGGAAACCTCCATTGCACATAATGGAGTCTATAATAAGAAGTGTGTTATTCATATTTCTTATATATTCATTAAAGTACCTGATAAACTAATTAAGGTTTACATTTGATTCAATCTCAGGTAAGCTAAATTTAAATTTTGACACCTCCTATGGAGTTGGGCATATGTTTCTGTTCATATCTTCCCTTTTCATTATGATTCTATCGCTTTACCCTGAATTTCATATCTGCGGTTTAACAATTTCAGTTGCAAATATGAGTACTCAGCTAAAAGAAACCGTCTCCCTTATCATATTTTTTAAATCATTCAAAATAAGCGAGCTAGGAACAAGTGCCTTGCGTTAACGCCCATCAGGTACTCGTACATCATGCATTTGTGTCGTCTCCTCAGTTGGCCAACATCGCAACTGACACAACTACAAGTGCACGTTAATAATAAAAATTCTGTGTAGTACTGGATTTGCAACATCATTTTCTCAAAAAGGAGAGTAGAAAGCGCTGCTTGTCAAAAATACATATCTGGAAATCACCAACTTTTGTTTTTCTAATCATCTTGGAGGAGGTATTTCATTTCAAATTGGCTAGTGAGGGTATTATTGCGAGACTCACAGCATAGCGCATTGTCAGTTGTAGTGAACTATATTGGTCAAGAAAACTGGAAAACACTGCTCAGAAAAATAGTTTTAATTGCGAAAGTGTAAAAGTTATATTTTATTTCTTCGGGTTTACATTTGAGTACTCTTGTGTACGTTCACTCTACGAAGCGAGTAAATATGATTCACATCACAATCAAACGGAAGCAATGGTGGTATTAAACGGAGTTTAGTTCGATAAAGCGGCGAATTTTTGAATAGGTATGGTCAGAAGGAGGGAAACATGCTCCGCGCTCCTATTTTATTGGATCCCCGAAATATATTAATTCAAAACAATTAAAAAATGTGTTTACCTGTACTTCTATTTGACCGTTAAATGTTTATTTCTGTTTCATGGAGAAATCAACTTTGTTAATTCATGGAGGGGACTTTTGTTCATGGATTTACTACCCCAGGTCACATGTGTTTTCTGAGTGCCCCCGCCTATGGATATGGCTTCTAAAGTTCTTAACTTGAATTCAACGTACATTTTTCAATCAGCCAGAGTCCAATTCATTTTTCAAGGTGTAATTATTGCTTTTTCAAGTTTAATTATTTTGCAAAGAGTAAGAAATAGCTCATCAGCCATTAATACGCCGAGCTAGTGAGATCAAATGTAAATTCTTGATGTATTTATGTCTTAAATGTAATTTCTCCCTTTGTATGAACTTTCAGGATTGTATTAAGTTTTTGATGGATTTCACTTCCTATAAGTAACTTAAATAAAAACCACTGTTCTCAAATACTTTCTTATCAAGCCTTTCTTTTACAATTTATCAGAGGAAAATTTTCTCTTTGAAGAAAAGAAAACATTAAATTGTCTGAAAGTGTAATGAAAGGTTCAAAAATATATCATGAAAACTCTACACGTGTAATCAAGCTTTAAAAAACTCCGCCTATTTTTTTCTGTAAATTTTGCAGTAACTTTTCATAATAATACGCATCATTCATAAAACCAATACCACTTGCAACAATAAAGTATCACTGTAAAAGTCCCTAATCTACCTTTACTTACTATCAGCTTCCAAATATATTTCGTTTATAAATGTTTACAATTTTGTTTATTATCGTATAAAAATGTCACTTCAGTCAATAGGCTATTAGGTTTATTTTTCGGAAATAATTGACTTATACTGGTTCCAAGAAAATAATTAAAAGCAAATGGTTCAACTTCATATTGGTTTTTGAAATGAGTAAAAACATCCGGATAAAACGGCATTTGTCTCCGCCCCACACAGCACTTGCCAATGACCGCTATCAAAACAGTTTTGTTGTTCACGAGCACACCGAGGCCACAACCTTGCGTGCGTCTCTGATGTTGGAACAGCAGTAATCTAGATTTATTCTGTGAATTTCCTGCCGCCTTCACGCCACCAATTTACGCCTTCTCTTCCTGCCTCGGTGCCTCGCGGTTGGGACTCCGGGCGCCAGCAGAGAAGGGTCCAAAATCCAAGCTAATGCCAAGGCGCGGCTTTTAAAGCGTCGCTACTAAAATATTTACATGATTAATTTCCTTTGTTTATCGAGATACTTAGTACACAATAAGCCATCTGTCATAAGTTGGCAATTCCCCCACGTTCTAACGAAAACTAGAACTAATTATGATCCTCGGGACTGCTTATTCCGAAAGAGGCTTTGTGCTGAAAATATATTGAAATTAAGAGTGACTTTTATTTGACGACACGTGGTCTTGGTAAAAATTTGACACGCGTGTTTTCTCCAAAAGAAAACTCACCAGCCCTCACGACAAGGGGTTCGGAAGAGAAAGTGAGCGGTTCTCGTTTAAAGTAGGTTAAACGATGTTTGTAAACAACGACAATGAAAAAGAATTGCCCTCATTTAATCCAATTGAGAATTCTTTCATGTCTGGTGTGTAAAGTAATAGAGGAGGTCAGGGGATCTGTATGATGAACGAAAACAAACCTCCCCAAAAAATAATTCTTTCAGAATTTTTACACTCAAAGGACTTTTTACATTTGTATGAGATGCAATGTTGCAGGTGTTGGATTTCACTTTTATAAAATGTACAAGACAGACTCTCTCTCATATATATATATATATATATATATATATATATATATATATATAATTAGTAGAATTTATTATGAACATAAAGTCTGCATGGAGACTGAATTACGTTGGTGGGAGTATGCATGAGAAGTACGTCCCACTAATGGGACTTACTAAAATTTTTAATTTTTAACAATTATTTTCTCAAAAACAATGCCTAACTCTTTCGTTAAGTTTTTCCTTGTATGTATCAAAGGACAGTAAAAGAGTGGATCTGGTCCAATTCCCGGCAAACGCACAGTATTTTAAAAGGAGCAAAAATTATTATTGCAAAAGTACAATACTGACGATTGAGATTTTTTAAATAAAATCTATTCTAAAATAATAAATCTTAAAAAATCATTTACAATTTTTAGAAGAAAAGAGTAGCGTAGTTTTCACGCAATTTTTGTTTGAAATCAATGCAATTTATAAAAAGAATATTTTCCTAAAAACGACTCCAATTGTTTTTCACGAGTAAAATAAAAACCGTTTAAAAATGGCGGAGGATGTCGTTTCCGTTGAATTGCTAGAATAATCGAAAATTTCACATGTTATAAATATTTAGAGAAACCACTAGCTTTTTAAGGGTCGGTAAAGTTGCGTTAAGCTGAGTGCGAGTGGTGATGTAGCGGTAATGTGCCTGTCATATTGACTTGGAAGTTCTTAGTTCAAACCTCAGCGCTGAGAAAAAAATGTTTGCTGGTTGGTAACATTTTTGCAGGTTCATATAAGTAAAATACTGCGTAGTCCTTCCAAATAATGGGAGAAAATACAATGTGCTGCTGTAGAACCACTAATTCTATTTGAGAACCATTTCTGTGTACAGTACAAATCAACTTTCATGAAAAAAGTAAAACGCCAGCCGTTCATGTTACTAGGAAGGCGAGCCGTCGATGAGTTAACAACTAAAACGTTCAGAGGCAACACTCGAGTCGATAAAACGAATAGATGAGAACAAGACGAGCGCGTTGGTGCACTTGACCGCGAACCTCTATCGCCGCTCCTCTCCACTGAACATTCCTCCCAATCAGACAGTGGCGGGTATTATTGGGCTCGCGTCTAGGCGCATGCATCTGGCAGTGTAGGCCCGACAGCGATATGTATTCCTCCCCAGTCATTAGTGTACCGTCTTGGCCTTCGTCCTCACTAAATACGCGTAAAACGTTTTTTTTTCCATTCTTTATGCAAAACTTCATGCATCCAGAAAACTCACATAAAATGTATGATTCCTATTTATCTTCTCGTGCCAAGTTATTCACAAAATATTTTTGCATTTATTTTTGATGTAAATTATGCCATGAAACACACACTCGTGTACCGTTCAACTTACTCCCCATACGCGATGCCTTAAACAACATACAGTATAATTCCATTTACAAGTTTTTCATTTCAATTACCGTTTTCGACATTTCTTCCTTTGAATCCTCCTTCTGTATTTGGTACTTATATCCTTGACCAGACGATCCTACCATCTCCGTCTTCTTGAGTCTGTCTTAGCATCTATTTATCAGCCATATCTCTCTCTCCCTCCCTCCCTCCCTTTCTCTCCCTCCCTCCCTCCCTCCCTCCCTCCCCCCCTCTCTCTCTCTCTCTCCCTCCCTCTCTCTCTCTCTCACACACACACACCAGAGCCTTTCATTTATTCTTTCTTTCTTTCTCTCTTTCTCTGCGCTTGTCTCTCTCTTCCGTTTGTCTCTCCGCGTTTCTCTCTCTCTCTCCCCCTCGCCTTGCCTCTTCCCTCTCTCCCTCACACGTCTCTCTCCTTTAATACATGCCTCTCTCTTTCCCTTCTCTCCTTTGCTTGGTCGCTGTCATGTCTCTCCTCCTACCCTATCCCCACTACGCTCTTCTGTCTGGCACGTGTATCAGCTGCTACCTTCGACTGCTATTTCGAGAACGAAGAGTCAGGCGTGGATGCTACCCAGTGCTCCACTGTTTGCTGCTTTTTGCTGACTATCGCCCATCTTCTCGCCATGACCCGGCCCCATGCTCTCTCCTACCAACCTCTCTACGATCCATTTAACAGCAGGAGTTTACCGAAGAAACCAAAGTCTTCATCGCACTGATCCATTTCGAGAATTCTCATCTTGAGTCTCTCTTGTAAATATAAGATTATCTATTTTTATCTAATTATGAAACTTTGCTCAGTCAACACTGTTTTGCATTAAAATTAATTTTATTTACAAACATATTATAAATTTCATAAGAATTCAGTAAAGACCATTGAGAATCTGCCCTTCCAAAGCAAGCAAGAAAGAAAGACAAAGGGAAAGAAAGAGGAAAAGAAATAAAGGAGGAAAGAAAGAGTGACAGAAAGAAAGAAGAGAATAAGAAGGGAGAAAAGGAAAGAAAGAAAGAAAAGAAAGAAAAGAAAGAAAGAAAAGAAGGAAAGAAAGAAGAAAAGAAGGAAGGAGAGAAAGAGAGAAAATTATGGGTTAAATACAAATATTTTGCATAGATTAATTTGAGTGTTAAAACAACAAATACGATCAATAAATAATCTCTACGATAGAATTGAAAAACCCTATTTACTGACTTATATGTGTTATAATAAGTAATGATAAATTTGAATCAGTTGGTTGGAGTGATGGTCTTAACGTGCCTTTTGATTGCGGCGCTGAAACCACCACCATTCTTTACAGTTCTCTCATTTCAAGATTTGTTTGTGCCAATTTCTGAGATCATCAACTTCCTTTCTTTTGTAATATGATCGTAATTTCCGTGGGGAATGGACATTCAGAATTTAACAGAAAAACTTTTTCAAAATCTTGTGCGAACACCGAACCAACTGGACGAAGGTTGATATATTCTTGAATGATACAGAGTGCGTTATCAACAGCAACAAATAAGGTTGATGGCATGATACAATTGCATGATAAGGGTAGCAGATACTAATTATATTATATTAAATGAGGGTTTTCTCGGAAATGCATGTATTTTTTTTTTCGATGGCTCAAATTATGAAGTTCATTCCTTCCATTAACACCCGTTAATATTTAAGTGAAATTTGATATTAATTTATTTATGGTGGAAATACATTTTGTTTAAGAAAAATATATAATCACTCTGCAATTTGTAATTCTTTAAAATAAGGTATCACTACAATAATTAATTGCTAAGGAGTCACGTGACTGCGTGTGATGCAATGTTTTTTCATTTTGTGCTTTAATTAAAGGTCACGAAACATCAAGAGAATTAGCCATCGAGTTATTTGTGTAGAGGTTTGATTTTGATGTGTTTATATGCACTTTCTCACCTTGAAAGCTTCCCGGAACTTGTGCGACATGATGTGGTAGAGCACGGGGTTGATGGCGGTGGAGAGGTAGTAGAGCATGCCCGAGATGTAGGTGAGCGCCTGGAAGAGCGGCTCCACCACGGGGCTGAGCTGGTCCCGGTTGGCGTTGGCGAACACGGCCAGCAGGCGCTGCGCGTGGTGCGGCGCCCAGCAGATGAAGAACGCCACCACCACCGCCACTGCAACACACCGCGCCGCCGGCGCACGCACTGTTAATCGGCCCCCCTCAAACGGCCCCCCTCAAACGGCCCCCCTCAAACGGCCCCCCTCAAACGGCCCCCTCAAACGGCCCCCCTCAAACGGCCCCCCTCAAACGGCCCCCTCAAACGGCCCCCCTCAAACGGCCCCCCTCAAACGGCCCCCCTCAAACGGCTTCCCTCAAACGGCTTCCCTCAAACGGCCCCCTCAGACGGTCCCCCTCAAACGGCCCCCTCAAACGGTCCCCCTCAAACGTTCCCCTCTCAAACGTTCCCCTCTCAAACGTTCCCCCTCAAACGTTCCCTCTCAAACGTTCCCTCTCAAACGTTCCCACCAAAAGTTTCCACCAAAAGTTCCCTCCAACGGTTCACCAAACCTTTTCCCACAAATTTCCCAATTTGTTTCTCAAATCTTTCCTAAATATTACCCTCGGAACGTATCCTGAAATGTACCTTTAAATGGTGCCTCAAATGCTCCTTCTAAAATTATCACAGATACAGTGAATGAACTACTATGTACACTGTTTTCTCGTTTTAACGATATAGGAAAGAGACAAATTTTGGGCAATGATCGACCTACTCCTATAATGATTATGGTTGTTCATTGTTCTGGCGAAAAATGAAAGAAACTTCAAAACTTCGTAGTGTGCTTCTAACAAATGGCTAACAGGTAGTGAAGTTATAGCTAAGCTTGATTGTTGGGCATGTCTTTTATTGTCCATTAAGGAGAGGATTTGGAATAGAGATGAATATTTTGACATGAAACATTTTATCAAAAAACATGAAATATCAAAAGATCACATAATGTAAGAGAATCTTAAACGTCTGGAAAAAAGTTGAACCCGATTTCTGAATTATTCTCAGAGCAACAAAAAACTCGCAACCCTCTTTTATAATCGTAATATCTTGAAATCACATCTGCGCATGCTTCATGGAAATAATGCTTTGGATTGTAATGATATCAGTGAGACAATAGTTTTGAATAAATTGAAAAAGAAAATACAACAAAAATAGCTTGAAAAGGGTATGGCCCCCATGCACCCTTCTTAGGATCCTGCGGTGTTCAGTAATCTATTTTTCCTACCCTGAACATTTGTTCACGAGTGTCAGTCATGAAAGCGTATTCTCTTCTAGGTTCTTCAGAAATTGATTTAAGTAACGGAATTAATTATAATGTTATTTAAATATCTTAATTTAATTATTTTTGAAGGTTTCAATTTGAAAATTTCTCTTAAAATGTTACTGAAATTCGAGAATCAAAATGTGTGATTTTAAAATTTCCTTGAAGTAAAATATGAAAACACTTCAATGTGAACATTTCGGACTGTCATGGCCTTCGTGAACCAAATATTTTGTATTTGAGTAAATATTATTTCTACTGCTTTCGAAATTAAAGTAAACTTTAGTTCGTAAAATCTTTTGGGCGAGACATATTTTCCAAATTCTCCCAGAAGAAATATTTCTTGTTTTTCAAAATATAGGAGCATGTCTAGTACTGAGACACGGCGGCAAAAAAACATTCTGAAGAAAAGTCTGAAAAGTTTTTAGACAGACCTGCGAATATTTTCAGAAATTAGAGCAAACTTTTCTTTTTTATACAAAAATTTTATATAAAATATTTAAACTTACAATAAATATTTGAATAATAAAGTATAATAACATTTATCAGATATAAAAGATCAATATTTTAATAATTTATTAAACACCAAAATCTCTTGTTTTCGATTTAAAAATGCATTTTAGAAGCAGATTTGTTTAACCCAAACACATTACATTTGTTAAGGTAACAAAACAGACAATTGGTGGTTTCATTAATTTATTGCATTCAGAAGAATTAAAATCTTGACCAACTGGAAACAGTAAGATCATTCGTAACAGTCGTACCCAAATATTGTATATTTGCAACATACTGTAAAATAAGTAGGTCACAACTACAGATTTATGTCAGAAAAGTTCTAATTAGAATTCGTAACGTAAGCTTAAGAGCCGGGTCACCCTCTGGAGCTTGAATGTTGATTCGAATTCTCTTTTCAGATGTAAATATTACTCGCAAGGTAAATAAGAAAACTAAAGGCAATCGCAGTAGTTTTCGCAAAGTTTTACTTCGTTTCTCTTCCTTTGACCACGGCCAAATATATTTTCTTCTATTCCCAGAACTTCACTCTCGAGGGACGCGGGCGAGTGGCCGCTGTGAGTGCCGGCAGCCGTGTGCCAGATGTTTCACCAATGCCCCTCTCCCATGCCTCCGCTGCCACATTCAGGCAAGCGCTCCGTTGAAACTCATAGCTACCTCGCCAGCCCTGTTTGCTATTCATCGACGTGACAGCGGAAGACTTTCTAATGAAATACACATATCATTTGATATAAATCGAATTTTGCTCGTACATGAAATACTGGTTATTTGTAAAACAATAAAATAGTTAAATTATTATAATATTTTGACCGGAAGATTTGCAGTGATGACGATCGCAATTAATTTCTAATTCAAACGCTGAAGATGAATGTATTCACGAAACATATTCTGTGAAACTACTATTTTCTCTTCATTAGAGTTGTGTGAAACATATTGCAAAGACCAAACGTATGTAGCAAATACGTGCGAAATCGAGATTGCATCCATACATATTATTTCTTCATACTGCCTTTGTCTTTGCAGATTCATATTTTGTTACAATTGTGTGGCAGAAAAGTAATATCATGAGGCTTTTTGAAATGAGGCCACCTCTTTCCCAGTCACTTACATATACTCACTCTTAGTCACTTAGACTCATTCAGTCCCAGGGTCTCGCCATTATTCCGTTTAGTTTACTAATTCTCGACATTCGAATCATTCCATATTTTTATAATTTCCTCACAAGCTACAACTTCCACCATCATCCATGATGGTGCCAGTGTTACGGACTAATCTCTGGTCACTACTTTTACTAATTGCCCTTTTAGCCAAGCCCAAACATAACCATTTTCAACATCTCCTTTCAACCACTGTTCCCTTATCACACCATCGTAAATTACCACCGTCTCGTTCTCCACCTACGTCATCGCCATCATTACTGTCGCAATGGACCCGGCATGGTAGGCCTCTTTGTCAACGTTCAAGTTTTACCCTTCCCTCTGCACCATCTCCTTGAAGACCATCCTGTTACGGTGTAAAACGACGCGCAGACACGACGCGTTTTCGCTTGGTTGGCACAGCAAGCTCTGCGCGCGTGCGAATGCCCCGCGCTGTTGAAAGCCCTGCCGCGCAGTGCGCTGGTGCACCGCTAGATAGCTCTGAATGCCTTCCATTGAAACGACCACTACTGCCGCCCACGTGTCGCTGGGTACATGCTTCGTCACTTTACTTTAAAAGAAAATGTCGTTTGACCCTTCTTGTTGCTCTGAAAAAATGTTGGTAAATAACGTTTCGTCCATTATTTCATTAAAAATCACAACTGCAATTCCCATAGACTATTTACCCTTCACGTAAGTTATATATTCGCTTAAATACATACATTAATTCGGGCATAATTTTGAAATAGCATAAGAGAAATTAAATTTCTTCATTAAATTATCAATTCAATGTTTTAATGAATGTTTAAACTGGTAATTGTCTGTCAAAATCTAGGGCCTTCAGTAAAATCTCGGAAGAAAGTTTGATGAAAACATAATCTGATCACTTGTAATTAGTGGAGCTACAACGGCTCATACTTTCTCATATTATTGGCGAAGGTTAGGCAACATTATTATATTGCACATTATATCACTTGGAAACGATATAACTCAAAATTAAGCAAAATAGACTGATCTTTTGAACAAAGTAAATACAAAACGACTTTAAAGATCCAGTACGACAAACTAGAATGTATTATGAAAGACATTTCTCATTTTAATGTTAAAAGCGAAGAACCAAAAATGAACTTTTTCACTAAAATAACTCAAAACTACACGAGTAGTTCCTTGCAAGCACACAGCTAGCGAAGAGCATGTGTTATTCCGAGACCTTGACCTTGGCGAGTCCAATACACCACAACAGAATCGCAGTTTTGAATTGCGGACGCCGCGCCATGCGTCGCGCGGGCGTCTTCCGAGAGAGAGAGAGACTCATGGCCGTGTTTTGCAAGGCGAGCGGCCAGCGCCCGGGGCCCAAGCGTGGGGCGCACAGGCGCACTTTATTATGCAAATGGCGCTTGGGCGCCGGCGCAGAGAGTTTGCACAGGGCTCGTAAACAGCGGCGCGGCGTGCCCCGCGCGGCAGGTTTATTCCCAGTCGGCCGGGAGCGATCAACAGCGCCGCCCAGCCCGCGACGCCGCCCGGAAGCCGCCCCCCCCCCCCGGCGACGCACGCTGATCCGAACTAGTCCGAAAGGTGCGCGGAGCCACATCACACACTTATTATTTCCAACTTCTGCAGTGTTCGAAAATCTGGCGAAATGAGACCTGCGCATTTCTTTTAAGCGTGCCTTGTTCAATTTGCGAAAGGAAAAAGAAAAAATATTAAGCGTTTTTTGAGTGTTTTTTCATTGATTGCCTTTACTTTAGGCAGAAATTACGCGAAAACTACTCGTTCTATCAAACAATTGTGTTTGATCTTTTTAGAAGATCTATTTTTTTAATAGATTTCATTAAGACAAAAATCTATCTTCAAATTTGTAGTTTTGCAGCATTAACTTTCTGCAAAATTTCTAAAATACAGAAAATTCGCCGGAAATGAGACCAGCACCAATTTTTTCATCGTTCCTTGATACATACCAACAGAAAATTTAAAGAAAAAATTGAAGGCTATTTTGAGAACATTTTTCTTTAAATATCGCATAAATTTCACGTAACATTACAAAAAAATCACGCATATTTTGTAAAACTTGTTCATAATGATAACATTTGTCTTTGGGGAATAGATTTTATTCTGGAAAAAATCACTCTCTTCAATCTGTAAGAAGATGCCGAAAAAAATTGAATTTTTCTTTTTCGAAACATCAGAGATTTTAATGAAAATAAGATATGCGCGATTATTTTAAGCATATCCGAGGACGTAACGTAAAATATCCGTAGATTTTTTTCAATACATATCAAAGCTGCCTTACCATCGCTTTTGAGTAGGAGCGGGAAGTATTACAGACTACCGTAGACATCTGACTTCCCTTACCACGAAAATGAACTTTAATGAAATCAGAATCTCTTCTGAGAAACCAAATTTACTTTATTCTCTTATTTTCGTATTCAGCACGTTTTACGCAGAATGTAAAATGTGATGGATAACGTAGGATTGATGAAAATAATGACAACCATGCAATTTTGACAATTGAGAACACAATTTCTCGTCTTCAAAACTATAAAAACATTCGCAACATACTTTTAAAATTGAATACAATTAAGGAGGAAATGAAAAGTTTACAAATGCGTATCAAAATATATGACGTTAGTATTATCCATGTTATAAATGTTATAATTTCAACAATTTACGTTACATTACTGATACAATTAATGTGGATTTGCTATATATTCGAATCCTCATCTGCTATATTTTATTATTATTAACATGCGCGGGTAATTCAGAATTAACACTGTTGTGATTTTAGAGCCCTGAAGATAGGAAAATACGTCGTCGAAACGGCGAATAATAAAAATTAGTCTTAAAAATGTAGCTCAGGCAATCCCCTGATGTAATCGCACAATCTTTAGTTTTCCCTTTTATAGAATTACTCGTTTTATTAACTTGGTTGAAATTAAAGTTTGAAAACCACACCTCGGATTTCCATCAACGCCACTTTCCATCAGCGCCAACGCCACGCCGCTGGCGGACCGCAGGCCTCATTTTGGAGTTGCTGCTGCATTCAGCAATGAACGAGTCCGAAGTTCGTTGCGGCGAAGGTTGTCAACTGTCACCTGTTGTCTGTTGTCAATTGACGATTGCGTAATCAGTATCTCTTCTACTATTTCCTCTTTAAAATTCCTTCAGGTTGCTTGATCATCTTCTTCCCGTTTCTTTCTTGTTTTTACGTTGTTCTATTTTATTTTCATTCTTTACAATTTATTTTCTCTCCGTTTCTTCCCTAGTTATCATTCTCTCCATTTATCTTCTATGATCAAGGTTTAAATATATCCTAATGCAGTGAAATATTAAATAACATTAACATAAATAACTCATATTCAGTAAACCATTAAATAATATTAATCAACGTGGTATTTAGCGGGCTCTGGACTTGAGTTGAATTGAACAATTTTTTTGAGTCGAACTCTTACGTGTAAATGTTAAAATCTAGGTTGATGTTGTTTTGACAGTGGCTCATGAAACAAAATAATACATTTATCCAGAACTCTATTGAAAATACACCCAGAAAACTTTTGCTAAGGAAAAGATTTCGTCAACACTTACATCAGAGGAAATCCCATATAACTTAGAACCATAACCTTCTCCGGTTGTCTCCAAATATGCACCAGTCACTTTGAATTCACATCGCTCTACCAGTTCCCCCACTCGAGTGCCAAGTTAGTGAAATTGGCTTCCACCATTTTAAGAAGAACGACCGATTATTGTCAAACAAATCACTTCAGATTCTATCTATCAGAAGCGCTTTTCCATTTACTACAGATGGAAATTCTTATTTCACTTGCATGAATTGTACTATTGTTACCGCAAGAGGCAACAGACACATCCTCTTTACATACATTTCTTATTATGCTTTAAAACTGTAAAAAGGAGTATTTATTTTGATTTGACGTAAATAGATCTTTAACACTGTAACAGTAAGGGAGCATAAGAAATGAATCGTTAAGGAAATTGTGACATCAATGGGCTATAATTGTTGATCTTACAATCCGAAAACTAAAATTACAAACGTAACTACTTGTGATAATTGTAGCACCAAGACAAAAATACTTACTTCAAATAATTTGCGTCACAGCATGTTGCAATTACAGCATGTGCAACAACATAAGGGTGGATGGGAAGTCACAAAATGACCTACTAATACCACGTGGTTTAATTATTAGGCCAACGAATTATTCTATTATTAAATTAGCTAATATCCATCGCCACTCTATTATTAAATTAGCTAATATCGATCGCCATCGTCACAACAAGGTTGTGAAAGGAGTTTCAGGTTGATCAACACTAAGTTAACTTCACTCATCTATTAATTCATTGATTTAAAATTTAAAAAAAAGCCTCATTCCTCAGTCATAAAAAATATCACCGCTTACGAGTCAATTCCTATATTTATTCTTGTCTTTTTATGATCACAGACATATACTTAATCAAGTTTTTGTGGTGTGTTGGTCAGCGAAACTTCCTAGGCAAAGTATTGGTATTACCTCAACATCACGATCTCGAATGTTCGATCGAAAGTCCCATGTTTAATTAAGCTTAGGATTTTGGTATTCAGCATTAGTGCTGATTCAGAGATGGTTAAAATTGGTGCAAGTGGCGAGCAATTTAACGCAGTTTCTTACCCGAATACGGAATGCCCGTCTGTGTGTCTATCTGCCAATCTATCAGTCTTTTTGTCTGTATGTGTGCGTGTACGAATGGATGTAGTATGTGTCAAGCTTAACTCGGTCACATATGCTTTTAAGTTGAAACTTGATAAGCACGACAGGATTAAGATCTAATTGTGTCGTTTCGGAGATTGAGATATATTTTAAAATTATAGTACATGTATACTGATTTACCTCCTTGAATACTGATAGAAACGATTCATTTAAGCATGGAATAAAGATCATTGCAACGGTCGTTAAGAAAAACTGTGATGGACTGTTAAGTTTATCTTTGGTCATTGATATTCATTTATTTAGATGATAACTCTATACTGCAATACTGCACTTTGGGGAAGAATCAGAACAAATTTTCTTTTAAATTATTATTTGGAACACATATATTTAAGGTAAGATATTGTAAGGTAAGAAGGTAAGTATATTGAAGACCTTATCCTTAAAACTTCCTTTAGAGAGGTCACAGTTCATAAATAACTATTAACTCTGGGCGGTACTTTATATGAAGCCCCTGTGACACTTCCAACCTTTTCTTAACAACGGTTTCATTTTTTTCTTTCATTATTTTTTCTCAATAGAAGAAACTGGATTTACAAATGTGGTGTAGTTGAAATTTTTATTACAATTTTTGAAAATCTGAAAATTATAAAAGTGCCAATTTATTTTCAAACCTGTCGAAGATTTGCAATGTTAAAACTAGATATTATTTTCTCAATATATTTTACCTTAATTTTGGATCTTTTGATGTCATACACTTATTTTGTAATAAGAGGAGTGGTTGTTAAGTAAAAAAATAAGAGAAAGGAAAGTTTTGATATGCCACACATTCCCACTAGTTTTTAGTTAACCACGTTCTGGGACAATATTATTGTCCCTTTTTCAGACCTAAAAATATTATTTCTACACATCGAACTGCGTGACAATGTAGAAAACAGATGTTCGCTACCGAACACTAAACCAATATTCGGAGCGTCGGAAGTTCAGATACTATAATGGGAACAACGTCACTAGTGACCTGACCACACCCTCCATACACACCTTACGTAATCGCATCCCCATGGGGAACATGATCTGAATGTCGAGTGCGAGATATCGATAATGAATGTAAGACCGACAGTGGCATCTGTGCCCCGCTTTTCACCTTCCTACGTCGCCTAAAAAAATGACTGCTCATTTCCACCAATAAGTGTTATTTACGTCTGCAGACACCATGAGAACATGGAGGGAGTGCATTCATGAATTGGCCTAAAAAATATTAATACACATTTCGAGAGAATTCGAATGTGCGTTTCGAGTATAATCCAACTGGCACAAATATCAATTATTTAATGCTTAATATGACGTTTAATGTAAAAATCGGACACTAAATGTTAAATTGGGAAAACGAAAGCCGAAGAACTTATTTAAATTTCACCGAAATTAAAAAACAAAAAAACAAAAAATACTTATTGTGCGGTTTGAATTCAACAACCAGGGTTGCCAGAATACTATCACGCCTTGTCGCCATTTACAATGCCACATGTCGCCAAAAGTCGCCAAGCATTCGACAGATGTCGCCATTAAACCGCCAAAGTTCAAAACGGTATAAGCGGTTAATAAAAAACACATCTCATTAAAAATGCTATATTTTATTGAAAAAATGGATGAAATGTATTATATTTTAAACATCTTTGAATGGGAATCAGCCAAGTTAAGTTAATCAAATCAAACTCAAACTCATAGCACGATTACCATCCTCTACTGATGAAATAGCTCAATAATACACTATGAGTGTTATTAAACCCATTCAGTGTTTAATACCAATAGTGGCAGTGTCCAACATAACAGTATTCAAGAACAGTAGTACCAACATAACTAGAATAGAATTACTACATCATTGGTTACATTCAAAAGCTTTGCTTTTTATTATCGCAGGCATATAAATATGAATTGTTTAATTTAAAAAAATGAAGTAGCCAAAAAATCGCCAAGTCGCCAAATGTAAATTTTTGTCGCCAATAATTGAGAATAGTCGCCAGTTTGGCGAGAAATCGCCAAATCTGGCAACCCTGTCAACAACTGCAAGAAATTATATATATTAATACGTGAATAGTTTGAATAAAGGTACGAACATTTTATTTCATTTCGAGAAAAAATAGATTAATAATATAACAAATACGTCCTGTTCATTCCCAATAATCTGATTAGAGTAAATACTATTACCGCTTTAAATAATTTAACACTGAATGTCACTATTAAAATAATTCAAATGGAAATAATAGCAAAAATACAAACTATTAGTTTAAAATTTTAAAAAAATGTATGATTTAATACACAACTTAGGAGCTTCAAATATTCCTTCCTCTAAATGTCGTAGGATTTCTTGAAAATTCATAAAGTACGTTCTGCAATACTGATTTCAAAATCCATATGATGTCTGAAGTCTAGAGTGTTGAAATCAAGGGTCAATGTGCTAGTGTAATGTACGATCGTCAGCGTATATCCACATAAAACTAGTGGGGCAATAACAGCACATAATTTCTCGCATTTATTGTAACGGCAATGCAATATTATACTACATAAACCTGCAAAAGTGCTTCCAACCGGTTGTTATTTTTCCATGCTGGCTTTCGAAATTAAGTTCTTAGGTTTACCGTGCCATTCACGTTACCGCTACATCAGCAGCCTCACAGGTGAAGCCATACTTCCCGTCCTCTTAAAAACAAAGTTGAACATTTGTATTTGCAATTTAAAAAAAATACAGAGATTTTAATTTACATTACTTCAATATCAAGTTATAAAGAACAGATTTCATTAAGGGAAAAATCTCTGTCGGCAAAATTGTAGTTTTGCAATGTTAATTTTTTTCAATTTTCGAAAATTCAGAGAGTTAACTGTAAACTAGACTTGCACCATTTTTAAGTGAAATTTTGTCTATTCGAAAAAATTAAAGAAAAACGTTAGAGCAGTTTTTGAGAATTTTTTTTTAAATTTGCATATTTTCAAACAAAATTACGCAAAAACCACTCATATTTTCGAAAAATTGTTCAAAATTTTATTTAAAGATATGAATTTGCACAACAAATTTTATTAGAAAAAATATTTACCTTCAATATTCTAATTGTAGGAAGACGACGAACTTTTGCAATTTTCGAAAATTCAGAGTTGAACGGAAGTGAGACAAGCGTCGTTTTAAACACTCAGCGCAATCCAAGGGAAAAATTAATCAACAGAAGCAGTTTTTGAGAAAAAATTGAAAATATTGGAGTTTCATGTAAAGTACACCCAAAAATTAAAATTTACGTTATAAAGTCACAGGACCTGTCGTTCAGAGTGATTGAGGATTATCAAATTTAGAGAACATCGTCTGAACGCTTTATGTCCTAGCGTTAACGATAGATGGAGACGGACGGACGGATAGACGGACGGACGGACGGATAGACGGACGGATAGACGGATAGACGGACGGACCGACGGACCGACGGACCGACGGACCGACGGACCGACGGACCGACGGACCGACGGACCGACGGACCGACGGACCGACGGACCGACGGACCGACGGACCGACGGACCGACGGACCGACGGACCGACGGACCGACGGACCGACGGACCGACGGACCGACGGACCGACGGACCGACGGACCGACGGACCGACGGACCGTCGGACCGACGGACCGACGGACCGACGGACCGACGGACGGACGGACGGACGGACGGACGGACGGACGGACGGACAGGTAGGCAGGCAGACAGGCACACAGGTAGGGAGATAGAAAAACAGACATTTTGCTATCAATCCATTTTTCTGTATCAAGGACCAACAAAAAGTCTATTCTGAGTACACAAAGTGATAGAGGAAGTAATTTACTAAATGTAAAAACAATATTTATCCACTCTTTCATAACAGCCCCACAACTTAAGTTTTTCTGTCGAAAATTTTCAGAATTTCGCCGAAGCTTTTCAATTCTACCTTTTTAGTACGTACGAAATAAGACGAAAAACTAAAAAGACAACTGTACATTGCTATTTTAATTATATATTGTTTAAAAGGAATGTACAACACTGAAACGAATAATAACATTATTAAAGAGACCAAGAAAACCGATAACGAGACCTCTTATACACTCTCTACAAAATAGTGTTATCCGTGAATGAAAAAAATCCAAATATTTTACGTTCTTTGCGACTTATGCCATTTCCAACCCGTAACCTGCGAACGTCTGTGGAACAAATTCCAAGTTCCTGCGAGTCTGGAAATGAGGCGATAAGAGAGCGTTCTTGGAGGGAGCGCCCTCGCCGATCTGGAGCACTGGGTCAGCGGGCGCCCCGGCGCGTTGGCGCCCCTTCCATAAGGCAATAAGCGCGGAGGGTTCTATGAGGGCAAGGGTCAGGGAGCGGAGTGTGTGTGGCTGGCGAGATAAAAAGAGCTGGAGAGCATGATGAAAGGACAAGAAAGAAAAGTGTAGAATAATTCCAGTAAAGAATGTGGCGATAAGAAAACTTGAAGCTTGAAAAAGGAACAGAAAACATTTACTTAAGGTCAACTAAACTTTGCATTTTTGGAGTCATAAAAATTCTGACAGACAAAAATAGATAAATATTCCGACATTCAGACACTCGAGGTAAGAATATAACACGAGTGACCTTAGTAACAAAGGAGCTCTTGGAGAAACTCAAAATGGTTTTACAAAAAGTAGCAAGCACAGGACTCAAGAACAACAAATAAAATACTCTAAATAAACACTACAGGTGGGGAAGGGATAATTTGCTTCCGGATCCGGCCAGAAGAATCTGAGATATTTCCAAAAACGTGTTTTTACGTGTTTTAGCGCTGCGAACTTACCGGGTAATAGATCTAAGTAGGTGGTGTTGATTAAACTCTAGTCCCTAGAGGCAAATTTCGCTTCACGAGGATGGCGACACTTATTATTGGCATAACCTGATGGCAACACCTTATTCACGCAAACACACAAAACAGCCGCCTTTTAATGTTTATATAGATTCATTTGCCTTCAAAATAATTACTTGAGCAATTGCAGAACACAAATCCGACTGAGTTTGTGGAGATTTATCTCCACAAACCCAGGGAAGAATCAAATTTAATGTAGAAGATTTTGCGCAGGATTTTAAAAAGTAATTAAGAATGATATTATATTAGGAATAGAAGACAACGCTGAAAAACAGCTTATAGGTATGTGCATTTTTGTATTAATTTTTGTGCATTTAGCAAAACACGCGTAAAAAGTGTAGTTGTACTCAATTTTAACAATTCCCATCATCCATACCTTTACCAAGTATTTTTTACGGTGACTCAATTTTAAAATTGCAATAAGACCAGCTCACATCCAGTAAGGAGGTAATTTGTAAGGCCATTATGCGTTGGAATTTTTGAATGGGAGTATAACATTATCAGCTACTACGATTCATTGGCGAGTCCAATGCCTGATAGTGTAAGAAATTATTTGAACAAAGCTATTAATGGCTTTTAGAATTGTTCAACACTTAAAAATACTTTTAAAGGCTAGCAGCGTCGACGATGTCACAGTCAGCTAGTAATGTTTTAACTGAAAGTCTTCTCAAATTCTTTTGTAACATAGGGTTATATAAAATTTAAAGTTCTTTACAAACCAAGAATTCAAAATAGCTTCTGTTCCATCACAAATAGCAATGAATAGCGAATACTGAATGGCGAGCGGCCTCTTCCTTGTAGCCTTGATGAGGCATGAAGTCGCTGTGTTGCAAAGTGACTCATTGAATGTGAGAATTCAATCATCACATGCATTATGAGATTACGCGGAATAATCAAATATTCAGTCAAAATCGAAACTGTTGCATTGTGTTTGAATATTTCCAATGTTCTTGGGTGTCTATCAAAACAGCACAAACCTCTCTCTCGGCCGGAAACTTCATAGTTTTCTTTCAACATCTGCACGCACTGGAAATTAGTAATAGATGTTTTTATATCCCCCCCTCCCGAGTTTTGGGATATCTGACGAAACAAACAACACATATCAAAAGTCCAGAGAATACACAGTTTTCTTTCAATTTCTTTGTGTATTGGAAATTATTAATATAGATAAGTCAAGTTCTAATTGTAAATAATCAAATTAAATTATTAAAAAACATCAGATTGAAAGGAAGACGCGTGAAATGAACACGTTTAGAGAAAAACATGGACGAGCAAAACAAAAAGTTGCAAACATTTCAGGAAAGTGAGAATTCATCTTGAAGAGGAGAGAGATCCAAGAATTAATCAATAACTACACGTGGTTCAGAGTTGCCGCATGTAGAGACGGAGTCTTTTGCAAAAGCGCGAAGGCGAACAAGCCTCGCCATCCAAAATGATGAAACATGCCCCGCGCTTTTCCAGGACATATCAACTTGAGCACCTAAATAATTCCTTCCTTGTGCACCCAAGTAATTCAATCTTAAACTCAGTCACAGTAGTTGTTTTCGATAGAAAATTCACTGTTTTAGAGTGAAATCTTAATGTCCTGGACGAAGTTAAAAGAATGAATGCTTTTTTTATTTACGAAAAATAAAATGATTTTCAACTATTGTACGTTTTCAACTGCTCCTCTGGTTAATAAAAGGGTTGATAAAGTGGTAAAATAGTAGTAAAAGTGAAAATCTTACATTATTTATTTGCAGAAATTTCCTAAACTCTACAAATTACTATTTAATGATTAAAAATTTTATGAAGGTGTCAAAATTTAAATAGTTGATATGTTGTTACATATTGCTATCCTTACAAATTTATTACATATCCATGTAACCATTGTATTTATTACATTGAAAAGTAGTAAATAATTTCTAGAAATATAGCATATGAAATATGTTCTTTAAGTATGTATCTATTGTATGTAATGAGTTTACATACTAATGTAGTTTTTATTGTTTTCTTGGGTTACAATTAATGACTGCTGGACAATTTTGTTTTAACTACAGCGGAAATAGACATACTATATGGAAATGCATCGAGTAAAGTACGAGTATTACTTGCGGTTCGAGTCAATTTCATTATAGTTATGAGTAGGAAAGCGAAACGGGTAGGGAAATCAATACTATATTAAAAAAAAGTTTATTTTTAAGGTCAGAATTTTGATAATCGGTGAATCATAAAATTGAAAAATTATCCTGAATGTATAAGTTAATGAAAACAACGGTTTTCCAGTTACGAATGTTTTTTATGAAGGTTTTTATAATTTTTAAGTTATTTTTAAACAGCTATCTGTTATATCGAAGTAGTCGCCGAGTTATTCCATTTAACCTCGTTTCCTGACAATTAACAAAACCGGACTGCTTATTTCTTCCCCCTTAGCGCACCCCATCTCGCGAACTGCTGTTGGGTGCATTTCACACGCCGCTCGGCCGCCCAGCCGCCCGGCGCGGCGCCAGGAGCCGCAAGCGTCGCGTCGCGTCGCGCCCGCCCGTTGCTCCTCGGCGGCGCCGCTGCCGAGAAGGCGGTCGCTGCGGCGATAATTGCGTCGCCGCGCGACCTCTCCCCTGCCGCTAATAGCGCTCCATTACCGCGCCCCGTGACGCCGCCGCCATCACAACCCTTCGTCGTCATTGTTGCCCCCGCTCGGCGAGGCGTTTTCGCTGCTATCGCCACTGCTGCCGGCTCTTCGTAAAGAACATTGCGACCGATGCGTTGGGGTGTTGTAGATGTGGAGGAAAATGTGTAGCTGTGCCGAACCTCACGATAAAATACTTGTCGTAATAAAATTTTAAAAAATCATTCCAATTTTAAAAAATCCTTCGAGTTTGAGTCTCGACAGTGGACTGATTTGTGACACTAGTTAAGATTGCTAAGTGAAATTCAGCTGCTCTCTGGAGAAGAATTCTAGCGGCCGGCTGCTCTGATCGGTAGTTCTCTGTGGTTTCTCTGATAAACACCAGGCGAATGCCAGTGTACCCTGACATAGGGACTACTGACCGCGATATTTCCCTCCTCTTGCTTCTCCTATCCTCACCCCCTTAATTACACACACTTAAGGCCCATTCACAATGCAAACGTAAACATAAGCATAACACATAGACGTAAACATTAACATAAGTGATAGACTGAAGTATTCGCAATGTCTAACATATACCTAGGCAAAATAAGAGTTTCTATTGGCTGTGAGACATTCCAGTTCATTATTGGTTGGATGTGAGAATTGATTTCGAGGTAGCGACTGTGTCCATGCCCCGTATGGCGTTAGTTCGTCTATCGACTTCGCTCCTCTTTCGATTGTCGATTTTCAGTCAACGTACTGTGATTGGTTCATTTCTTATGTCTTACTTAAGCATAAGCACAGAAGCTTGAAGCTTGCAAGCTTTTAAGTTAACGTCTCACGTGTTATGCTTATGCGAACGAATTGTGAATGTGTCCGCTTATGGACGTAGTCCAAACTTTTATGTTAACGCCATGCTTTTGTTTATGTTTGCATTGTAAATGAGCCTAAGTGTGTGTATAAGTAAGGGGATGAGGATAGGACAAGCAAGAGGGGGTAAAGATCGCGGTCCATAGTCCCTATGTTAGGGAACACTACACTACCACACATGCCTGGAGATCCGTCTAGTGCATGGAGCTTGACCGGCTGGGGCGGTGCTCCGCTGGTGAGATATACTATATGGTTGGAGAAAAACCCACAAGCCGACATATATATTCGCGCCAATCGCACCATCCAGGGGGTTTGAAAGAACACCGCCACCTCCCGCGATAAAACACGCACAACACTTATGGGATTCATGACCTTTGCAATTGACTCACTCGGAAACACTAATAAATCAATAAAAGAAACTACTTGCAGAAATAATACATATATCTATCGATAATGGTGTAACATACATATATACATATAACATGGAATTTATTACGAAACATTATATACTTTTAGCGTTCATATTTACTTACCAATATAAAAGCAATTGATTTTGTTGAAAAATGGCCTTGAATAATATTTTTCTTTTTTAAAGTTTTATAGACCTGGGAATGCTTAACTTAATCTTGACCGTTTTTCAAACATTTTACTCTCTTCAAACACGGACATCAATGACAGAAGGAAACAATAATGAGTCTTGACCCCAAATTATGATTTATGCTCCTTTTTTCGCACATATATTTATTGTTTTTGAACATATAATTGAGCATCTTTATCATGATCGATTAAAATCATTTTCTCCTTTATTGTTTTAACTTTCCTAATTTATCCATACGAATTTAGAGAAGCCTTTGGTGTATATTTCAAAATTCCTTATCTTTAGAAAAATGTATTTCCAAATGATTGATCTACTGTAATGGTGTTTACAAAAATGTTGTGCTAGAATTATCAGATAATGACACCATTCAAGGAAAGGGAGATATTTATTAAAAAAGTCTTTTTGTATTCCAGCATCAACCTTTTCTGTTGCAAGAACTCGTTCATAATCGGGCATTTTACGGCACAAATGATGACGTATTAGATTTTATGTCACGAATGATTGCGTCATCACACATTCAACTAATCGTAGCGAGAGGATCGGGGGGAGGTAGAGATAAACGGAACAGCCGACCACTACTCGCGCGATGTCAAATACCAGAGTCGTCACAGGGAAGTGGTTTCGCAAAATTCAGTTTGATTCTCTTATAAATGTATTATGCTGTTATACAAAAAATACAGTATGCAACTCGTTTATTATGTTGCTCTATTACATTCGTACAAATTTGAAAACTCGCTTCTGAAGTTGCTCGTTTTCCAAACATGTACTCGTGCAATAAAGCTTAACATTATATATAACTAGTAGCATAAACTACTATTACATTTCTTTTGTATTTTATACTGTAAATCTGTTTATTGACGTTTGGTATTTTACAACTTATAGTTTGTGACTTTTCTAAAGGTCTTTTCCTGAACATTTAATAAATATGAAAGAGGGAATGCATTCAAAGCAATTCACCTGTACATTAATATAATGAAGATGCAAATTCACCGTCATCCTTTCATCGCGTCAGGTGTAAAACCAGATCGATAGATCGAATGCAGAGACAAAGTCTCGCGCCACTACGCTGCAAACGCATTACGGCGTCACGTCCTCAAGCTTTCGCCTCCAATGGGACCTTAATCTTCCAAATCGGCAGAAACAATCTACGACCCAATCGCCTAAGTGGTTCTTTCTATTCTTCCTCAATTTGAATCTTCGAAGTCAATCTGCGTCTAGGGAGGAGTATTTACGGCATCTAATTTTTTACTTATAAAGCATAGCTTACGTAAGCTCAAGGGAGTTAACACTCAATGGATCCGTGGGCTCGTGTAATACACTACTGGTCTCCTAAATCCTTCACACAAGGAATTCTGAACTAATTATTTGTGGTGTTCTTTAAAATAAACATATTTCTTTCATATGACAAGAAAATGTAAAGGAGTTATTTGTTTATACAGAATACCCGAAGTCCATTACGTATATGATGATGAATGACAGACATCAGAATTTTAGATATTTTTTCAATAAAAATGAATAGACTATTATTTTTACTTTTCTGTAATGCTAAGAAAGTGAAAAAAGTCTTAACAATAGATGATCGATGTCTCTAGCGGTGAAAACAGTATTTAATATGATAAGTATATTACCGTTTGATTATTTTTCAAACTTTTTATGTTTTAACTGCAACTTTTTAGTAGGAATAAAGAGAAATGTTACTTCTAATTTTCCTCACATCGTTATTGTTACTTTTACCTCAATTTTTCTGTTATTTTTGTGTTGTCCTATATTCTTCGCTGAACATTTTCGGTTTTCCTGAGCCTACGTCTTAGAATATACAACTTACTAAGATGCATCGGACATCAAATATATTTCCTTTATAAATTGTACAACAAACAAATGCCTCACAACGTATGGTACGACACACCACAACTGCCGCGTATCTTCATGAGATTTCACTTAACATAAAGTCACTGCCATTTTATAGTCTTCACGAAAACGAGTGGAGATATTTGAGGGAAAACTTAAGAAAGTCAATCGTTGGGAAGGAATGCGCATGAACAACGTCGCATTAAAATGTCCCCTGGGCTCTCTCTGTGATTTATCCGCCATTTTATTGCCACGATTTTATCGAGTCGGCCGGCAGAGAGAACGCTGAGTCGCGTCCGACTTGTCGACTTGATACTTCCACCGCCAGCGCCACCGCCAGCGCCTCGGCTGCTCTGGGAACCGAAGGAGACGCCAGAACGCTCCCTCGGACATGGAGATGTCGAATACTTGGACTCTTAAATTTTACTGTTATTCCCTCCAAAGCCCAGTGAGGGACGCAGATGGGATGTAACTGGGGCGATGTGAGGAGAAAGCTGCACTGTCCTTCCCTTTACGAGAACGCAAGCTACCGAGGTCACTGAAAATGTGATCACCATCAAGAAGGACCAGGGCGAACAATGAAGAGAAGTGGAATCTCCCGGTTGATAACATACACTACACACAGTTTAGCAAAACTCTCGTAGATAAGTTTGTAATTCCAGTAGTATGAAACAAGAAGGTACAGGAGGTATAAACATTTCAATAAAGTAGTTAATATAAACTTTTTTCTGAAAATTAACTTATATTAATGAAATAACAAAGTAATTGATTCAGTACAATAACTAGGGAAGGATATTGACCTAAAACAATGCTAAAAATGATCAATAAAATGCTCTTAAAATGCTTTAAAAATGCTCTAAAAACAAAGAAAAAAGACGTAAAAAAATAATCAAAACCACATCAGATGTATTCAAACTATTGGATATGCTACTGATGTAATCGAAACTTCTTCCTTTTGCTCAAGTTATCTCATCTCGCAAACGTTTGGTTTGGACTGTTCTTTAAAAGAAATTCCCTGCCTTCATTTATGGCGAAATTGTCCGAACTGACAATTGCGCTGATAGGTGTCACAGGAAACTTAGATTACATAGAACTCACATCGGCTGACATTACAATATATGAGCAAAGTAATCGAATAGGCTATTCAGGAATTCTGTGGTGAACCTCGTAAATATTGTTTGAAGCAAGTACCTTTAAAATGATATTAAACTCTCTGAAATCTGCGAAAAATGCATTAAAAATGACATGAAAGTACAAAAAATTAAGTATTAGTCGAAATAGACGAAAAATGCAACAACATGACGTACAAAAATGGTTCCTATATTTTTGTCATAACATAAAATGAATTTCTATTCTAAATGGCAGTCCTAAAATGAAAAAAATGACATTTCATTGAAATCCGACCCCTAATAATAACCATTCAAAATTGAAAAAGAATAATTACTCATTGAATGTAAGAAGAATATTTAATATCATTAGAAAACAAAGAAAGCGTTTTAAAAGTTTCTTCCCGAATGAATATAATTGCCAAAAACAAAAAAGATCTGTTTAACTTTTCCAATGCAATTCGGCTAAATGTGCAATATTATATAAACAGTATAATAAATTAAAGATACTAATCACCTCTTATAGCTAGAGCGTCTTTGTCTGAAGAAGCTACAGTTTCAGCTTTCCCTATCTCGTTTTGTTCGACAGAACAGAGGAATCGCAAAGTTGAAGGTTGCAGAAGTGGTGAAGGTGGAATGGAAATGGATTTACTATAGAGGCAATAATAGCTATTTCTGTACTATTTACTACTATTTCTGTGTGTCTTGATCTTCTCGTTATTAAATCGAAAATATTTAGCCGATTTACAAGATCTATTCCTTTGAATCATCTATAATTTCTGCCTTATTTGTTAACGTCGAACATTTACGTGAATTAACTCTTTGTCTAATTTCTAAACTCTGAGCTGTCGCAGTGAGTGAAATGGTTTTAATGATACTCGTTACACTAATTTAATACATATACTCGTATTTATACCATAAAGACTATTTGCAGTATGTGTGGTATCACTATGAGTATATGCATTAAATATTATATATATATATATATATATATATATATATATATATATATATATATATATATATATATATATATATATATGCATTAAAGAGTACTTGTATTAAATTCGTTGCGATTTAGTTTATAATTTTTTGAACTATAAAAATGATATTTTTTCATCACCTTCGACAGTGAAGAGAAGTTCTTGTGACTTTCAATTTTCCATTTTGGAATTTAGACTGGGAATTCTCAGAGTACCCAGTTTTTTGTATACATAACCAATTTTCAATATTGTACAAGAACCTTCGTTTTGATGTTTTTCTGTATAAAAGAAAGTTTCTATTCCCGTTATTTCTCTTTGAGATGTAGACAACCGTTCAGAAGTTCAGAAGAATGATTAGAAAGTAAAGAATTGTTCACAAGAATCATAGTTCATGTACTTTATGTAAATGGAATAAATTGTCTTCTCATGTCAAATTCAAACTCGTTATTACATAAAGTTTGTAATCTTAGAAACTGAATTCGTATCTCAACACTTTAATCATAGATAAAATTGCTTTAGCTTAGTGTGTAAGATTATACGAGTCAAATATATTAGAATGATAAAATCTTTATTGCTTCTGAAGAACTGTAAGTATTCTGCGGACAAAAGAATTGCTCTCTAAATGTCTATCTCATCATGATGAAAATGTCTTCCGATGAAAGAGCATTGTATGTTCGTTGAAGTGAACTAAATTAATGAAAAATATTTCTCCCTTTCTTTACATTATGTGTTATCGATCTCAACCGATGCATTAAAAATACCGTCTGTTCAGTCTGTTGCCTTCCGACCATCACCCAAAGGATGAATTCCTCTCACCCGTGGAACTTCTTACGCAACAAGACGACTCCTCTGGAATAACTAAACGGCCTGGAAGAATCCCCGGAAGCTTCTGGAAGCCAACGAGACGAGCGCGGGAGGTCAAGAGCTGCCACCGACGCCGGAGGACGCAGCCATAACACTTCGGCGACGCGTCTCCAGGCGCATCTGCATGCAAACGGCGACGCCGGGGAAGCGCCGCGACGCCGCCTGCCCGGCACCTGCGCCACGCCCACTCAGGTTCAAGGTGCCTGGTTCACGACCCGGCACACTAGCTGCGCTCGGCGCGGCGAGCGGGGCACGGGAGTTTAAGGGAAGTGCGATGCTAAATAGCCGCGGCTAGCGGAATGTCGTCTTATCTCCGAGGTAACATTATTTGTTTCCAAGTTCATTGCAAATGAAATTTGTTATTGACTGGTTGTGCGAATTCATGATATCGTACCTTTTCCCATTGACATTTTTTATTCTCTTCTCAGAAATTACATCCTCGAGATATTTTTGCCATGATGCCGTCCGAATAAAATGTCTGAACGAGTTGTAAGATAGAAATAACGTTTTGCAACCCAATGGAGAAACGGGAGACCGAGACGTTCTCTTTTAAATTAAGCTTTAGGTTTGGGTCGAGTAGTTAGAAAAATATATGCGTGTGCAAGTGGGTTTTAGAGGTAATGCGTCGCATGGTATTTGCAAAAAAGGAAAAGTGGTCTTCTCTTTCAGGTTACGGAGGTAACAGGTTTCCAGATTCCACGTCATTGCAGTTGTATGTTTTTTGCCATTTCTACGAATCCATTAGTCTGGTAATATCAGACTTATCTTTTTGTCATTTTTAACGCTCACAGAAATTAAGTTTCATATATAATCCTGCTTTAAACATGCGCCTTAGTGCAGTGAAACAATTTCTGGAGAATGGAGAGTTTTGCAGGGTATTTATCAACACGTTCTACATGTCGATGACATTCTGTCAGAAGCCCACAAGTTTGGAATCAATATTTGCTAGACAATCAATAGAGAGCCTTGAGGTAAAAAAAAGAAATTCTACCACAGCAAAATTGACATGTTCGAGTCACTGAAGAAAATTAGTTGGAGCTAGTAATTTGGCGAAGTACGTAAATGGCATTATTTATAATTTGTTCTTTAACTTCTATTATTATGTTTACTTTTCAGTACTCATGCGTAGAAAGTAGTGCGTAGTTTATTAATTGGAAAATGCACGCGATTCGACTGCGGCAAAATAGGCTTTGCTTAACCACAAATATGTCATGGACAAATAAAATAATTGAGTACTGCAAAGTAATCAAAACTTTGGGGGCAACTGCAATCAAAATGGCGGCCGCCTCGCCCATTGAAAATTGCCCTCAGAGTATATACTTGTCACTTTTAATCAAATTGTGCTAATATTAGTTTATGCAATTAGTTTATAATGTTAAGGTTTATTACATGAGAACATATTTTGTATGAATGCAATAAAGCAATATTATAAACGAGCTGAATACGCTATTTTTGTATAACAGCATAAAAACATATAAGACGTCTCAGGTATTCCATCTCTACGCGAGAAAACCGGTGGTTGGCTGTTCCGTTTACCTCCACCTCCCCTCGATTCTCTCGTTGCGATTGGCTGAACGTGTGATGATTCAATCATTCGTGCCGTAAAATGCTTATACGTCTTCTTTTGTGTCGTAAATTTTCCAAATGTGAACTATTTATTGCGACAGAAAAGGTCGTTTATAATTTTGGTATACAAAAAAAATAATGTACACAACGTAAGTGTATTTGGCAAACTCATTTCAAAATGGCGGATGTGGCTCTTATCGCCTCGCCCGTGAAAACTTCATTCGTAGGCTCACTTTCTTTACTAGTCACGCAATACTTCTGTACTAAATTGACATTAGATTTGAAGTTTGAAATTTTATTCACGAAAATATTGTTTCTAATTGAACAAACTAATCACGGACGACAAACATACAGCGATTACGATTTTGTGATTCCATGTAATAATTATGATTAATAAATAATTAGTAATGTTTGAATAAAACTTTACATCTCTTTCAACAGTTTCTAGAAATATTTTCAATTCACAATATATAATTTCATAAGTATTTCATTCTCACATTGCTTTTTACTAATGATGTAAATGAATGCGAAAATAACACATTTCGTTTTCTAGTTCGTAACATTTCAAATTTTTTAGAGAGCAATTGAAACAACTTTAATTTTTTAAATTTAAAGATACTCGTAGAGACGAATACAATGATATACATGGTTTTTAATATTTGGAAAGAAACTGCAGAAAAATTGGGGTTTTCTTTTTCTCCGAAGCCATGATTTCTGCGTCTATTCACACCGGTTTTCCGGAACGCGAAAAGAGTCTGTCCTTTACTGGCGTTCCACTTTCTAGATGAAAATAGAAATTGAAACTTTGTGTTTTCAGTGTAACTATACTCGTTGTATATTGTAACTATGTAACAATGTAACTCGTTGTTCAAAGTAACTGTACTATGTTGTGCTCTCTTGCATTGATCTCCTATTTGGATGTTTATGTTGGTTTCTCGTATAACAAAAACTTTGTTTCGAATTAAGATAATAAGAATATGAACAAATTCACACATTATTGAAACTGAGACGAATGTATTAGAAAGTAAATTTGATTTTCAGATCATTATATTACTACCAGGACCGTTTTAACAGCTTTGGGGGCTCTTGGGTCTGCATTAAGTTGAAGGATTTCTATTCTTTCTTTCACCGCCCCCCCCCCCAAATTTAAAGACAAGTTTTGTTTATAAAAACAACTAACCTCATCATTGAGTGTCATTCTCGCATCAACCAGCAACATTCCATATTACAAAAAATATTATCAAACGATGCGTGACACATCGCTCCCATATGCCATTTTTTGAGTACAGTTTAATCATTCATCACTTTTTTATACGGTTTTGAACGGTTTTGGGCTTTTTTATACGGCCTTGAACATTAGGGGTCCTGCGACAACACGGACCTGTTTACTACGTAATCGCGTTCTTTGGTCCATCAGTCTTTCAGAATTTATTTTCTACAGAAATCACTGCACATCTGTTCATTTTCATTTTTAGTGTCACTAGAATCAGAAATGGGGAATATTGCCCTCTAGTTGTTGTGTACAAACATATATAATTATCTAGATAAATATATAACGGATTAAATAAATGTTAGGTAGTTAAATAAATATTATTTTTCCTTGTCACTTGCACAGTCGGCGGGCTCCACTTCTGGGTGACTTTCGCCGAGTGCTCTGTTGTCAAGGATGAGCGAGGTCGCCCATGGAGAGATACAAAAGATGTCAACTGAACACAGGGCCAGACGCACTGTCCGCCAAAAAGAAAAAAAAAACCTCCTGGGATCTAAAAATGCGGCATGGTAATAATTTAATTAACCAAAGAACAAAATTGCATTCTAATACATTCCAATTATTTAAAGAAAAGAGTGAAATTGTTCGCTTTCTGACTATCTTAATTGGTTGATCAATAAATGCATTTCATTGATGAATAGGAACACAAATTTTATTTTCTTACTACCCCAAGAATTAGTTTTCTTCGCTGCAAGCCAACACGGAAGCAAATGAACTTGTTAATAGGATATTAAAGGAAGTAAGAATACTTACGTACACTGAAACTCGAAGTTTCAATTTCGATTTATATGTAGAGAGCGAAGCGGCAGCGAGGACGAACACTTTTCGCCTTCCGGAAATAGCGCGTAAAGGACTTTCGGGAAGGCGCGGAAAATGGCTACCAAGGGTATATAGAAAGCATTTTTCATACAGTTGTGTTTAGAATATTAACATTATATATCATTATATTTGTCTCTTGGAGTACAAAAGATAGTGGTTGAAACATTAAAAGTGAAACTTATGTCGATATTTCAAAAAATTATTAAAAATTTAACAAGGTAGGTACAATTTAGAAGACGAAATATACTCGTATATTATTTCTGCCATCATCTGCCACTACTTGGACAAATGACAATGACATGGAAATTATTATTACGCATGTCTTTACTTTTCATTAATACTAAATCTATAATAACGATTACTCTCGTAGAAATGAATATCTGAAAATTACGACGATGTATCTTATATACTTCAATTTTATAAATCTTTTGTACTAATCTATATTGTTACTACAAGACGTGTATCTTATATACGTCTTCTTGTATATGCGAATATAAATATATAAGACGTTGCAATTAAAAGTAACATTGTTGGCCAACTTGTTTGGAGCCCTATACACAAACTTCAGGGTTCGCTGACCTAGCTCGACGAGCAATTCCCCCTCACGGAACATTGCGGCGACTGGGACATGAACACAGCGAATATATCCTTGAAGTCTTCGGGAGTGTCGACCCGATTCTGGGGAGTGGGGTTTGGATTGTCTCGCGCATTTTGGAAGTGGGAAGGACCGCTTCCAACCTCACTGGAAACGACAAATCGAGAATAATATGCGAGAGATCACGAACAGAATGTCGACTGAGAAAATGGATATGACTGAGAGAATCTAAAAGAATAATTATTCCAATTTATTCTTCCAGAACTATAAACTTTTAACTTTGCCAAGTGATACATATTACCACCACTCTAGGTCGTGCAGTATGCTTGACCTAAGAAAGCATTCCAATTAAACTTAGATAACCAATAGTGAATATTGAGCAGAGAAAATGTGTATATACACAAACTATGAGAAAAATATGAATTAGAGGAACGGCTACGTTTATCATTTATTTGCTTAAATAATAAGCCTAATCGAACTTTATTGAACACTAATAAATATTTCGAAAACTGTATTTAAATTAAATTTATTGTTCGCCAAAACTAGGATTGAATAACATGGATTTTATTTAAAAGCATATATGATAATTAGGTACAGTCACACATTCCAATTGTCTATCCCAAGACGACAGGTAAAAGCGTCTTGTTTCCACATTTTTACATATAACATCATGTTTTAAATCTCATGGCTGTAACGTTTAATCACATCATTTACGTAATAAATTTTCTAAGGTAGGAATGTGACTTACTCGTGTTTTACATTTTAATATTGCTTTGTTTACTCAAACGAGTGATCGGGATTTTTAAACGTATTACTTTCGAATCTCCACGTTACATTACAACTGCATCCTTTTTGCTTGCAACTAAGAGGGAATTCAAGAGTAGTTTCCTTTCAGTCTCATTGCCATCGTACACAACAGCAATGACAGATAGGCGAGAAGACCCTCTCTTCTGCAGAATCCCCTCTGGACCAGAACTAAACTGCAAACCGCGAGCTGTCTTCGCCTGTTTACCCATCACGCGAACGGAAAAGCTGTTTATTTGGAAACCACACCCTAAAATCATGCACGAAATGAAAAGCGTCGTCGTGTATATATACGCAGAAGCAAAGCAACCAACAAATGTTTTCGCTCGCGGCCAAATTGCACATTCTTTCTCATTTTAGGACCGCGTGAGCCGCGCTGTAAACAAACGCGCCACGCGCCGTGAGTGGGCGCGTCCCCTCGCCCGCGTGGCGCTGCCAGACGGCGAAGGAGGAACAGGCGAGGGCGCGGCCGAAGGCGGGGCGCCGGAGGCAGATGGCCGCCAGCGGGGGGAGGGAGAGGCTCAGCGGTGACTCAAGGCAGAATAGCAACATCTAGATCGTGTGCGCTCTTTGGTCATCCCCGTTAGGGGATATTCAAAGCAGTTCGATACCAGCATGGGTTTTTTGAATTGGGATGAAATTATGACACGTCACAGGGATTAGACGTGCCTCCTGTGAAGCGGTCAAGCTTGTTTTGTCGGAACAAATTTCACTTGTCCGAGAATCGAACCCGGACCTCCTTGGTGAAAGGCAAGCGACTTTCGCTCTGACCCACGAGTTGGCCAATGACGAACAAGGAGGCACTAAAAATGATGATACAGTGCAAGAGTGAAGAAAACATAGAGGAATGTAAGGTGATGTGCAGGCACCGGAAGAAAAAATGTGAAAAAGAAGAATGTTGCATACATTAGGGAAAGAATATCGTTTGTCAAGAGTGAGAAAGTACTGATTCCAATGGCGTAGAGTACCATTAGTCAGCCAGTAACTGTAATGAATCCTGGGAGGTGGCGGTGTTCATCGGAACGCTCATCAGTGACCCGAATCTGAGCGCTGACACATATTGCTTGTGGGATATCCCCTTCAGGGGATCTCCCCAGATCAGCATCGCACCAGCTGGGAGAAGCTTAGAACTCCCAAACATATGTAGTAGTGTATAGTACGATTTATTTACTCGTGCACGTAAATCAGCTGTTGCGGTTTCATCCAATCAGGATGTGGCTACAGTGATATACAGTTATATGTGGCTACACTGACGTCACTATGGGGGGCGTTCAAGCTTCCGATTGTATATATATATATATATATATATATATATATATATATATATATATATATATGTGTGTGTGTGTGTGTGTGTGTGTGTGTGTGTGTGTGTGTGTGTGTGTGTGTGTGTGTGTGTGTGTGTGTGTGTCAAGTGAGAGGAGGGGACAATAATGAGACAGTCAATGGCTCGTTTATTAGCGTGCATCTCCAGTATTCGCTTGATATTCATCGGAGAAATAACGGACAACTATTGACCACTGCAGCCCGCCGCTAGAATTTTCCGTGAGACAATGATTGAATATTTGATCCAGATATCTAGCGAGTGTCGAAAATCTGCCATAGTTTGAACTTAAAACGTAGTTCCCCCGGTTAGTAATTCTGCATAGGCAAGAGGTTAAGCCACCGCAGCTGGTCAGAACGGCACGTCAAGAAGCATTATTCAAGGAGAAGTAGAAAATCAATAAGACATAGGACGATACAGTGCGAGAGAGAAAGGAAGTGGAAGAATTTGGACAATAATGTGGATAGCAGTAGAACGGGGAACGAGGAAATAAGAAACTTTACTTTGGAAAGAAAAACCGGGCTGCGAAGAATACAAATTCAGAATACGTACTAGAACGGAAATGGAAGATGGAAGAAAATTAATAGCAATACCTGGAGAAACAGGTACATTCAAGTTAATACGATGTTGACATTCCTGTCACAAGGCAAGAGCTGTTCAGAGTTCGCGGAGGCCGGGGTGAAATGAGGGGCGTGGGAGGAACAGGCGCTCAAGCTCTCCACGGCGCTGCGAGGGTCTCGGCCATGAGCGGGCGAGGCGCGAGGCGAGGCGAGGCGCGAGCCGAGAGGCGAGGCGCGAGGCGAGAGGCGCGAGGCGAGAGGCGCGAGGCGAGAGGCGCGAGGCGAGGCGAGAGGCGAGAGGCGAGGCGCTAGAGGCGAGAGGCGAGGCGAGAGGCGAGAGGCGAGAGGCGAGGCGAGAGGCGAGGCGAGAGGCGAGGCGAGAGGCGAGAGGCGAGAGGCGAGGCGAGAGGCGAGAGGCGAGAGGCGAGAGGCGAGGCGAGAGGCGAGGCGAGAGGCGAGGCGAGAGGAGAGGCGAGGCGAGAGGCGAGGCGCGAGGCGAGGCGAGGCGCGAGGCGAGGCGAGGCGAGGCGAGGCGAGGCGCGAGGCGAGGCGCGAGGCGAGGCGCGAGGCGAGGCGAGGCGCGAGGCGAGGCGAGGCGCGAGGCGAGGCGCGAGGCGCGAGGCGAGGCGAGGCGAGGCGAGGCGAGGCGAGGCGAGGCGAGGCGAGGCGCGAGGCGAGGCGAGGCGCGAGGCGAGGCGCGAGGCGAGGCGCGAGGCGAGGCGCGAGGCGAGGCGAGGCGCGAGGCGAGGCGCGAGGCGAGAGGCGAGGCGAGGCGCGAGGCGAGGCGAGGCGCGAGGCGAAGCGAGGCGAGGCGCGAGGCGAGGCGCGAGGCGAGGCGCGGCGAGGCGAGGCGAGAGGCGAGGCGAGAGGCGAGGCGCGAGGCGAGGCGCGAGGCGAGGCGCGAGGCGAGGCGCGAGGCGAGGCGTGTCATGGAGAGGCGCACACGAGCGAAGACGAAGCAGAGGAAGTGGGGGCGAGGCCCGCCTCCGCACCGCCCCGAGTGCGCGCGTGAGAGCTAAGATTAATCACTCGGCTGAACGTGCGCGGACGATTCCTCCCTGGAGCCTGCGACACACCCGGCAACCTAATGCGTTAAAGTGACAACTCGGTCGGAATACTTTTCAAGGACGGCCGCAGGCTATTGCGAAAGAAATAAACAGATTGATCGCTGGGTTCAGAATTAGAGACGCCTAGCTGAATTATCGATATCAACTCCTTTGGTAATTTTCAAGTCATTAGACTAAATGTTCTGCATTAAATATAACTGTAGATATTTAAAGAGACGTCGAAATAAATGAGTGTAGAAACGACTGGTCATGACATGGTCTCATTTGTCATCGACTTTTTGGCTAGGTAACTTATCCAAATTTCGTTTTAAATACTCATAAACACGTTTAAACATGTCTAGACCTTGTATTGCAAAAGTCTTCTTTTTTTCTCATTGGTAACGGTTGATGAAACAGTCGTACTTGTATGCAAGTATTTGTTGAATAATTTTATGTGTAGGTATACTATTTCACATTAATCATCTAATACAAATTCCACACAAGCAATCTAGAAGAATAAAATGAAACACTGTCTCTTACTTAAGAGGAACAAATTTGTTTTTTCAAATGAGCAGCTTTTTAAAATCTTTTAATGTCTAATTTTTTAGAAAATACAAAAAATAACAAAACACCATTTGGTATTAAAACAAATTCAACGAAACAATTGAGCAAACAAGCATTAAAAAAATTGAATTTTCTCTTATAACTTCATAAATAACATGTCAACGCATGTATTAAATTCAATTAAATTCCAATACAAATATTTTATTATTTACGTTTCATCTGTTTACTTTTCCTAATCTGTTTAATCGAATATCTGGTAATGAAAAAACAACAATAAACACTTAAAAAACAGAAACCCTTCAAATACAAAATATCTTCTGATGATAAATACGTATTAACATATTTATTACATATTTTTAGTAATATTTAGACTCTCTCTAAACAGAACTGCGTTGTGATCGATTTTTTTCCCACATGCCCCAAAGAGGAATGCGGGGGCCTCGAAGGAGAGATGACTGCAGCCAAATTAAAAGTGAGCGGGTCTCTGGCTGAGGACGTAAATCATTGGGTGCGGCGTTCCTCTGGAGAAATCTGGCCGAGAGGCGGTTCGGTCATTCAAGAAATAGAGCGTAACGATGTATCACGATGCCGGAGAGGACGAAGCGTTGTACGACTCAACAATCTGTGAATGGAAGCGAATGATCTATGGAAGAACAGGAATGCTCACTATACTTCATAGACCTTCAAGTGTTTTCAATTCCATTCTCAGATATAACGAGAACTAATGTAACAAAGGCGTGTGTATTTGCTTCCTTGAAACTGTTTTTTCCAATGCAAATTTATCATTGATGTAAAAGCAGAAAAACGCATTTTGTAATATATGAATATTTATTGCTAAGTTAGAAATCAAATTAATACTGCTACATATTCTATTGTTCTAACAGGCTCAGTACGCTTCTAACTTCTCAGAACGGGGTAAGCTGACTACTGACCGTATATGTTTTTGGAGTCAGTTTATATGGGGCAGAAATTTGATTCAAGTCGTGTTTTTATTTCACTTTTATATTGATTGTTACAAGTATGACAGTATATTGTCACATAGCTGTGCATTGACTAATACTAGGATCTACAGCATACGTCATCCGAAATTATTTGTATTGAAAAAAACAAAAAAACGTTGTAAAAATGAACAATTATTTAAAACCAAAGGAAATAATAGATTCGCAATCTCTAGGAAATGCTTGCGCCTCCGCAAATACCAAGACATCAGCATCTCAGTAAGTAGCAGAATATATTCTAATAACATACGGCACATATTTGAGAAACAAATGGCAGAAAGTTAGTTATTTTTGTAGAAGAATATCATATTTAAGATCAACTTTTACTATTACGTTTCTGAGGTCGACTAGAGTAAGTTGTATTTTGAGGACGCAAGTTACTCCGTTTCGAAAACACGCTGAACGCTTCTTACATCTGTCTCGTGTCTGCTGAACCCAACAAACGGCGTATCTCAACGGGTAGAACATCCGGCATCAGATCTGAATCTCGCATATTGCATTCCATCGGAGAAATCCGGCGTCGCGACGCGTTGGCGCGGCGACGTCTGTCCGGCGCGCGCGTTCTCTTTCTGCGTCGCGGCGCTTTCGGGCTCGTCCTCGGCTGGGGAGGGGGCGGGGGTGGGGGTGGGGGTGGGGGTGGGGATCTGCGCCTTCGCTTTCGGATGCGCAGCGGCCGCTCGACTGTGATCTGAAGCTTTTGTACTCCCAGAAACCTTTCTGTCGATTTCACACACGGATACAACATGAAAAGAGTACCGAAGGAGTATGTATTTGTAGCTGTCTGAATCATCATGTACTACTTTACTTCCGGCGTCGTTTTAATTCAGGAATTTTTTAATCCAACTACTTCCGCCTCCCTATAATAAAAAAAAAGGCTTTTTGTATGAAATTAAGTGTAGTGATGCTGTCCCTGCCAGACAGCAGTCGGCCATTCACTGCTACAAGCCCAATGAGAAGGGAGCAGAGAAGCGCAGGGTCCTCCCATGTGGGGGGAAGTAATGAATACCAAAGACACCTCGCTCAGTCCGACCCTCATTTTTACGATTCACCTGAATGCCCTCATTCCGTCGACAGAGCATTGTAGACTGTATTATTTAGAGAGTGACCAGTACGCGCCCAGTGAACTAGGATCGTCTTGCAGTGTAGTGTAGGCGCCACTGCGTCCGCGCCGTTGCCGGGGATGTTAAGAGAGGCCACCTTTTCTTTTGTACGGTTAAGCCACTCTGTTCAGGGTTTTTTATTGTCTGTTTTATTTCTTTGTAACTAAATATTTTATAAACTTTTATTTTGTGTTTCCCTTATAAGAATCATAACATAATAAGCGAATTTTGTTCCTAGAAAATTTTATTGCCCCGTAATATTAAAGTTCCTTGAAACTACGTTTTATTTGATGTAGAATAAGAAGAACTCAGTAAAATACATGACAAATTAACAGCAACATATAGGGCTTAAGAAGAAATATCCATTACTGAAATTCAGTATCCCCAAGAGTACACGTTCAACAAATTTATATATCTTTGTACCACGAGTGAGTTTCTCTTGCTCGAATGCTTCAAGAATTCAAAAACGCAGCATCCTTCAGGACCAGCGAGCTCATTTGCAAATGAACGCTGCCGGCCAGCGCCCGAGGCAGCCTCTGCGAGGGCATAACCGTTTGAGCGGTGCGCGCGATTTAGTCTTCGCGGAAGCGGACGGCGGGAAATCATCGCGCGAGCTCAGTCTCGGAGGTCAGCAGCGCCCGCCCGCTCTTCTCGGAAGAACCCCGCCGCGCTTCCCCGAAGCTGTACAACCGCCTCCGCGCCTCGCCCTGCGACTCCCCGCCCCTCCGCCCCCTCGGCGACGAACGCGCCGAGCGGACCGCACACAAATTGCGAGGTCTTCAGAATTTTTATGCGGCAGGAAATACGCGGTAAATAAGCGCGTGTCCTCCTCTGGGCTGTTTACTTGAACGGCTGCCAGGGCTGGTGGAGCGCGGCGTGGCGCGGGGGGCGGGGACGGGGGACGGGGGACGGGGGACGGGGGGCGGGGGGCGGGGCGGGGCGAGGTGGATGGCCGGCGTTCAATCGAGCCTCGCGGGCGACTGCGCGGGGGGGGGGGGCGCAGGGGGGCCAGAGCAGCGGCCGGAGCCACACAACAGAGGCCGATGGACACGCCGGCGCTCCCAAGACGGGTCGTGAACACGGATAAGCGTAGGTAGAGGTGGGGGAATCCGGAGGTCGAACACGCATGACTAGCCAGTCTCTCTGTCGACTGTAACGAAAAAGAATGGGGAATGTACAGGATATAAAGGTTGACTGTGTGGAGAAGACCTGAAGAACATGTTCAGCGAATTGAGGAGATGTTTCTGGAGTGGACAGCAGTGGTATTAAAATGTAGAGTGAGAAAATGAATATTGATTTCAGGAGGTGCTGAAGTGAAAGAAAAGTGCATGATATGTTCTTGGAAGTGACGTTGCCCCCCCCCCCCCCCGATGGAAAGTGAGTTCGGCTTCCGGAGATTTTTCCTCACAGATATTTCCCCAAGCAGAGCACTTCCCCGGCGAGGGGCAAACTCTAAGCTTGCGACTGGACAATGTGACAGTCTGGTGCGTGTAAATGTAAGTGTAAGGGATAGGAACAGTCTAGGATAAGGCAGGAAAGATTGCATGCAAGCATGGACCGTACGCCATGTCGCACAGCAACCGGCTTCTAGAAACCTTATCCAACCAATAGCTGAATTTGACCCGGGAATGAAAATCAGCGAAATTCACCGAAAACCTCGCCAAAAATCCGCCACGTCGAGATACGAACCCAAGGCCTTCTCGGGCAACAGCACTGCACAGGCAGCGGTGTTGTTACTGAGCTATTGTATCCAGTTCCGGAGGTAAACGAACAATGAGGAAAATGTCCTAGCATCTAGAGGATTCCGGCCTGTAAAGGAAATAAAAAAGTTCCATTAATCCGGGGAGAAGTCCTAAATGTTCAGCAAATACTGCAGATGTATCCAGGGCGTACAGTTAAATAGTACGTTAAATAGTACAGTGAATGCAGGAGAAGAATTACTTGGTAGTACAGGGCAATGAAGCTCGGAGAAAACACAAATAACGGACAAAATGGAGAAATCGGACGGCTGATTGAATACACACAATTATCGCGGATTGGTTGGAGTGGCATGCCACGAACAATTTTGGTGCAGGAAGAATGATCGAAACGGAGATACGTGATTTTTTGACCAGACAAATCGAGAAGAGTACAAGAAAGTTAGAGCGAGCGCATGGGGCAAACAATCGCATTGTCTCGAACTCGAAAACAGGCGAGGCGAAGGATTGATGGAAGCAGAGGGATGGGGGTCACTGGGGCCCAGGAGAATCGCAAATGGAGGATCGATTAAAGCGCGAACGGGAGCGCAGAAACTTTAGGAGAATTTGGCGGTTTCTCCAGTGGCTCGTAAAATCTCGTAATAAAGTGTTGCGTCAGGGAGGTCCGTTGGACTGGCGGGGGGGGGGGGGGGACAGCGCCCGCTCTGTGCGTCGCTTTACGATGGTTCGTACGCTCGTTCGCAAGTGCAGTGGAGTTCACTTGTCTTAATAAACGTAACTTTCCCTGTTAGTCTTGTTCACGAAGAGATAATTCTCTAAGTATATATTCCATTTGAATCGTTCAGAGAACTATTTTGAGGTAATATATTCTTCACGATTAGAGAACGCCTTGATACATTTTATGGGGTTGTTACTAGTTTAGTAAAACATTCTCAACACTGATTTCTCAAAAACATACGAAACATACGAAATAATAACAAGAATAAATATAAAAAGTGTCGATAACTCAAAATAGACACTAACAGTGTCTGAACGCATGAATAGGCAATTATTTCGATTATAGATATTAATAGGCACTATAAAACACTCGCAAAAGCCATTTGTTATTTGAACATGGGTAATGGAATGAGTTGCCTGAAAATACATTCAAAGAAATAAAATACGCAAATAGTACATTGTTTGGGCTCTAATTATTATTATTATTATTATTATTATTATTATTATTATTATTATTATTATTATTATTATTATTACTAAAATCGTTCGATGATTAAATTTTATTTATCACATTCACTTTTTTTACTATTACAGTTAATAAATTGAATTGTTCAATCAAAACGAGCAACATTTTAAATCTAATCACATTAAGCAATTAGTTATAAGTGGTGTTTCAACAATTCGTTGAGTTGGGGAAAATTGAGATGAGATAATATAATAATAATAATAATAATAATAATAATAATAATAATAACAATAAATGAGTCATTGATATATTCAATTCTATGAATGGTTAAGGTAATCAACAACCAAAAAGGCATAAACCTTCATTATATTATTTAAATAATATTCGTATTTTTAAAGTTTACGATGCTGTTTATCATAATTTTCTGGAGATTAGATTACGAAAAGTTTAGTGTGTTGTATCAAGCAATATCATAAGATAATTCTGATGTAATTGAATGGAAAAAATATATCAAATTTTGGCAATGTCACAAATGAGTGAACGTATATTTAATAATTGTCTTTTTATGACTTCCCATTTCATTTATTCATTCTAATCTAATGTCAGAAAGCTCAAGTTTTTTAGTTTAATTTAAGTATAATGCTTAGAAATTGATAAAAAATGTAAATGTATTGGGACGAAGTAAATAACAAGCTGGCGAGAAGAGGTCGAACAAGATTTGGAAACAAACAGGCGAAACCACAGAGAATCTATGGAAAGGGAGAATTTTACGAAAAAATAAGTGGACGAGAAGGAAAGATTCCAACCCCAAAAGGAAAAGAAAACGGTTTTGAAGAGATTCATGGAGAGAAAGGAGAAATAGAGGAAAGAAAATGAAGACATTTTTTAATGAGAAATAAATAAATCATCAGTTTCCTTATTAACAGAAAGAAGAATAAGCTTAGAAATGGAATTACTAACAATTTATATTATTTTACAGAAGTATCACAACGAACTGCAAGTTGGGTATTTCCTCTCGTTTACAGTTAAATAATAGAGAAACGCTGCAAATACGTTTTTCCGAGTGTTGTAGGAAGAACAAACAGCTTTGACATTTGAAGTTGCAATAGCTAGAAACCTCGAGGGCCATACGGCGGAAACAAGGCGTTAACAAAAAACTTTTGTTTTACATTTTTAACATATAAGACTTCTTTCTTTTCACGTCTGCCATGTGGTGTTTTCTCAACTGGTGCCTTACCTCCAGAATACACCACATGGTCTTCTAACACAAGCCACCTATAGAACTGATGATGTAAGGTGAGAATAGGCGCGAATGTTACGGAGGCAGATGCAATAAAACCTGCAATGAGAAAATCAGAAGATGGGTGAAATTGGGACCGCAAGTGGAGTGGGAAAAACTGAATGTTACAACTGAATGACAGTGGAAATAAAGTGCTGCTGAGTGTGCAGACTGAAGACGACATTGGAGGGCAATTTTCTTCTGATGAGGGGAGTCTTCGTTCTGATGAAGCGTAGTGTCAAGTCGAAGGGAAGGAGAAACGGAAGAGGAGGGGTTAAAGACTGGTTTGAGGGAATGAAGATGAAGAAAAAAGGGTGGAGAGGACAGGAAGTATTAAAGTGGTTTGAAGTAAGAAGGAAAATGGAGGGGACAAATAATGAATGGACAGATGGGATTTGAAAAAACATCGGTGGAATAAGGGAGATGCGAAGGAGAGTCTGAAAAGAAAACGAAGGGAAGAGAAAACTGAATAGAAAAGTTGAGATGTGACAAAGCAGAATTCGAAATGTGCTAAGTCAAAAGCAGTGAGATGAACCCAGGACAAAGAGTAGCTGATGATGGACCTGAGAGGAGTGTGCAGAAGTGGAGCACGCCCATTCATTCTTCTCCGCCCTGCACTCCTCCTTTTTGCTCACTGCAGTCTCCAGTATTTACATCCGGCGCTCTCAAAACAAATAAATCCGCGATCTCTTGGCAGGTGAGCAGTTGCTGGTGGGCGGACGCGATGAAGAGGCGAGGGGGCGGGGCGAGCTGATGATGCAACGCGAAGAGGCTAAGGAAACGAACTTGAGATACTGACGCTGTTGAGCCGGAAAGGTAAAGATTCAGCAAGAGAATGCAGAAAATGGTGGCTGGAGAATTCTCCAAAGCACTAGATTTGAGGATGAACCAGAAAAATGCATGCTATTGTATTGATATTCTCAACTCCTCAAAAGATACAAATTGTTTTTCTGTGTACAATTAATACTATTTTAAAGAAATGTAATGCTACTTCAGATATGTTTGTCCATATAAAAGCAGGTAGATGGTAATTTGTTATGAAATTAAAATGTAAATTCTTTTCAAACATAATACTAAAGAAAGTGAGAAAGAAAGAAAGAAAGGGGGAGAGAGAGAAAGAAAGAGGGGGAGAGAGAGAAAGAAAGAGGGGGAGAGAGAGAAAGAAAGAGGGGGAGAGAGAGAAAGAAAGAGGGGGAGAGAGAGAAAGAAAGAGGGGGAGAGAGAGAAAGAAAGAGGGGGAGAGAGAGAAAGAAAGAGGGGGAGAGAGAGAAAGAAAGAGGGGGAGAGAGAAAGAAAGAGGGGGAGAGAGAGAAAGAAAGAGGGGGAGAGAGAGAAAGAAAGAGGGGGAGAGAGAGAAAGAAAGAGGGGGAGAGAGAGAAAGAAAGAGGGGGAGAGAGAGAAAGAAAGAGGGGGAGAGAGAGAAAGAAAGAGGGGGAGAGAGAGAAAGAAAGAGGGGGAGAGAGAGAAAGAAAGAGGGGGAGAGAGAGAAATAAAGAGGGGGAGAGAGAGAAATAAAGAGGGGGAGAGAGAGAAATAAAGAGGGGGAGAGAGAAAGAAAGAGGGGAGAGAGAAAGAAAGAGGGAGAGAGAGAAAGAAAGGGGGAGAGAGAGAAAGAAAGGGGGAGAGAGAGAAAGAAAGGGGGAGAGAGAAAGAAAGGGGGAGAGAGAGAAAGAAAGGGGGAGAGAGAGAAAGAAAGGGGGAGAGAGAGAAAGAAAGGGAGAGAGAAAGAAAGAAAGGGAGAGAGAAAGAAAGGGAGAGAGAAAGAAAGGGAGAGAAAGGAAGAGAGAGAGTTGCTTTAGGCATATGTTCTGATCAACTTCACAAGATTTCAAAGAGGCTGATTATAACGGTATGTATAATCGGTAATGTATAATCGGCAAAATTATGAAAATTTAATTATGGTGTAGAATAATAGTACCTCAACTTTCTTTAAAGTTACATATGCCTGGATAGATGGAGGGTGTGGTATATCATTCCGGAGCGAGGTTGCACTCCTCTGTCGGTTGGCGGGCGGGGGGCGGCGAGCGTGGGAGGCTGCGCGTATTTTTGGCGGAGGCGACCCTGAATACGGGCTCCGCCCCATCTATGCATACAGAGCGCCCTGACAGACAGGCAGGCCGAGGCGACAGTTGACGGGTGGAAGGCGCTCCTGACGCATTCACCAACGGAACCTCTTTGCAAACAGATCTGCGCTCAGCTCGAAACCAGCCCACATGGATCAAAGTTGTGCCTAATCTATTGTAAAATTACGTTGCATTTTTTATTTAAAGGGAAGTGGAAAATTGGAAAAGTAAGCTACGAAGACTGGGATCTGTGAAAGTACGCTGCGCAAACTGGTTAATGGAATCGTAAATGCAAATTCATTTTCTAAACCAGTATTTTTTGTATTAGGCGATTGATTGATTAACATTTCGGGGTACTCGACTATTATGTTTATTAGTGTAGTGAATATTTTACTCCGAGAAGTGGCGATCTTCCACCCTCACTGGCATATGAGATCCGATACCGACCTCCCCGACAGTTTGCGGGGATTTCTCTTTTAGTTCCCTCCAAGTTATTCCCAGTCATCCCGAGCTATTCCCAGCGGGACAGCGTTCCAGCCAGGATAAGCTCTAAGCTCCCCGCGTGACAGTATGCGGACATGTGTGGTAGTGTAGTCCAGTAAGTGTGCGAGTGTGAATGGAAGGGGTAGAGAAAAGAAGATGGATGAATGATCATGCGCGGCTCGTGGCCCGTTAATTAGGATCCTGTCCCAGTTGATGTATTGATTAGCGTTTCTAGGCGCATCAACTGATATGGTCATTAGTGCCATAAGTGTAGTGTATGTTTTTATGGCGGGAGGTGGCGGAGATCTTCCCTCGCTGGCTGGCGAGATCCGCCACCGACCTACGTCTGCTTAAGGGGATTTTCTCCGTCATGGTATCTCCCACCAGCGGGACACCGACTCAGTCGGGACAAGCTCTAAGTTCCCGTCTTGTGTAGTAGTACAGTGCATGTGATTGTATGTGTATGTATGGGGAGGAAAAGCCAAAGAAGTGGAAGGAAGGAAGGAAGGAAGGATCGCGCGCGGTCTATGGCCCATTTTGTTGGGTACTGCTCCGGCATTCGCTTGGTGTTTATCCCAGAAACCCCGGGAAACTACCGATAGAACAGCCGGCCGCTAGAATTCTCGTCCAGACAGAGACTGCTTTTAACCTAGCTACTGTCGAAAATCCGAGTAGTCGAGTAGCCGTTGTCAAAAATGCCGAGCAGCTATTGTCTAAAATCCCGCCATCATCAGGACTCGAACCCTGGGACCACCCGCACAGGGACGATACTTTTCCTGCATTCGCCTGGAATTCATTAGGGAAACCACGAAACACTGCCGAACCGAGTAGCTGATCGCTAGATTTCTCCTCCAGGAATCGGCTGAATTCGACCTAGGTAGGTAATGTCAAAAATCAGTCACTATCGAAACTCGATTCACAGGATCTCTCGGTCAGAGTCCCTGAAGAGACTCCTTGGTGAACCCACCCGGTTGACCAGGAGCGATAACGACGATACCAACTTATAACTTTTGGGTGTTCTTGAGAAAGGTATCATTAATGGTAATATTACGCTTTCCTGTTGTGTCAAAGTGTGTACAAGGGAGACAATCTCGTATTGGTAGCATGTGTATTAAAAGCTATGAGTACTTTACATATTTCGTGATAAGAATTGTGTGAAAGTCCCACTCGAGATAATGTTTTCCTACGTTCTTTCCTCATTTATCTCCTTTCTTTATATCGTCTAAAGACATCGCCATATTTATTTCCTTATCTTTATCATCTTGATTTTCAAGTAAAAGAAGTTTTAGTGAACATATACGTAATATATCAACTCATTTTTTGTTTTTTGGAGGTTTGATGAATCCTATATTTTCGCGAATCTGAATCGCGAGAAGGGTTCTCTTATCGTTCGAAACTTTCAAATTCCTTCAGCTTAAATAATATCAAATTAAGTTGAGTGTTAATATTTTTATAATTTACCTTTGAAATACATTAATTTTCGATACCTTCATTCAATGAAGATAAATTATGGTTCTAAACTCCAAAAATGGTGATTAAATAACCTTATAACTCTTTAGAATTGTTTCGGTTTTCTATTTAATTTTAGAACTTATTTATTCTCTTACGTTATCTACGATATAATGATTGGTAACACTGTCGTTGAAATTCCCTCACGCAATGTATTGCGAGGTGACACGACATATTCTGGCTAAAGAAAGTTAAAGATAGTAGAGTTTCTTTTTAAAGACGCTCTTGTATTACATAACACTCAATTGATAGGTAAAACTGATACGATGTAGTAAAACCGTTTTTCATGTTGGGCAATATGCGTTTTTAATTAAAGCACAGCAAGGATTAGCATACTGTTGTTTAAAATTTATCTTTTCAAATCATGTAGGACATACAGCAGGGATGACCTGAATTACTAAATAATTAATATTAGTTATATTTGTGGTTTAGGTATTACTTAGAAGTAACTCACAAACATTCCCGAAGATGTTAGAGTATTTTAGTATAAAGTATCTGCATTGGGAACTGCTGAAGCCGACCAAATTCACAATCTAATACATCGCCCAGAATTTACACGTCACATAAGTCAGCATAAAACTTTCTTTTTAATGATGACAGAAAAATAATTTATGTCGTAAACAAAGAATCTAAGCAAACTGAAATTCAACTGTTATAAACTGCAACCTGTCCTTTCATTTGACAAATGAAACACCGTATGTCTTTCAAAATTCTCACTGGAGATGTAAATATGCAATAAAAATCAGATGGTCGAATGAATTTATAGCAGAAAACGAGACTTCGTTCGTTCTTGGTTTATTAAGCATGCCGGATTACAGAGATACTGCCGACCAAACTACGGAGTAAGTGAGGTGTCTTGTTGAATCCATCAAAATATATGTTACAAATATGTCCGACAACGTTTGAACTTGTTTTAGCGTTTCCTTTATTCTATTCATCAGTTCTTTTCTCGATAATTTTACTCGATTTTTGGTCAAAATTCCACCTTTGTTTCAAAATTGTTAATAGCACAGTAAACAAAAGAAAATAAATATAGTTTAAGAAACCTTAGCCCTTATATTTATATTTACACAGACAACACGTAATGTACTACGAAGCTTGCAATGCCCATCACATTTGGGTGTTTCGAGAAAACTGGGAGTAAACATTTTCAGGGCACTTCGGCAAGAATTTAAAAGAGTATCCTCAACTAGCGAGTACGAGTTTTAATTTATAGTTTGTCATTTTCTATCCACATTCATAAAATAAGAAAAATGTCCTTTAGATACAGGTTACGAATATAAGAATGTAAACAATTAAATTTTAGCATTAAGTTTTGAATATTTTTAATATATGTAAAACATAATATATTGAATGTTAGCTATGCAATGTACCGACTGGTCCATTTCAACTGGTTTTGGGAATATGTCGACAAGTGAGCATCAGATCAAGAAAAGTGGGTAATGATTTTTTTTTGTATCAACGGGGAAATTTTTTGTATCAAATTAGATTTCTGCCCCTCCCACCAGGACTGGGGAGGAGTAAAAATAAAATAGTAGTAGGGGAACGTCCGTTTTATATTCCAGATTAGTTTTTGCCGAAAAAAGTGTTACTTTTGTATTTAACGTTTTTTAGTTTTGTGGTAGATGACACTGTAATCGACAAAATGTAAACTAAGCAAAAAACATTGAAAAGCTTGTTTTCCTCTTCAATTGCACAAAAAATGAAAAACAGTGTTCAATAATTTGCAAAACGGGGCTTACCATTTAATTACTTCTTTTTTCTCACCCCCAGGGGGTGGGGGTCGAGTTTGGTATTGTGCCGGACGATACGAACGGGGCGAGCCAGGGCCCGACGATACGAACAACTTTCATGACCCACTTTTCGAGATATTTCCGTAATCAATTTTAAATGGAACACTATATACAGGCGTGGAAAATTTGTAATATTATGTAAAACTTCGTTTGAATGGAAGTTAACTTCAAAACCAAAACGTCTTTCGTAGAATGCCCTAACTATAGATGAGCTTGCATGATTGGTAATAAGTAATTGGATAGGGATCCGACTTAAGCTAAAAATGATCGGAATCCGATGAAATGCGATTCTGTCATGAATCTAATTTACAAGCAAGAATGCAATTAGAACCAACTGTTGTTTGACGCAACTTATCAGTTCTACAGAGCCCAAAATATCTAACGCTACATATTTTTGCATCTCTTGCTCTAACTGGAATTCCGAATTTTCTTTCGGAATCGGTAGTGGCCCATTGACATTCATGCAACCACATTTTGCAGAACCTTCGGTGAAACATTAATTGACGTCCTCAAAGCTCCGCCTCTATTGCCGACTTCCAGACGGAAAGGCGTCTATTTTTACCTGGGAAAACACTCATAAATAACCGACGCGCTTCCTGAGAGCAGAAAATAAATCCAGCCGTGCGTGTCTCCTGGCGTGGAAGACCGTGCAACATCAAAGAGGCCCCCGGATACGCAGCAGTCGATTATGCCCCGAAGGTAGCCAAGATGAATGAAGAGCATAATGGCGGACCATCCATCACCTGAATAGGGGCTGTCGGCGTGTTTACTTCGCGTTCTGTTAACATGTGATGCCTTGGATTTCCTGTGCAGTGAATGGATATTATTTCCTTTGAGGAGGGGAAACATGTGTTTTATCGTTGCTGCGACTAAATTTTTTGCAGAAAATGAGTAAAAAAGTAAGTCAATGTAACCTTGAAAGTATTTGGATAATTGACATGACACAATAAAAATTTGTGCATGTGAAATTTGTTCTTCGGTCAAAATACGACTCTGTAACCGGAAATTTACCTGTAAATTAATGTTACAGTATATTTAAACTCTCATAACTCCAAATTTGCAATACGTTCTTTTAAGTCAAAATCATAAAAGGTCGGTATCTCGCAAGATATTTGCCACACGAAAGAAATCCTTCAATGATATGTAACCTTGCATTGGAGTCGGCGTTCTCTATATGAATGAGGTATTATATACTCACAATTCATTAAATATTTTAATTAACATAAACATTACTTGAATTGATATGTCTACACGCACTAAATCATTATCCTGTTCATTATCACAGGATAAATTACAGTTTGCAAGAAATTAAAACATATGTAGCAGCTCTTTTGTCCACTCACGAAAATCCAGACACCTATTAGGAGCTATCTGACTAAATTTGAATTAAAGCTAGTGTTAGCTCCTACTATTTGAAAGTGTGTTGACATTAGAATTGTGATACTGTATTCATTTTTCTAGCTGAATGTGGATTCTTTGCTTTGAAAGCTTTGACTGTCTTTGGAGACTTTTGTGACAGTTTTAAGGATTACATGAATTACACAAAATTGGAATTTCAAGAAGACCGTCCACAAAACAACCATCGCATTTTGAAGACCAGATTATGGGGTCCTCTTAGGACATTCCGATCTATCGAACTTCAAAACTGGCGAGCAGCAACTCCCAACTCGCTGACCCAAGTGCTTAGCAGTGGCGACTTCAGAAGTAAGTGCTTCCTTCCGAGGTGGCACTCCGCCCAGCCTTTCCATTCCCGGATTCTCAGGCCATATTCCTTACCGCCCATAACAACCCTCAGCCCTTTAGTGCTGGCGAGTGGACCGTCTCGGGGACGCTATTTCGCTTTGGTGCCCGCTGCCCCGCCGCACCTGCTAACGCGCCCTTCGGAGCGTTACGACCGCAGCGCGGCGTAATATCCCGCAGAGTGGCGGTGTCTGTCGGCAAAGGGCCGTGAGGTAGGCGAATCTTGTTTTAGGTGGTTCAAGTGAAATTATGTGCCCAGGGTATGAGGTGGCCTACTTCTTGAATTACCCCGCAGGCAGACAGTCCGCGAATGTAACCAATGGCAGTGTTAAGAGAATGAATTATTATAGGCGGAGTTCGTGCCAACGGAGCGCGACAACGAATGATCACAATATATTCAGAACATCGTCCGTAAAAACTTGTTTACACCAATTCAAACATTTTTAAAGCAATTAAACCCCAAAATAGATATGTTCCATTTTTAGATGTCGTGAAAATAATGAGACTCTGAAGAAATTCCAATTAACATTGTTTTAAATACGAATATTTCATAATTCAATTTGTTGAAGGTAGTTTAAGAGTGAGTAAAAACTTGAGATCCATCAAGCGCAAACAGTTTTTTCTCACATAAGGGAATTCTTTGACAATATTCAACGGGTGAGATATCCTTAAAGAATCTCCTAAAAGAATGGCTCACGAGTTCTGTCCTTCCAGGCTTCGAAGAATGATCAGCCTCTGAACAAACCAGGACTATAGAAATTCTTCCGTAACGCACTACATACGCTTTGCTTTCAATACATAAACATGCTTATACCCATATGGTGATCACCTAGCTAGCCGCTCTCAGCTCTGCTCTGCTTACATTGTGTGTTCCCGTGCCTCATGTGTTTTATTTTTCAGAGTGCCAGTTTGCTATTGGACACTTTTCATGTTAGGTGTCGTGGTAGGGGTTCTTTTCTTTTTAATTGAAACCTCAATATCTAATTTAGTGTTAATTGCGGCCACATACAAGATTATTCGCTCTGCTTCCCGAGATTATCTTTCGACAACTATTCCGTGGTAGCGTTTCACAGTCTGTCAAGTCGATTAAGATTTTCACTTTAAAAATGGAGTTCTTCTGTTTGCTTTCCTGTAATTTCTGTCCAAACAGTCTATGCTTAAGCGTGTCATCATGTTCATCTTATAATATAATTCACAGACTATGACACTTCACTCTAATCTCTCTCTAAATACAAAAGTGCACAGCCACATCTCTAAGGCGCCATGTGATACACATGTTGTATAGTCCACTACCGACATGCCAAATTCGGTATGTCGCACAGTAAACTCGTGCTTGGAAAGGCTCCTCTGCTAGGGAATATTCTTATGGGCGTATGTTCTAAAATGGGCGTCTTCCTATGCTAACAGGTCACCAAAGCAACTTTTGTTGAGAGAAAAATATGGTCTTACAATCAAAAGAGCATTTTTTAAATTTTTATCACATATTTTCAAATTAATTTGTGCAAGTGTTTGCGCATTAAACATAATACTATATGTTTAACGCGCTAAAATATTTTTTAAATGAATAATACTTTATTATTATCTTAGGGAATGTGCGATTACATTCCAGTTAATCTCTCGATGTCTGATGATTTTGTATTTCTTGCCTAGTATTGGCAACGCGTCGGTTTTATTTCTTAAATGACATGTAGAGTGGCCTGTAGGATGGAGCTGCACCCTCTTAAGAAGAGCAACCATTTTAATTCAATTTCTCTATGTCCGTACCTGACACATTTGTTTAGAAATTGCAGACTAAAAAAAAAAAAAAGAATGAAGTGAATTGGTAGCAAGACGTTGAGTTATAATTTCACAGTGGTGTGCAAACATTTGGTGTGGCAAATGCAGTTTTAGACATATGGTTTTTTGAACATACGGTGCATAAAAACATAAAATCTGTCAATACATGTAAATGCATTACATTCCTTAAAGACATTTCCCTCTGAGAACTCCAATTAGAAACATCAAGAATATGCATACTTAGACGCAAACACTTCTATGCGCAAACATAGGAGAACACAGTCGCAATATATTTGGTTTAAAACTATTTTATTAGTTTAAAAAAATGATTGGATAAAACTAACTTAATTTTGAGAATTAAACTTTTAACTTTTTTACCACCCGGACAATAATTTCAAAACATGAATAAAGAATGATAGGGAAAACAATACTGATGTGATAAAGTAAGCTTGGCATCAATATTTTTACTACTTGAAGCATTTCCAACGAAAAGAACGTTACACCCAGAAAACACAATTTCATTCCAAGCAGAGATGCGTACTTTACACGACTGTAAAATAAATTACTACATACGTATTATAAAATTCCACTGATTTCAGTTTTTCTTGACTAGTAATAAAAATATATTTCTGCTGGGATTGACAAGAAAAGTAAAATCTACTACTCCAGTTTTTCATATGTTATATCTATAAAATAAAACTATCTACAACGCTCACAAAATCTCTTCTTTGATTGACATGACAGGAATTCATTTGTTCTTTTAAGACTACTTTTGTTTCGGCTTTACAATGAGACACGCATTTATCTTCTACAACTTACAACTAAAGTTTGTGAATCGGGGATAGTGAAACTAGCAAACTTCATCAATCCCATCGCATCGTTTCGTGGATACTGATGTAAAAACTAATTTATGTCATTTGCAGTATTAACAATTATTAGAACTCTTGTAAATATATTTCTCCTTCCTCCTCAAGACGTGTAAACTGCTCCTTCTTTATTCATGAGGGTGGATAACGAAGATCTCCAAGAGTTCTACCGTAATTAATTTTTATGATCTTCAATTCGCAAAGCAAAGCAAGGAATTCTACATTTCGTGTTGTTGGGGAAATTGGCTTTGAGAACGTCGCACAACCTAAGGAATGGGATAAAAAGTGAAGTAATAATAAAGCGAATAGTTAACAGAAGGGTAAATTACACCAGTCGACAGAATGGAATTTTTTGTGAAATCTCAATGGAAATAAACATGTAAAACTAATTTCCTGTGTTTTATACAAAAATAATATAGAAAAGCTCTAACACGTACAGTTCTTTTCTTATAACCATTTTATCACTTTTGGAGAAAACTAACCATGTAAGTAAAAACTACGAAATTTTATTAATATATTTAACTGAGTAAAAATGCAAAAAAATATTAACATTCCCTAAATACAATAAATGTCATCAATGTGATGTCAAATCTTTTTTCTTCAGAAACCATTAGAGGTCGCTATAAGTCCGGATTCCTTTGACCTTGATATCGGGTTTGCAAAGTCTTAATGTTCTTGTAGTAATTTGACGCTAATTTGGCAAACTTTCGCAGTAATAAATCTAAATGAGAATGCACCGAAATTATTTTTTTCATTACTTACATACTATGGGTTCAGTGCACTTCGGACTTCTAGACTCCCGATAATTCTAATGTTATATTTAAATAAAAATATCTGCACAAACAAAATCCTGAATTTGAAATAATTGAAGGGAAGAAAAAGATGAGACACACTTGTCACAGCAAGCCCCCCGATTTTCTCCCGTTAATATTAATATCACGATTTTGGTGAGATTGCGGGTTATCTTGTTAGTGAGAAGATGCTCTGTGCTTGTGCATATTTATGAAGAGCTTCGTGTAGTTAGATTGTTCATTATGCTCGGGCACTTAAAATTTTGTCCTTTTGCCCGACTCCACATGGGATACACCAGGTATCCACACGTGCCGACACACATGTAGGCTTCAGCGCTCGGTCGCTGCCCCCTGTACTCGCGGTCGGGAAGAAACAGCGCGAAGATGGGCGTGGCGGAGCGGGGGGGGGGGGCGGGGGGGGCGCGGCGCCAAGAGGCTTCAGGAAAACGAGACACGTAATTCGAGAAAGAATCCAATCTCCTGCCGCGAGGGCGATGCGTGGCGATGAAGCCGCTCGCGCGCCGCCGATAACAATCAGCCTCCACGCGAGGCGAAGCGCCCTAGGATGAAACACGCCACGTGGCCCCCGCCGCGCCGCCTCCGCGCGCAGACTCGCACTGGCAGCGCGCAACGGGAACAGGCTTTTGAAGCGCGTAGCGAAATAGGACATTTTACTACGTTCAGGCGGCCTGCACAGTACTTTGCACTTTCACTGACCTCGGGAGCCACGCGCGGGCCTGTCGAGAGAAAAGCTAGGAAGGGTGGTGATGAGTCCCATTCTAGGAGTGGGGACCACCAATTAGAATGCGCAATTCGAACCGTTGCGCAGAAATTGAAATAGCAATGGGCGAGATTATAGACTGTTACCTACAGTTCAAGTAGTATGGCTTTTTGTATTGTATTGGAAAAGTACGTGGTCCATTTATGACAATGTGAAATTAGAATTTAAATCGAATTAGACGTACATATGTGATTTTGACACCGAGTATTATAATTACTTGTTGGGTTGATAATGTAGTTCGCTTTGCTACAATGTAATTACAACTTCAGTATGGTGCTAAATACAAGATTGTAATATTGAATTGTTTTTGTTTGAAGATCGCAGTGATAAACTTGTGATTAACTATGTTTAATTAAATAAGACTTCTATCAAAGATAAAAAATGTAATTTTAGAAACCAAAATTTTCTTCTGATCTAATTTCTGTCAAAAGTGCATTAAAGATTTACAATACAAAATCAAGGAACACTTTATTCTTAATCGTTTACGACATCGAATAAAAAACTAGGCCCTTTGCTTTCGATTTAAGAAGACCCATAATAACCTCTTGATTACCCTAACGTATCGTCAGAAAGATTTGCTTGTTGATATCTCTCATTTAGATTCATAATAAAGGGAAATAACAATATTTGTATTGGCCATTGTATGGCATTCCACCTCTTCCTGGAAATGCAAATATTTCATTTATATGTCAATAATGACGTGAGAGGTGCTCTCAAATTTCCTTTGTTTTGATATCATTTGGAGAATATAACATTATACGAAAAAATAAATTATTAAATCGCCAATTTTTGTTAGAATTAAATAATATTTTGTTAGAAAAGGACACTGCTTTAAAATATTGTTTAAGAGTCACAATGAGCATGAACTAAAAAAAAAATTAAAAAGGGAAAATATGACGTTACACAGCAGTACACTGAAGAACCCAAAATGTGAATTATGGCCCTTGTAGCTAAAAATATCGGAAATTACCCATTTAAATACTAGTAAGTGGGCAAATAATTCCGACCATTGCATTAGACGCTCAGGCATTCAATCTACACCCCGCGGCGTCCCCTCTATGCAAATGGCAGGTTGCTCCCCTCCCCTCAAAAGTGCCTACCCCCACTACTTGCACTTTCACTGTTTTTGCGAGCAGCCGTTCGACTCTTGAATGCAGGATGCCCGCGGAAACAGGCGTTGCGCAGAGCTGTGTTAAGCTTCATTGCATAGGCAGGCCTATGCGTTTTGAAAGCGAGCCACATCAGGAGCGAGCTTTAAAATGTGAACGAATGCAATAAATCAACATTATAAACTAATTGAAATCACTATTTTTGTGTAATAAGTTTATAAATTCGGAAATCAAAGATTTTTTTCAGTAACACCTTTCATAACTGAAGTTTTGTTGTGAGCAACCAGAAGTGAAGGGTTTTTGATATTTGTGCGAAAAACGGTGATTCCCTCGTTGTGATTCGCTGCATGATCTCATAATTGTCTGTGCCAATGACGCCAACATGTCAATCTTTAGCACAAAATTATTTTTATACCCAAAATTATTTTTATATAATGATTTCTTACAATTACCTGGTGGGGCTACAACAGCACATACTTTCACGCATTATTTATAAATTTGCAATTTTCGGAAATTCAGAGTTCAACCTAAATGAGACTAGCTATTCTTTTAAGCATACCTTCTTCTACCCGTGACAAAAAATAAGAAAAAAATTAAGAAAAAAATGTTTATTTTTTAATTGCCTATATTATGCGCCAAATTGCACGAAAACTACTCATATTTTCGAAAAATTGTACATGAACTTATCCGCCTTTAAAACGGGTTGCATTGAGGAAAAAACCTCTTATCATCAATATTATAGTTGAAGGAAGACGCCCAAAAATTGCACTTTTGCAATATTTAAAAAATCTGGGATTTCAACGATCATGAAACTCACACCAATCTCTTAAGCGTGCTTTACGCCATTCAAAAACAAAGCTTAAAAAAGAAAACGGCTCGATGTTTTAAAAAAATTGACAATATTTTTGAGGCTTCATGTAAAGAACCCACAAAAATCAAAACATCCATTTGAAACTCGCAAAGCCTCGAGTTCATTCAGATCAATTGGGAAATATCAGTTTAGAAGAAATTGACTGAACAGTTAAGGCGTTGGCGTTGACCACAGACGATCTGGCCGACGGGGAGACCGAGAGAAGTTTTCCTGTCAAACAATTTTTCGGTGTCATGGATTCTGGATACCATCTGTTAGACGTTTTTTCTATATTCAGCAACAGGATTTCTCCACTTTTTCGTTGCCAGGGCCCGACAATAATTATTTTCCAACCGCAAATTGCCCGTTTTCGGGCACAACTTTATCTTCTAACGAAGTACGTTCATAAGGGCGGGAAAGTAAAAAGATCGTTTGTAATGCTGGTACACCAAATATTAAATTACCTGGTAGGGAGTAGGACACCATATTGCTTGTTTGAATTTTGGAACTTATCTGAGGGCAAAAATATTGACAAGCTGAAATCTGTACTCTCGTCTTCGACTTGATATTTATGGTACTCGAAAGTAGGATATAATGAACTCAAATAATCCATGCATACATTCCGTCTAATTACTAGTTTTTGAATGAGTTTTAGGCTGTAAAATATATTTTATGCCACGTTTATTTACGAAAAATTAGTTCATGCCATGTGAGTTATTTTCAATCATGATTTATAATATTTTGCTTATTTGTAATAACAGTACATATTTATATACGGATCTAACTATTGTATTTCAAAGAGTGTACGATATTCACACTATATATTTCTCATCAGGAAATCAATTCTTTACATAAAATCAATTTAATTTGCATTTGTTTGACAAAATTTACCTGACCTCATACACACACATACATACAAATAATTTACATCTGCATTTCAAATAACAGGTTATTGTAACAATTCAAAATATTGTTAATTGTAACAAAGTCGCTACGTAGCTCTCATCAGAAATCTACCTGTATAATACAGAGGTATCCTTTTGTATGTGTACTAATGAAAAGCGGCTGACAGTATTTGTGGCCTAGTTGAAATAGCAAATAGTAATTGCAATTGCAATTCTGCATATTAGGATCCATGCGAAAGAGCATTGACCGAGGAATAGTCTCATTGGAACTGTAAAATCGTTATTGAACGTATTCAAGGCGAACACGTGTCCGAATATCAAATCAATCTCCATTGAATCTCATCAGTAATGAGAGAATCCTCTATAATCTAACTCTCTCCGAATCGCACGCAAATATTAATTACACCTGTATCATTTTCCTCTCTGTGTTCAAACAATAATGAGAAGTACAGATTGTTTTGGAATAAAAATGTTATTAAATATATTGTCGATTCTGATAAGATTATTTTCTTTAATATATTTCAGGTTATCAATGATTGACGGCAATAACTCGAAATTTTTTGAACTGACATGCTACATGTATGAATGTAGTTTTGAAAATTTCCGAATTTACTACGATGCAGAATCAGGTACGTTGACGTAGTAGTTTGAAATTGAAGCTTCGTAGACCGCGAAGTCCTAGGATCAAATCCTGAGGGTGGAAGATTTTCGACACCAATATCAAATACCCATCATTAGAGTCAGGGATTGGGCTCAAACCTCACTACCTTATAACACACCCTCATGATTTCCGTTAGTATACCAGTACGCAAATGACAGCTCCCGAACTCGGCTGTGGCGCCATCGGAGAGAGCTGGGAAAGAAATCTCGAAAAAAGGATGAACGTGAAAAAAAAACACTTTGCGAAAATGGCAAAAAAATGCATCGTCCCCCACAAGCCACTATCGCCTGCTCTCTCTTCCGAAGGGATCTGAACGCTATCGCTTGAAGGTGGTGCAGGATCGCCCCGGAGGGAGAGCATCCATTCGCAGTGATTCTGCGAAATGCGGCGGGACGAGGTCGTCCCTGCCGCCACCGCACAGCGGTCTCCTGCCTGAAAAGGGCCCAAACTGGATCATTGAATTGAATTGAATTGAATTTGCCTTATTTTACGTGGCGAGACTCGGGCCATCAGGCCCGCTCTTCCGTCTGACCACGCTAATTTCGGTAAGCTCCCTTCACCAACTAGAGAAAGGAGGTATTTCTTGGGCGAGAAACAGGCGATTTGAATTTAGCTCAGAGGCGTCATTTAGGCTTGAGGATCTTTTACATGCAAGTAAATCTACGAACATGGGACAGCCGGCTTTACTTCCCCTCCGAAGGAAGGCGTACGAAGGATTTTGTCGCCCCTAAAAATCCACGGCTTCGACCGGGTTTGAACAGGTATAACAGTCCGGTACGCTAACCGTCACACCATCGCCGCCGCGGACGGACGGATCATTGGACGTGCCCAACACCACGATTAAAACGTCTGATAGAATTTGCTGCAGGAAGTTCTTGTGAAGGAATGCATTTTGAATTCCAATGCAATATATGCCGCGAGAGGCAGCGCAGGACATCATATGAAGTCACTGCAGAGCGTCTAATCAATAGCTCCTATGGCTCGACTACAATGGTGACATGATTTTCAAACCTAGCTGCATAGCTAGGCCGCATACAGCCGCTGCCTGAAGACGAATTCTAGCGGCTGCTATGATTCGTAGTTTCCCGCCATTTCTCTGATCAACACCAGGTGAATGCCGGAGTAGCATCCTAAGGAACGGCCAGTGGTCGGACTAATGATAATAACAGTTGATGCGCCCGGAAACATAAAATAATTCATAAATCAATAACAATGTAAGTTTTTAAACATTTTTTATTTTATAGTATTGTTAAATTTATATTTTTAAGTTCATGTAATACGAATTTTCAGTTGTCGCAATTTTTAAAGGGTCGGATCATTTTGCCTGTACGGGAATATACCTGTACTTGATCTTTGTTTTGTATCACATACAATTGTTGCAGACATGTTTTTGGTGGCGAGTTTTAGTTGGCCGTGAATGCTTATTTAGTTAAAACACGTTAAAGTGCTAATAGGCTGTTTGCCAAATTGCTTCGGTAACTCAAGGGTAATACAAAATGAAGGATGAAATACATTTTAAAAGAAATACAAAATAATTTCGGTGTAATTAATGTAAAATGTAAAATTTATTTTGGAGAAAGTTATAAACAGTCATGTAGTATTTTCGCTATTAGAAGGAAAGCAGTTTTATTCGGCTAAAGCTTTTATAACATTCGAAAATAAAAAAAAATAAATATAAAAAATACGTAATTTTCAAGCTCTAGTCATTTTAATTTTCTGTAATTGATATGCAATAACAAGTATTTCTTAAAAGGCTTTTTTTGCCTGCGAGCGCGTTCGGGGCCGGCTCCGTACCAGAGCGCGAGGTCGCAGGGCGTATCGAGGGCGGGCGCCGCACCGCGTCGCGTCGCGTCGCGTCGCGTCGCGTCGCGTCGTTGCCATGCTCCGCACGCGCGCGCCCCCGCCCCCGCCCCCGCCCGAGCACGTGTTCCACTCAAAGAAGCGGCTCATTATAACTTAATAGCTGCCTCGGGGCGGCTACCTAATGGCCGGATTACACCTGATCCTCGCACGGTGAGCACCAAGCTCATTCGATGACACTTCGTTCAACTTTGTTAGCGACAACACGGGAACAGCGCTCGTTTTGTAACATTCGTTCCTTATTTAGTTGCCCCACGCAAATTGAAATGAAAGGGTTTTGATGAACATGATCCTCGTACATTGTTTTCATCATAGATGCGTTATTACTATATGATTTTCGGTTTTTAATTATATTTTCGTTGTCATTGCTTCTTTCTTCAGTCTTGAACTGTATTTTATGAAATTTCTTTCTGTGTGCACTGTGTCTACTGTATAAATACATTCAGTATCTTGTGTTTCTTTTTAATCTGCTCTTTACTTTTTCTTCTCACCCACCACTTTTTTTTCTTTTTTCTTTTGCAGAACTTTCTTCGCTGCAGTGTATTTTCACTAACTAGCTGATGCATCCTTTAGACGTCCTTGGTATATTTTCTTCCTCCCCTATTCCTGCACGGCAATATTTCTAGCTTATGTTCACCCACAGCAAACAGAGCAGTCTTTCCACTTTGCTTTATTGGATCTTGAACACGTGCAAGGAGAATCTGCAGCCTCTTGCTCGCAATTCGTCACGCTTGGATATTTTCTCCGCAATCCTGCCCTCGGAGCTCCATAAAAGTTTCAACTAGACAAGTAAACATCGCCAAGAACAAAATTTTTGCTTGTTTATCTCTTTAAAATATACCGCGTTTACAAATATTCATATTCATATGCAATTTATGTCATGACAAGCTATTAATATGAGGAATTTTTAGACGTCTACATTTTATTTCATATCTTTTTTTACCAGAGAACGTCTGTTCTATAAGCCTATTTTAAAATACATTTACCGAAGAATTATACCATCATAACTTTCGGTTCAGAGTGAAACCAAATGCTCATGATGATTTATATTTCTCATAAAAGTTTTGTAAAAAACATTAATCGAAATTTATTCATTTGAGAGCACATCTCCAAAATAAAAATAAATTTTGAATTCATGATTTATATTGTACTGCATAGAAACGTATTTTACTGGTAATGCCACTTCCTTCACTTCTCACTTTTCAGCAATGCACTATTTTTACAAATTTTATTCCATCCCCATTGGCACTAATTACTATTGAACTGTTATGGTTATTTCATAATAGTGTACAGAGGAAAGCCTGAAATCGCTTGAGAGGTTTCAGTGACAGAAGTTCAGAATTCTGGAGGAATCAATTCAATCATAAAATTCAATACCGATTTAAAAAATGTATATTAACGAAAATAAGAATTATTAATTTCAAAAGAATTCATGAACTTATTATGAGAAGAATTTGAATCAGTATTCTCAGTGGTTTAGTTTCGCAGTGTTTAGAAACTTATCTACAAGCTTTATTTCATCTTACTTTATGAAAAATTTAATGTCCTTCTATTCCAGTGATGTCAAAATGCTGTCAAACAGTTTCAATATAGTCACCCCATCCATCTTATATTAAAAGTAAGATTTTTTGGATATCTGAAACCATTTTGAATATTTGAGACCAAAACTCGGAGTCTTGGTCAGGAAACTGTGACATAGGAAGTATTTTAGATTCAATAGGAGAAATTTGTCTAATTTGGACTAGTTTTGTATTTTACATCTCAATGGTTTTAATAAAGATTCACTTAAAGCCATACTCTTCAAAACAATGTACAATTTACGTACCCTAATTACAAAATATAATATTTTAATTACTTTGTTCTGGTAAATAGAAAAAACAATACAGCGTGTAATCAGTTCCAATCGGGATCCCGGTTGAGTAATTTGGACTCCTAGTCTCTTAAGTTGAATCTCCAACGTAATACAAAATTGATAAGGAACAAATTCGATGAATAGTGCTTATTGAAAATAAAAATTATACAATTAAGGTTGATAGTAAAGAAAAATAAAATAGTTAAATTTATTGTTGAAATAAAATAATAAATATGATTTACAGAATGAATTTCGTACCTCATTCTAACGATAAAGATAATATATAGAAATTATGATTTAAATACATAAAAATAAGTTTGCCAAACGGTCTACCTCCTTCTAAATTTGCGGAACAACCCTCACCAGTTCAATTTAGGAAATTAGTTCAAATATGAAAATAGATAATGCTGCACAAGAACATTTCAAATTAGAACTACTATGCGTATTTAGATGTTAATGCATACTTGTAACGTGTAGCATAAAATTTTCTACTTACTCCCTCTCCACACATTGGCTTACAATACACACAAGTTATAAGGCACATATGAAAATGTGGAACAGTGACCTACAGTCACCTGCCACTTTAAATAAATCGAAGTATACACGCCTACCTGGTTGTAATATCACAATGAAAATGAAGATGAACGGGGCTCAGAAGACCTACGCCTACAATTTATAAGGTATGGCGATTCATAGACCGGCATATTAGGCATACATCAATATAAAATACGTATAACTGGCATCCATTCTTCTCAACCCCTGCAAGGAAGTTGTTGATCAAAAGGTGTTGTACAATCGCCACCACTGCAATCGGTGTCGTAAAGCGCCACCCGATTCGGCGGGCGGGCGGGCGGGCGGGCAGGAGGCGTGCCGCCTGTACTCACCGAGCATCCGGATGACGTAGGCCTGGTTGGCGCTGGCGGAGGTGCGCGCCTCGGGGGCGGAGGGGGCTGCGGGGGCGGCGGAGGCGGCGGCGACGGCGGCGGCGGCGCTGCTCACCGACGCGCGCTTCGCGTCGCTCAGGACGCGCGACCGGCGCAGCCGCAGCCCGATCAGCACGTACAGCACCTGCCGGGTGAGAGCCACGCCTGCACTTGGCGCGCCGCCGCAATTGGCGCGTTGCACATGGCACGTGGCACGTGGCACATGACACATGGCACATGGCACGTGGCACATGACACATTGCACCTGGCACATGGCACGTGGCACATAACACATGGCACATGACACATGGCACATGACACATGACACATTGCACATGGTACATTGCACATGGTACATTGCACATGGTACATTGCACATGGTACATTGCACATGGTACATTGCACATGGTACATTGCACACGGTACATTGCACACGGTACATTGCACACGGTACATTGCACATGGTACATTGCACATGGTACATTGCACATGGTACATTGCACATGGTACATTGCACATGGTACATTGCACATGGTACATTGCACATGGTACATTGCACATGGTACATTGCACATGGTACATTGCACATGGCACATTGCACATGGCACATTGCACATGGCACATTGCACATGGCACATTGCACATGGCACATGGCACATTGCACATGGCACATTGCACATGGCACATTGCACATGGCACAATGCACATGGCACAATGCACATGGCACATTGCACATGGCACATTGCACTTCGTACATTGCACATGGTACATTGCGCGTGGCGTATGCTGACTGTGATCTGGCTGGGTGACGCAGAGTTCACGGCTATGCACATTGTCAGCCCGATGATGCAACCCTGAACGTCGATATGTATGACTATTGCATTTAATCAATACGTAAAATGATAGTTACGATTTTACAACCCTTTTTTTTCATTCCACAAACATGTGTGAGGAGGATTGCAAAGGAAGGAGAACGGTAGAAACAAAATCAGAACTGATAGTAGCTTACGAAGATTGTTTCTCTGATAACGAAGCTCAGATCTACCAGAATTATCTTCATATTTATCAATGTAGTGTTTAATTTGTGATTGCATGGGTAAACAAAACGAACACGTGGTCCTGTTTATATGCGAGCAGTATTTGTATTTAGTCATTATATGTCCCGGTAAGGGCAAATGGCCTCGGCGCCGTTAGATCCCGGGGATCCTAGTCGGTCCAACCAAAAAACTGCGATGTCTCGTATTCGCTTAACGTTCGGGACTTCACGCAGTTAACGAATTCAGCTAACGACGCCGGTTTCGCGGTCTTGGCCTTTCAGTAGAACAAACCCAGCATTCGCCTGGAAGACCGAGGAAAACCACGAAAACCCCGTCAGGATGGCCGGAACCTGGACCTCTCGATTGCGAAAACAACGCGCTACGGCCTGAGCCACTTCGCTAGGTTAATTTGTGCTCCACTAAACTATAAATGTTTGAATCATCTCGGTGCACAAAATGATTTGTGATACAATTGACTTAAATGTACACCTACTAACCAGGTAATGCTGATGGTCTGAAAACAAAAAGTTCTAGTTGTATGCGTTATCACGTGCATGTGTGCGCACAACAAAGTTTTTGACCATAATTTATCGTGCGGATAAATTGACATATAATATTATAGTAATTTACGTTTTAAAGACGTAAACTATGACATTACCAGTATGATGTTACGAGTTAAACGAGTAATGTAAGATTTCCACCCCTTTGTCGTCACACTTTTTTTATTTCATACTATGTCGCATTTCCTTCCTTTTATTTTAAATTGATATTGCAATATTTCAAAATGTATGTGCGCCAATAACAAAAATGTTCAAGAAGCCAGAGTCCCTTTGAATCTTAATATCTATAAAAGTATTCCAATGCACTGAACATTTTAAAATGGAATGGAAAAAATATTAAAAGAAAGAAAAGTAATGAAGTAAAAAAATATTTATTGTAATGAAATTATCCATAAAAATATCGTTAGGTTTATATTTTTAATTACTCTTCGTAATACACCTCAAAAACTGTTAAATATCTCAAAGGCAGCATAAGAGCGACAAATCATATCTAATGGAACAACATAAACCCAACATATCCTCCATTAGTCTTCAAGATAATAATTTCTACATCCACCAGCATGTTAAAACTACTGCAAATACCCCTTTCTATTCCCTTTGCCATCTACCTTTCGTAGTAAGTCGCAAATTTACAGGAACTCAGCTGATGCAGCAACTCACCGTGATGAGCGTCATGGGCGCGACGAAGAACACGAACGTGGAGCCTTCGAAGGCGTGCGGGATGAGCACGCGCTTGATGGAGCACATGGTGTAGTCGGGGTGCAGCACGGTTCCATTGGAGCTCCGCGCAGGCACCACGCCGAACTGCGACGCCTGCGGCACGGCCAGCCCCAGCGCCAGCAGCCAGATGCACAGCACGAAGCGCACGGCGCGCGACAGCCGGGACATGGCGTGCGCCTGGGGACACGAGAGAGCAGATGCGATTAGACGAGGCGACGCGAGGCACGGCCAGCCCCAGCGCCGGCAGCCAGATGCACAGCACGAAGCGCACGGCGCGCGACAGCCGGGACATGGCGTGCGCCTGGGGACACGAGAGAGCAGATGCGATTAGACGAGGCGACGCGAGGCACGGCCAGCCCCAGCGCCGGCAGCCAGATGCACAGCACGAAGCGCACGGCGCGCGACAGCCGGGACATGGCGTGCGCCTGGGGACACGAGAGAGCAGATGCGATTAGACGAGGCGACGCGAGGCACGGCCAGCCCCAGCGCCGGCAGCCAGATGCACAGCACGAAGCGCACGGCGCGCGACAGCCGGGACATGGCGTGCGCCTGGGGACACGAGAGAGCAGATGCGATTAGACGAGGCGACGCGAGGCACGGCCAGCCCCAGCGCCAGCAGCCAGATGCACAGCACGAAGCGCACGGCGCGCGACAGCCGGGACATGGCGTGCGCCTGGGGACACGAGAGAGCAGATGCGATTAGACGAGGCGACGCGAGGCACGGCCAGCCCCAGCGCCGGCAGCCAGATGCACAGCACGAAGCGCACGGCGCGCGACAGCCGGGACATGGCGTGCGCCTGGGGACACGAGAGAGCAGATGCGATTAGACGAGGCGACGCGAGGCACGGCCAGCCCCAGCGCCAGCAGCCAGATGCACAGCACGAAGCGCACGGCGCGCGACAGCCGGGACATGGCGTGCGCCTGGGGACACGAGAGAGCAGATGCGATTAGAGGCGGCGACGCATGGCACGGCCAGCCCCAGCGCCAGCAGCCAGATGCACAGCACGAAGCGCACGGCGCGCGACAGCCGGGACATGGCGTGCGCCTGGGGACACGAGAGAGCAGATGCGATTAGACGAGGCGACGCGAGGCACGGCCAACCCCAGCGCCAGCAGCCAGATGCACAGCACGAAGCGCACGGCGCGCGACAGCCGGGACATGGCGTGCGCCTGGGGACACGAGAGAGCAGATGCGATTAGACGAGGCGACGCGTGGCACGGCCAGACCCAGCGCCAGCAGCCAGATGCATAGCACGAAGCGCACGACGCGCGACAGCCGGGACATGGCGTGCGCCTGGGAACACGAGAGAGCAGATGCGATTAGACGAGGCGAAGCGTCGCACGGCCAGTCCCAGCACCAGCAGCCAGATGCACAGCACGAAGCGCACGGCGCGCGACAGCCGGAACATGGAGTGCGCCTGGGGACGCGAGCGCAGACGCAATTAGATGAATCCAGGCGTGACGCGGTGCGCGCTCTCTGTCTGGGGACCCGAGAAAGCAATGTGAATATGTAATTGGAAGAACCGTCGATGCGGTGAGCAAGGGGTTCGAAGGGAAAATGTGACACGTTGCAACCGGAACATTACGCGCATCTCAGTTTACACAACAATGTGTCATTAGAAGAAGCAATCTTAAGTGCTTGTGAACTGTCCCTAGCCAGCTTAAATCTGTAATGATGCGTACGGCGTGTGACAGTCGGGATATGTCTTGCACCCGGGGACACGAGAGCAAATGCAATTAGACGAAGCGCGGCGTGGAACGACTGTCTGAGGCCCGGAGAAAGCGATGTGAAAAAGCAATTGGTAGAAGAGGCTGCGCGGGGAAGATGTGGTGAGCTAGGTTCTCAAAAGGCGAATGCTGCACGTTGCAACCGAAACTTTACGTGCGTCTCAGTTCTCACAATAGTGTACAACGAGGAGATGAACTCACCAGTACCTCTGAATACGTTGTGGCCAGCTTAAGTAGGAATTGACGTGGACGGCGTAGGCAATCGGGTAATGCCGTACAGAGTACCAACACGGAGCTTGCTCATGTGAGCAGGTGAGGTATGAATATTTAAGTCCCGAAAGGATCAATGTTTGGGCGTCAATTCACTTTGGAAAACGAATCTCTTTCATCAGAAGGCAGCGCGCAAGTATATTTCAATGAGTGAATATGGTATCGCTGCGCGGTCCGCGGAAACGATTATAACACGCCTGACTTGGAACGAAATGGCGCAAGCAGAAGATCATTCTGTTTGAGGTCTTACGATAAAATATTTTTTACATTCCTCTTTTCCGTCAATAATACAATTTACTGGGCAGAATTACAGAAAATGATTTTTGAAATGAATTATTTTGGTAATAATTGTCTCTACATTTTGACACATGAGCATTTTGAACAATTCAAATGATTGAAGAAGAAATGATGGATCATTATCTGGCGAATGCTGGAACAGTACCTTAACAAACTGGCCAGAGAGACAGCGCGATCCTTCTTCATCTTTTGTTCCCTTCTCTTCCCTTACACACACACACACACACACACACACACACACACACACGCTCACGCACACACGCACACGCACACACACACACACATCCATGCAGTACACTATCACACATAACGAACTACCAAACCATATCATGGACTGTTCCGGCTGATGCGATGCGTGCCACCCCGCTTAGAAAGATACCTGGAGAGCGAAACCCCAGCAACACACTATGTAGGTCAGCGCCGGATACAACGCCACCTCTCAGGATATATAGTACACGCAGGATGTATATACGAGACTAATGAGCATAATAGGTGATGTTCCCGGAACACTGTATCAATCAAACCTGTGAGCAGATAATATAGTCAGTTGTTGGGCAGATGAGGAGCTAGTGCAGAGTTTTCCAACTGGCGGAGAAATGACGTCAGGGGAGTGTGCCCATCCTGGATAACGGGCGCGGAGAAGCAGTGTGAGCAAAGGGGGGGGGCGGAGGGACATTGCCTATGATTAATGCAACAATAATAGCCCATTTATGCGGGTTAATTTTCTTTCGATTTGGGAAGAAATGCTTCTGTAGATACCGTAGTTTGTAGATACCGTAACAATGACGAAGTGTTTAGCGAGTTCGAAAGTACTACAGTATGTTAAAAATTTCTACCTACAGAGGCAACATTGCAACCCAGAGAAACCCACTAGATGAAGATAATTTCTGACAATTGATAGATAGCCTGCAATCATGAGATGAGTAAAGGATTTTGCAAATGGAAGATTATGAAAAACGTACTGAATATCACGACAACATTTTCAAAGAAAACTTTATAATGAAGCCTGGAGTCCAACTTCTCCCATGTTTCCCCTCCCGGTTATCTATTTTTATATAATATTTGTTAACATTAATTGTTAGTTCGGGACGAACTAACACTTCCCTTGCTCGCCGTCTCGGCTTGGAACAGGAGAGCAGATTTTTGTGACGTCACAGATCATTGAGTTGGCAAGTACTGAACAAGCGTTTGGATCATGGCATTCACCTGATACACACGAAATGGTTTCTGCATTTTAAAATGTTGTTTTATGATGGACTAGAACGACAGAAAGGATTACAAGAATTATAGACTCACTATACTTATTATTATAAACAACAAACTCTCAATCCGGTCAGCCGGCCAGACGGTCATCTGAAGTGCAGTGCACTCAATACTTACCAATGGGGTTAATAACATCTCAAGTCGACAATAATATTTCGGGTATTTGAATTGTATATAAAGTTCTGATATCCAGGCGTTATAAAACCAAAAAGTTACAAAGAACATTCTATGGGAAACTGTGCTTCTGAGGTTAAAATGTTATAAGAATTATTTATTGCTAATATAATGATGAACTCACGATGATTATTGAAAAACAAATAATAATGCAGAGATGTGAATACAAAAAGCATATCTAAATATTTCCTTATTATTATCAACTTACGAGAACCCAATCAACAAATACATTGATTAAACATAAAGAAAAAATATCAGAAATACTTCAAAAATGTTTTCAGATGAGGTACATTTGATTCGATAGTATATCGCCACTCATTTCACCAATGTGTTATAAAGAATACGAAGAAATTAAGATTCATTTCTTGCTGTCTGCCTCTGAACATTGTTGTGCTTCGTACTACGTCCTTATACTTCGTACTTGGGGAAACTGGTAAACAACGAGAAAAAAGAAAATCACGGGACATTAAGCGTTTACCAAATGTGTGAATATCACTAAATTTGTCGCATTCTTCTGACCCTGTTGGATTCCATAACCAGTTTCATATACGTGTTTACTTGGCAAGTGTATATATGGCAAACGCATTAGCAGCTACAAGATAAAGAACTGGAAACATAAAACGCAAATATTTAACTAATGAGAAATGTGCAGGAGACTGAATATTGGACGAAATTTGCTGAGTATGTAAAAAGAAAATCTCCTTTAATTGTTTTCATCACAAAGACTAGTTTCTCAATCTGAGCTTGGAAAAGAAGTACCATTTGAATATCTTTAATTTACGCATGTCAACGGTTCAGCTATTGGAAAAGTCCCAACCCGCGTCACGCAGCCTTCTCATCGCGTCTGTAACTTTCTAGCATCGGAACGTACTTGCAGGTCACCAGGATCAAATATATTTCGACCTAACACCTGTTTGGCTGTTCGAGACGAATTTACGTCTAAAAATAATACCAGGAAGAGTTTCAGGAATGCTAAGAGCATGGACGTGGAGACAATCCATATAAATAGTATATTAAAGCAATGTCGTTGATTTATGTAGCTGTAAGCGAGTATTCAAAACATGGAGCATAATAAATGGAACTCCAATTATTTAGCATATAATGAACATATCTTTAGACCCTAAAGCTTTGTTTTAGCTCATGTTTCATTTGATGTTATTCTATCCGAAGTATGATGGTTATCCAGGAAAAATGACAGTTTGTTTGCAATAATTTGTTTAAAAAATTTGTTTCAAAAAATGTACTTTTTTTCCATAAGAAAAGTTTATTTTACTTCTCCACACAATCACCACATTTGACACTTATAGTATCTGTGTATGAGCTTCAGTACTCCTGTGTTGCACTCGTGGGCCTCTAACGTATTGAGACATATTCACTGCAGTCTTCAACTCGTCGTCACTTATTTCCGCCAAGCAGCTTCTTTCAGGTTCGTGAAAATGTTAAAATCGCTAGGAGCAGACCATAATCTGGATGTCGGAAAACTTCCCATCCAAATTGATCCAGAAGTTGTTTGGTTGTTGCACCTGTGCGAGGGCAGGCATTGTAGTGAAGCAGCAGGACACCGCAACAAAACTTTCCACGCATTTGATTTTAAATGGCTACCCGTTATTGTTTTAATTGTTCGCAATAAAGATTTGCATTGGTATTAGTGTTTTTTGGTAAGAAAACGACCAAGAGAACACTCTTGCAATCGCAAAGAATGTCGCCATGATTTTTCTCGTTGCTAGAATCTGATTGAGTGTTCGTGCATTTTTGGCTGACGACGGATGAAGCCATTCGAGTGATCGACGCTTGGCCTTTGGCGTGATATGAGAAACTCAGGTTTCATCATAAGTGACGATCTCATTAACAAAGGTGTCTCCATCTGCAGGACGCCGAATCAAAAATGTCAATGTCTTTGCAATAATTCTGTGTACTTTATATTGGTGAAACAGACCGGGCAACTCATCGCGCACAATTTTTGTTGTAATTATGATGTTTTGCCATAATTTCAATAAACTCAGAACGAGAAATCTTTGGACAAGCCATGAGAAAGTAGTTGAGACTCATTCGTCTGTCTGCCAAGATTTTGACGTTCAATCGATTCTTCAAGTCATCTGTATTGAGTGACGTGCGTCAGGGTCGAAATTAGCCTGCATATTTTTTCGCTAATGCTGAATATGTCGCACCCTTTTCTCACATTCCATTGTTATTGTCTTACCATCCACTTCCTTTATTTGATGATTAATTCATGTTTCTGCAGGTTTTAACATCGGTGAATTTAAAAATCGAATAACACTCTTCACTTCACACTTCGCTGAGATGTTCTAACGCGGGATTCATTTTGAAGTTCGCACTCTGCACAATAATAACTTTTTGCAAACTGTACTCGCAGAATACCGAGAAAATATGCCGGGAGAAATCGTTGAACTTGAGTAGTGGAGGGAGAATAACCTGCGCGGCAGGAATGCGCAAACAGTCTTTGCTTCCTGGACGACCTTCGTATTTGGAATGCGTTACAAAAGCACATTCCTAATTCTCCTCATGAAGTCATACCAATGACGTTGCCTCTTTTTATGTCTCAAATTTCAATCAGCGAACCTATTCCTGGAGGCATGTATTCATCTTATGCAAAATAAATTTTGAAATTTAAATTCAACGTGTATTACAGAGATATCAGTTGTCGGGGCCCCGCTGTATTTCATACTTAAGTAAATGCCAGAGGTACAGCTACGTTTTCAGGGGTGCTGGTGAAGAAATTAAATGGAGCCCTTCGCTGCCCTTACGATCATTTTTGGGGTTCAGCGGTCGTTCTTATCGGGGACCCTGGACTTGGAGGTCCCGGTGCCGGTCTTGGGCTGCACCAGCCCAGCTACTCTCCTGATAAATACCAACACACATTGTTGAGCAAGTATGTCAAATCCCCTCTGTTCTCTTTTTCGTATTATCCTCCATTTTCTTTTTTTTCTCATTTTTTCTCCACTTTCCCTGTTTACTTCCTTCTTTCCTCTTTCCCTTTTTTCTCCTTTTTTCTCTTCCCCTCGGTGCTCCATATTATATTAATATCAATTGCAATGGTCGCTTGTCAGTTGCAGGGCTCCCTGCATCATGAAGCGTGTTACAAACAAACGTCAAACGGATAGCGGCAATTGATACCCGACAGCGATTCTCGGTTCACAGCTAAATTTATTAACTGATTTATCATCATAATGTCACTCCTCGTCGTCTGACATTCAATGTGTATTCTAGTATCATTTTGCCTGACCAACACAAATAAAAATAATAATAAAACAAATTTATTTAAATTACAATTGGGTATAACTCAGTGGCAGCTATTTACATAAGATAACTAACATGCAATTAATATAATAATAATATTAAAACCGACTGATTCATAAAACATTTAATTACCTTAAGAAAAAGAAACTTCTATAATCTTACTCTGCACTGAATGTTTGCTCAATTAAGATCACACTGCACTGGCAGTGCACTGCTCTTCACTTCACTATGACCCTTAAATCACTTCCTTCATTATTTTTCTGTTCTACACTGCACGACACCTGACTTCACAATACATCATCGCTCTATGTATTCACGTATGCATCGCTCTAAACCTATTATTTTTAGTTAAGTTCCTCATTCACTTAGTAATACCCTAAATTAATTTACTGAACTGTTGAACGCTTCGACGAAAGGGTTCAAAGGTTTTTGCAGGCAATCTATTCCGTTCCAGTATCATTCGATTTCTGAAAGAAAATTCCCCATCATCGTTTCTCTGCGGTCTTAAATTTATTTTGTGCCTGTTATTCCTCTGTGATGTACGTAGGAATACTTAGCCGCCCATTAATTTATTTCCAAGCTGGATAACCGCAATAAGCTTTATACAAAGCGCAGAATCACACTACTGATCGCCTGTTTTCCAGTGAATACCAGACCAGTATATTCAGTCAGTTGTTTGTAGAGTAACACAGCCTTTACTCAATCAAACATCTGACTGGATTAAGGATAGTACACAGTGCTTGTGTTTTGTGGAGCCAAAAGTAACATCAATACAATATGTCTTCTAGTAAAAGTAACTCATTCAATATATGATATTAGTATATGATTGATTATCAATTAATTGCTGAATATCTATGCCCAGAAATATTTGTTCGGGATGATTTTGTTTATATTAACATTTACGTACTCATTGTTTATGGAGATGTGAATTTAAAAAGATATGTAGGTGCCACGAAATTCCTCTAATTCCACCAAATCATGTACTTGTATTACATTGATTTCACTTTAATATAATGTTTAGATCATGACCATTTCTTTAATTGTTGGCTTTGCTTTCGCTACATCAGAAATAATAGATGAAATAATGGATTATAGATAAAATCATCACGGCCAAGCGGTAACAGATATCCTCAGCAGCTGTTAAGTTCCAATGCGCAACGCAATAAGATGTGATTTAGCGAGGCGTTTTCCGCCGGACTGGCAGATAAACGGGCGGCGTCTGTATCTGAACGAAACCGCGTAATGGGATCGCCTATCTCCTCGATGGCTGCGGAGATCCGTAAAACTGGGGCGAAGGAAGAGGGAAGGTGGAGATGGAGTTTGAGGTGGATATGAAGGAAGAGTTGGTGACGGTACAGCAAACTCGCATACCGTCGACGAAAACCGTATGGAAGTAAACGAGGGCATAGGCTGAAGTGGAGAGAGAAAAAGGAATTTCAAAGACAATGAAGGAAGGGCAGAATAAGCGAAGGGAAGTGAGGTGGAGTAAATGAAGGATTTTCCCACGTTAGTAACAAATATGAAGGTGAAGTAAATGGAAACGTTGGAGATGATGAAAGCAATGAACGAGGAGGAAAGAGTGAATGACAGTGGTGGGGGCAAATGAGGTGACAGAGTTGGAGGAGGTGGAGGCGATGGAAACGGTGTGGCGATTATGTCGATAGGGATGGTGCTGGTGGGGAATATGGTGAAAGCGTTGGAAGGTGTAGAGATGGAAGAGTCAGGCGAAGGTGTACTGTAGTTAGTGGAGATGGCGGAGGCCGAGATGCCGGGCCGATACACGCAGCCGGCAGCCGCGAGCCACGTTAGTGCGTCTGCGAACGGAGCAAGGCCGCCAAGAAGTTATGGGCCGTCGGGCGCCGAGCGCAGAACGCACTCGAAGACAGAGGCTCCGCAGCCTCCTCGAGAACTCGAAGCTTCCGACCATGCCCTTCCTTTTTCAGGCTCCGCTTAGGCAGCTGCTACCGCCTTCTCCTCAAGCAATTAGAATAAAAATACAGCCCTCCGGGGAGACTCGGAATAGCTGATAATCATTTGCTACTTTGAAATTTTGAACAAAAGTTTTGGAATGGATGTATGAATATATTAATATAATATATAATAAAGTATGTAATGGCCGATCAGATGGCCAAGATCGCTAAGGCAGTAGTGCCGGAGTGGTTTCGGACCAGAAGATCGCGGGTTCGAGTCCCGCCTCGGGCATGGATGTATTTGTGTATGTCTGTATGTGTTGTCCTTTCACCCCTATTATCATCATATCATCATTTCATCTTCCATACCCCCAGGGCTAACAACCATGGGGGATAAAAATCGGATCCAGCTAAAAATGCTGGTCCCCTCCAAAAATTGTCGCAAGCACCTGCCACCGCAATAATAAATAAAAACTGAGCCACGGTAAATGCAGGATGCTTGCATGCGTGGTCCTAGTCGGCCGATTAACGAAAAAAAAGTATGTAATGAAAATTTCAGTTGCAAATATCCCATTTTATAGAATTTTGTTTTGTCACGTTTCATCAACAGAGAATGAAAGAATACACGAAACACGAGGTATTTAGCACAGCTCCATAAAGCAATAATACGGATACGTATTATACACACACACACACACACATCTATATATATATATATATATATATATATATATATATATAACTTATAGACAATCGTGTTCATTCTTTACTTTTCTCTAGGTAATGTCCGATCCACCATCAAGGATCTAGATTCTTGACTGATACTTAAATTGTGTTGAAATAAATTTGGTATTCCACTCAACCAAAAAAGGGATGCCTAGAACTGGCATAAATAATTCAACCTCCAGAAATATTATTTGATCAATTTATATTGCTACACGTTCTTAAAAAAAGAAAGTAAATTACTTTTTAAAATGTTTTAGTCATTTTAAAAATCCAATATAAAAATAATTCCTTTGCTAAATTCAGCCTTATATGAAAAATAAATGAAATGTTTTGAAACTTAACTGGTAGTCTTTTTTTTAATAGTTTTGTGAACCGACATCTGAAAGTAAACCGCTAAGGCGGTTCTTAGTTCTGTGACTTATTTTAAAATGTTCACATTTTCTCTTGAATTACGAGATTTGTAGTCATATGAGGCAGCACTTTCTCTCCGTTTCTGGCATTCCACATTTCAAGGAAAGGAAAGATAAAACAGATCTGACCTCAAATAAATTTTCTATTCTAATCTCAAGAGCCATAATTTCAAAGACCGCATATCTCTCCACTCTAGAATAGTTCCTTTAACTGAACATTTATTCATAATTACGTGATTAATTTTAGGAAAATAAACGTTGTATTTTTGTTGCATTTGCGTCTTCAAACAATGAATGTACTAAGGGCTAACATTTTAGAATTGGCTAAATGTTTTCGCCATTTAAATTTCTTCTTTTAAATCATTTAACCGAATTAGAAGGTTCATGAAAAATATAGAACTCCATTGAATAATTGAAAAATCTGCCTATTAAGAAAAAAACATATGTATGGTGACAAACAAAAAAAAAGGTTTGGGAATGAGGCATAATTAAATTTATACCATAATCAGACGTAAATAACAATGAACATTAATTAGCTCGCAGTGTCTAAATTTAAATTAGCGAGACGTTTAATAATAGCGTTCTGTTTTGCTCTGAATATTTATTCACTGGAAATATTCAAGTTCCTCTTTAACACTTGTTTACATACACTTATTAGCATACACGTTTCTTTCAATAGAGAGCGTGAAGTGACAATGCAAGGTGCTTCGTTTCCGAACCGTGCCCAGTGGCTAGTCTGTCTCAATAGCGTGCCTGTTACGTAGCACTAAACAGAGCGTGCGCCAACTTCAATAGCGCACACGCGTGAATGCTAAAATTAGCTCACGACGTACGTCAGTCATATCCAGCAGGAGAGATGGGCGAATGGTGCCTTGCAGGTTTGGAGACCACGTGATCAACATACTCTACATTCCAGCTGTCATTTATGCTTACAGTTCGCAACGACGCACGGAAGATATATTGCATTACGTAACCAGAAATGGTATAGAATCATAATTTGAATAATGTTTGTCATTACTTAAGTTTCAAAGAAGCCGTTTCCCTTTTTTAATGTGTAGTTTTTTTACTTCAATCATCGTAAATATTATACTAATATTAATAGTAAATAAGGGGTTTATTCAGACGGCTGACATGAATTCTATACAATTAACAGATCGAAAGAAAAAGCATTTCCAAAGAACAAAATGAGTAATTTAAAATTCATCTTAATACTTTAGAAGTATTTTTAATTGCATTTGCACAAATAATGTTCTTAAATTGCAATGAAATATATTTAATATTTTATGTATGATTTTCCGATAGAAAGCTAAATCATCTTTTTTCCAATTAGCATATAACTTACCCCCAATAAAGTTTTGTAAACATTGAGAAGAAGTTTGCTTCAGTTCTCGTGATCCATCCCGGAAGCTCAGTTATATTCGTTAACACTGCGCATCTGGAGAGTATTTATGAAGAGTGCAGGTCTGATTTATAACCCACTTACTCACTGGCGTCGTATGGCGAGGCACGTGAATTGTCAGGCGAGCGACGCGTTATATCTGATCAAGAGCGACGAAATGGATCATCGTTATGTGATATGCTCGTTAAATCGCAAAGTGCCGAAGAGCAACCGGGAATTACGCAGGTAATGCTGTTATCGTTATCTCCTAAGAGAAAGGATATGCAATATAAAATTGAATTATTTACGGAGATTTAATTAAGCCATGTAGTTCTAAATTAGTACGTATGTCCACTCTTGGATACGAATATTTCAGAACAGTTACTGACACTTCTGATCGCTCATTACAGTACACTAATTCAGTTTAGTGTGTGCTTGAGTGTTCTTCTTGGCTGGCCATATCAACGCAGAATCGTGACTGAAGCAATGGCGGTTCAGAGGGAATGTACCTGCAACGGCACTCAAAGTAATGCCCAGTTCACACTCTCAAATTTTTTTCTAAAAAAGAGTTGTATGAAGTATATTATTACACTTAAATTAAATATAAACTGTGCGAGAAGTGTTATTATTTTTAAATGTCTCATAAAATATTTTATGAGACGTTTAAAAAAGTGTTTTGCACACGATAAAATCGTAATATTATTTGGCCCACCACGTTTAGGGAACACGGTATGATGACTAACATGGATAAGAAATAGTGTAATTTCATAAATAGATCAATAGACTGAAGTAGAGTACTTCCTCCCTACTTGGCGGCTCCTCACAGAAGACTGTGTTGCAAGCCTCATGTTGCCATTCGATTTCTTTGTTTTCATGGTCCAGAGCAACGCCGTGTGTGGGGCGCAAACACGAGCGCTCTCAGCCAATGAAAAGAGGCTGAGAACAAGCGAGAGTATGAATTCCATGAATGTATTCCAATCGAGGATAACGCAAAAAAGAGTGGTTAGATGTACTGTACAAACATATTTTAAAGAATGATAGGAAAAAATTCACAAATTAATCCGGAGGGGGGGGCAGTGTCCCTAGAGTCTCTCTCTACCTACGCTGGGGTCGATCAAGTACATGGCAAATTCCATATCCACGATGTCACCAAAGAAATTCATGAACTTTGAAAGGAGACTTCTGATTCCACTATAAGGTCCACCTACGCCAGGCTTCCTCGAGGTCCGCGCTTGCCGAGCCGGTTTGCAGATCGCGGGAGCAATACTCGTACTGTGGCAGAAGTCTCAAGCGCGCGCCCCACCCGCGCCCCCATGCGTGAATGCGGAGGATAGAGAGAGAGAGTGCGGATAACCCTGAAATCTATTTTCGTTCAACGTTAACGAAGTAAACGAATTAAACAATTATGAAAATACATATTTTAAAAGTATGAATTTCTATAGTTGCTTTCATAATTACACATTATCCAAGTTTTTCATTCTCTGTCACCTACGTTCGCAATATACGTTTGCAAAATCTACTTTCTTCGTAATCTACTTTTATTAGGTGAAATTATTATTAAATGTTTCATTTATTTTCATCGAATTGTGGTTTCATGTTATTGACGCTATGTTTTTAACGACTAATCAGACTGTACTGTGGATGTTTTCTTAAACATCATTATGTAAGATAACTCTTCGCTATCTTCTATATTGCTAATTATCCATGCGCGTAGAATTTGAGAAAAAGAAAGCTGCGTACAGTTATTTGATATGCGTCTAGGGTTTCGTTAAATACCCAGGAAATCGAAAAAAATAAAATAATGCATGAATCCCATTTTAACTGCTGTACTGTACGTTCACTATACTATGTGATAGTATTTTATTTGTTGTCCTTGGGAAGTGTGCATGCTACATTTTGGAAAATCATTTAATGTCGTTTTGTTCAGCAGCTTGTTTTCTGCAGCAGGCTACCTTTAATAACTGTTGTCGAAAACACAGATGTAGATGGATGAATGGCGATATGGAATTGTTGTGTTTCCTGATTTTGCTAAACGTTGCGACAAGCGCCAGACATTTATTAGCATTACCATACTTTACACTTAAACATTTTGCAATAAAAATGTCTGCTTAACATATGAATTGCTGAATTTTTACAGGATAAATGTATCTACATTGTGAAATGAGTAAAAAATTGTTTTCTAAAATATTGTTTCTCCGTTTAGAAATTCGAAACAATTTATTTACACTAACTAGAGAGAGTGATGTTAACGGTTTGAAGGACATTTCCGAATTTGTACACTATTTCTAGAAATGATCTGGTAAGTTTTATCTACCACGCAAGTCTAATTATATTTAATTGGCATGAAGGAACACTTTGTTGACATTCATTGTTATCTCTTTATGACCACTAATGACAGTGAACATCACGACAAAAAAGCGCAAAAAACAAAAACAAAACAAAACAAAACAAAAACAGAAACTTCACATAATGTTTGAACTTTGAGATAATCTCGAGAAATTTTCATTGCACAACATTCTTAAAACGACACCACTTGTCAGAGGTGGGATTTCGGATTTTGTTTGAAAAGGGGGAAGCGAATTTAGGCTGCAGGAATTTTTTATAGAAAATTAAAATTACAGTTATATAAAAATGAATTTAAAATCTCTTTCTTTAAATAATATTAATTTTAATAAAAACAATAAGCAGTATTTCTCGGAATACGTATTTAACGTATTTTGAAATTTGAGTACCTTACATCATAAGTGTACAATAAACAGGAAACTCTCTTTCTTTTTTACTTTCCCGTATACATGCGTACATACGGAGTAATAGTGTACGTAGTATAAGAAAAGTTATGTAATGCTGCGCGAAAAAAAGCAGGTTTTCGGCAGAAAAAATTCATTACCTGGCAACGAAAAAGTGGATAAATCCAGCTGCTAAATTAAGAAAAAATCCTCCAACATGTGGTGTAGTCAGAATTCATGTTTTGTGGGTCCTTGATACCGAAATATTCGATTGACGGTAAAACGTCTGTCCGGCGTATGTGAACAACACTAGCGCCTAAACTATGCCGGCGATTTTTTCAAAACCGAATAAACCCCTGATTTTCTTTGAATATTTCTATGCACTATACGTACCAAATATTTAAAGAAAACAATTGTCGCCGTTTTCGATCAAATCTTTTTTTGTCATGTTTTACTTGCACATATTACAAACAATATTTCTCGGAAACTACTAAAATTTTGTAAAACTATACATGACGTTAATAAAAGAACTAATTAGGAGAACATATTTCATTTGAAGGAAAAATGTCTATCTTCAATTTTATAGTAGTAGGCCGAAAAAAATTCAAAATTTTTCAAATACAAAAAAAATTCAGAGAAATAAGTGAAAATCTTACGTATGCCACCTTTGTAAATGTATTTTACTATATTCTTACAAGCATCAATTTTTGAATTTACAGTAACACTTAAATACCATTTTCTTTAAAACAGTTCCAAATTTTTCGAAGAAAATTGCTATTTAGGACAAGGTTTTACTGAATATTTTAAAAATATTATATTCTGTCTACTATTAGGAAACCGAAAAAATAAGAAAATTTCAAAAAAATGTACTTTGGGTGGCAGAGAGACGATAACTAGCAAGAGTATGTGGCAAGTCCGAATAGCTAGCCGAGACCAAAGGAAATAGAAAAAGGGAAAGACTGTTCCATTCTGTAGTACTACTTGTTGAGATTTAATTCGAGTGTTATGACTCATGATTATGGTATGAAACTATTTAATTTATAAGTAAATAACGTTTAAAAGCAAAATAGAATTGAATGATGATTTATTGATATGGGGTATTCATAGTAACGCCACTAGCCAAAGGAATCGCTGAAAATCTCGAGAACGTTTCGCACGTAAACTGGACATTCGGCCCTAAAAGCAACTGCATGTGTGAGAGGGACATGTTAAAAATGCCCGGCACACATGTTACGATATACCTGTCAGGTATACCTACAGAGATAAACCGGAAAGGTATACCTGTGCAGGCTAGAGCACTCACGCGCTACAGTAAACCGGAAGATTTTCACTCAGTCGAGTGATGGCGAGTAAACAAGAAGAGAAGGCGTCGCTCTGTCAGTTTTTTAGAGATCATGAAGTGTAAAAACAAGCGAAAACGCAAAGCCTGGTGTAAAGATTGGCTTACCAAGAGAAATAAATATACTCATATAAGATTTCTAAAGGCGTTAAGTTCGTATCCTACAGATTACCCTAATTGTTTTCGGACGAATTAAGAAGTCAACCAAAAACTGTTGTCACTTGTAACTCCACTAATACAAATAGAGTTATGAGAACTTCTATTTCTCCCCGTGAGTGACTGACAGATACTTTGAGGTTACTTGAACGGGTCGATAGGACGAATGTCTCAATAATTCTACTACATCACCCCAAGCTCTTCGCAATATAATTCCGTATACATGTGAAGCAATCTACAGTATACTGAAGAACGTGTATCGTAGGTGTAGTCACAAGTTAATACTATTGCTCGCGGAAATACAAAGAGGAACATCGCTCTCTACTCAAGGAACTAGCCACCACTAACTTAAAACTGTGCAGGCGTACCGGGGTCTACCCGCCTGCGCTCAGGTCTACCCGCCTGCGCTCAGGTCTACCCGCCTGCGCTCAGGTCTACCCGCCTGCGCTCAGGTCTACCCGCCTGCGCTCAGGTCTACCCGCCTGCGCTCAGGTCTACCCGCCTGCGCTCAGGTCTACCCGCCTGCGCTCAGGTCTACCCGCCTGCGCTCAGGTCTACCCGCCTGCGCTCAGGTCTACCCGCCTGCGCTCAGGTCTACCCCGCCTGCGCTCAGGTCTACCCGCCTGCGCTCAGGTCTACCCGCCTGCGCTCAGGTCTACCCGCCTGCGCTCAGGTCTACCCCGCCTGCGCTCAGGTCTACCCCGCCTGCGCTCAGGTCTACCCCGCCTGCGCTCAGGTCTACCCCGCCTGCGCTCAGGTCTACCCCGCCTGCGCTCAGGTCTACCTCGCCTGCGCTCAGGTCTACCTCGCCTGCGCTCAGGTCTACCCCGCCTGCGCTCAGGTCTACCCGCCTGCGCTCAGGTCTACCCGCCTGCGCTCAGGTCTACCTCGCCTGCGCTCAGGTCTACCCGCCTGCGTTCAGGTCTACCCGCCTGCGCTCAGGTCTACCTCGCCTGCGCTCAGGTCTACCCGCCTGCGCTCAGGTCTACCCGCCTGCGCTCAGGTCTACCTCGCCTGCGCTCAGGTCTACCCGCCTGCGTTCAGGTCTACCCGCCTGCGCTCAGGTCTACCTCGCCTGCGCTCAGGTCTACCCGCCTGCGCGGTAGAAAGAATTGAATTTCCATTCTTGTCCGGTCGCCTGCTTAGGTCGTTACGCCTGGGCAGCTTGGCCTACAGCGGCTGGCACACGTTCTAATTTACCTGTACAGGTAAACCGGTATACGGGAACGTGTGTGCCGGGCCTAAGAAATGTTCAAAGACACGGTTGAAATTTTGTACACTACCATAGTTGTTACGTCAAATGATGTGATAAGCCATTTTGGCAATATGAACGTTCACACACAATCGCGCATTGCCAGTCACACGTTTACAGGATACGTTCACGTGTCGTTTGCAACAGTGCACTAGTGACCTGCAGCACCAACAATGTTTCAGTCGAGTGTGTGGAAAATGGGGTCCTAGAGCAGCAAAAAGTGTCTGTTCTGAAACAGCACACGTGAATACTGAAGCTTCTTTCTTCCCCGTCGCATGACATCAGCTGTGTCGCAAGCAGACACACACTGGTTTATTGTTTTGCATTTTCCAGCATTCCAAGGTATCTAACAAAACCGTGCGCACCTCTCGCGTGGCCACAGGTGGCTTAGTTTTTCGTCACTTTTTATTCGTATATTTGAAAATAGCAATGTACGAAATGATGCAGAATGCACCAGTCACCAGGAGAGCAAAAACTATTCCTTCCGTAACTACTTCTGGTGCATCGGGAGAACTTCCCACGAAGCCCCTGCCCCTTCAATATTCCCCTTCCGTCTCTGCACTCGCCATCTCGTTCACTCAAATATCGCGGCTTGGCCAGGCCTGGTATGCGTCTCGATATCATCCTGCAAGTAATATTACGGCATCTTGTGATGTTGTGGAAGGGGACACCACTTGCATATAGATAGAGTTGAAGCAGAAGCGCTATTTTGTGAGACCATGTACGCCCATTGATAGCCTGAATTTCTTTGCTAGTGAATTGATATTTCTTTGAAAATTAGTGGCGTCTATTTTTTGGGCGAGGAGCAGAAACGCACATTTTTAAGAAACTGATATGAATGTTTGCGTCTATTTGCTCACTGGCGCTTCACTACCCTACTTATTTGCTATTTAACCCGAATAACTGTGTATCTGTCTCTGGGCAATAATATGATAGTAGTTCATGGGAGTTTCGTAGACTTGATATAGGATTGTTCGAAAATAAATCGAAATACTCGAGGTACGAGTGCTGTTAATTAATTGTTATTAATTAATTGTTCACCCTTGTAGGAATGCAGAATCAATAACGCTAGTTCAATAACAGTTCTTAGCAGGCTTTCATTCACCCTCAGAAAAATTGAAAGTTCAAGTTCAGAAATATATGCATGACGTTTCATTACCAAAAAATGGAATGAGTCTGCATCCAACACTTTCAAAATACTCATTCAAATTGTAATTAAAGAACAGGTTAGGTTATAAGGAAGACACACTGTATTCATTGCATGTTTTAATTTACGTTACTCACTTAACACACACATTATATTATGAAAGAATGTCAATCTTTCCTCAATTAAAGTGAGAATGTCAATTTCTTTTACAGTTTATGAACTCGATACTGTCTTCGTTGTGCTCTTCCGAAAATTAGACCTTGAGGGCCTCGATATTAGAGCAGTAGAGCCACCAACGCGCCCATCCATTCCGCCCATCAACCCACCGTCCTGCTGTCGTCGCCCTTGACATCGCGTGCACACGCCGAGGCGCGCCGCGCCGCGACGCAACGCAGAGCGAGGTGACGTGACGGGGGCGAGTGCGACGGCGGCGGCGGCGGTGACGGCGGTGTCGGCGATGGCAAGCACAGTGATTCACGACGAACCAAACCCAGAGATTGTAATGGATTTAACCACGTCATAATTCAATGACATTTCGAAATGTATTTACAGGTTTCGGGGTTTCGCTAAATCCAAATGTAATGTCATTTTTTAAATTAATTTTCAAAAGTTTAAATATTTTAAAAAGTGGTATACATTTATGGAAGCTTTTTCAATTTGAAGAATGAAAGGATTTGATGTTAAAAAATAACGAACAAGATCTCAAAAATATTTTCATCTGCCTCTTATTTTAACCTAACCTCCAAGCAACTCGCTTTCATATTGGTGGTATGCTGTATGGTAAATTATATAATTGTAATAACTAAATATTATTTGTTAAATCCTATAATAATAATAATAAATAATAATAATAAACAATAATAATAATAAATAATAATAATAAATAATAATAAATAATAATAATAATAAATAATAATAAATAATAATAATTGTAATACTAATGAACTTTTAATTCGTAATACCACAACATAATCTTTAAAACAAACATAACGTTCTCACAGCAACGCAGGAAAGAAATTCATTAAGTACTGATGGAGCATTTCAACAGAGTAGACTAGTTTCGTGATTCTAGAATTCGCTGAGAGAAGCGAGCAGCCTGTACCACTGTAGAGCGGTGGAGGTGGAGGTGGAGGTGGAGGTGGAGGCGGAGGCGGAGGCGGAGGCGGAGGTGGAGGCGCTTTCTCCCACCGCCAGCCAATGGCGGCGCCGCCCGCGCGCGCGTCCTCCAATGTTTGCCACGCGCGATCTGGTTCCCCTCGACCGCCGCGCCTTCGAGTAGCCTCCGCGCCAACGGGCCGCCCAGGAGGAAATTGTAACAGGTTTACGGCCAGCTCATTACAAGGTCCAGACATCTGCCGCGTTAAAAGTTACGGTTTCCGATTTTAGGTTTAATAGGGAAAGGTTGAGTCGTAATCGAATTAGAGTAACGAATGTATGCCCGTTTTATTTTATTTGTATTTCTTGTAAATGTTACCAATTTTATTTAAACGATTATTTAATTTATCACAAACGTTAAATTTATCTAATACAGTTGGGAAAAATGTAGTTTTCAAATATTCTTGAAGGTAATATTATTAATAATGTTTCCTTTGAACCCGTGTACGAAATAAAACACTACACAAGGAAACGTCGAATTTATTATAGTGCATTTAGTTCATTCTTTTAAATTCACTTAAAAACATCTTCTTTTGCTTCCACTACTTCATCAATTGTTATCAAAAGATTTATCAATAATTACATTTTAAAAATTTGATTATTTCACAGTTCATACAATTTCCATTCGTTTATAGGAATTGATGTCCAATTCTCGTAATAAATCTATTACATATTATTAAATAATGTACTATATACTAATGTAGTGATGAGTATTAATGAACTAAATATAGTTTCGTGGACCCATTTTTAAAATAATGATTCAGAGATTGGGGAACACGTGACCTATAAAGTTGTGGTTCACAAAATTAAAGCGAAATGGCTTACAAACTATGTGTCAGAATGACCCGTTGTTCTCTGTGAACGATTCTAGTTATATCCGGGATCTGACTTTGGATCTGACATAATCTTTTCTGGTACATATTTGAAATAAGAAAATAGCTTCCCCACTACTTACTGGCACTGGCGGTGCTCACCTTGACAAAGAGAACAAAAAGCGTGGGTTGTTCTCATATTTATTTGAAGAACAATGTATATCTATTGAAATTTGTATGTTATTACTTTATATTTAATTTGATTCTAAAATGTATATGAAATTCCATCCAGTTTGCCGAGGCCAGTTTTCAGCTTTCGTAAGAAGTTTGCTACCCTTCTTCCTAAAGCTGGCTTTACACTTGCAAGAAAATGGCGAGCAATATTATTTCGCAAGAAAAGTTGCCAATGTAAACATTGCAGCAATAAATATTTCTGATGTTGGCAATATTTCTTGCTAGATATTCCGGTCGTAATGTAAACTTATGTGCTTCCATCCTCGAAAAGATATTGCCGGCTGTTGCTGGGACAAGAATTGGATTGAAGTCTGAGCAAGATATTGCTGAAAGAAGCCAATGATGACCACAGTCTCATACGCAGGAAGTACGTACGGTTGTACATAGACGTAATAGTTCCATTTTAAAATGCATTTTTTCGTAAAATCGGTGTGTGAAGGTTTACGGCAATAAAAGTAGTAATAAATATTCCCTCTATGGTTGATTATCAAAGGTTCAAATTTTGATTCAGCCATAGATGCCCCCCTGATTATTAATTTTTTACGTTAAAAATTATTGAGATATTAATCTAATCTAAATCTATTTTAAGATTACTCTATAATATATCAGTTGTAGAAAATGGATATTTTATAACTTTTTGCCGAATTAGTAATTACACTTTTTATTAAAAGAAAGTTACTTTGCTCCCACGGAATCGAAATCCACGAAATCATTCTGTTTTATGCAAAATATTCAGACACTTCTACCTAATTCGCACAAGCCCCCTTTTCCTTTCTTCTTAAAATTCAGTCAACGTCCTCACAAATCGTCACAACGTCCTCACTTCATCTCATTTAGCACAATAAGTGCGACCGCAACTCGTATCTTGTGCCTCCCACTAGTTATATGTCGGGAAGTGAGTGAGGTATAACCTCACTTCATTTCATGCGCCATTTCCCTCGCGCCGTCACGAAACACGGCAACAAATAGTCCTAATGTAAAGCGATCGGCAATATCTTACCGGAAAGATCTTGCTCAGATCTTTCTGGCAATATATTGCCCGTCCTTGCTCTTGCTAGTGTAAAGATGACCGCAAGAAGCAGAAACAAATTGCTAAAAGATATTGCGGAAACGTATTGCTAATGTAAGGCCAGCGTAAGATCTTGTCATTAGCCCGCAGAGCATACCTCATATGCGAAAGCGGTCTGAAGGTCATTCACTAGCCATTGGGTGTGACGGCCCTGAATGCCCTCCCTAGGTCTTCGGGTCTTCGTGACTCTACAGTGAAACCTTTCTGAAAAGCTACCCCTTTGAAAAGACCACCTTCTCTACGGCAGTTTTTTTTCTTGAAACAGTCACTGGAATCCACATATTGTATGAAAACTTGTACCCCGGATAACAAATCCCCCCTCTCCCGACCACGGATGAACCCCATCATAGCAAGTTTCCTAATTTACGTCTTTTGAGAGACCACTTTCACGAAAGTTGTAAGAATACAGTTCTCTAAGATTTTAGTTAAAATGAAAATTAACGATATTGTAAACGACATTCGCGCGGCTTTTGAAAGAGTTCGATTTTAGTACAAAATGGCATTTGTATAATAGCTTTCAGATAACGAGAAATACACATATACTAGGTACTTTACTTCTAGGCTGTCCGGGTGTACATATACTAGGTGTTTCATCGTTGTGTGAAATGAGATGATTTATGAATTAATTCAAATAAATATTCAATTGAATGAAGACTAAATGATAAGTGAAATCATCTTTAAGTTGTTGAATATAATATATCAACGGTGATGAGATTATCTGCCAATAGTGATTTCTGTCTGGGTGATGTGTAACGATCACTTGATTAACTTGCTGTGGAATGTAACCACTTGCAAAACAGAACGAGCATATTTTTAATCGCCGGGTTGTTTATATTCCCTACAAAGTACTCCAATAACGTTTACACGTCACGTATCGCAAAGCTCGAGCCGCCGCTGCCGTTGAAACAGCGTCGACGTTCTTGGAATTCTTTCGCGACGGAGACGAATGCCGACGCCGGGACCCACGTCGCTCCGCCGCTTCTCGTCTGCGGGGGCGCTTCTCGGCGTCGGCGCGGGGCGGCGAACGCACCGGGGAGGGCTGCTCCCCTCGCGGTGCCCGGCGGAATTCTCCAACGGCCGCCGCAGCCGCCTCCTCGGACACGATTCGGCTCAGCCTGTAATTTGCTTCGCGGTCGGCAGAGGCGCTCGGATCGCCGGACCTTCGGCGCCTCCGCAGATCAAAGAAGCGCCACCCGGCGCGCCGCGGCGTCCCCAGGCACCCCCCCCCGCCGCGGTGGCTGCCCCTGGCCAGACCTCGCGCCCCCTCGGCACATTCCGCAGCATCAATGGCAAGCGATGGCAAAAGGCGTTTGCTACTCCCTGATTTGTTTGGTAAACACGACCGTTCAAACAAACACACAGTGTGTGGTACAGTGGATTCTTGAAAATAGTTGCATGCACTGACCGACAGGAACACACTCATGAAAAAAATAGGCATTTGTTTTGTGCAGTCGCTGTGTGTTCCACGTTCCAAAGTTTTTCGACATGTTCGTCGAGAATTTAGGGTGGCTTTCCGGGGAGTAGAGTTAGACCATTATGATACAAATACCTCAAGTGAGTACCTTTTACCCTCTTCGACTCTTTCTATGAAACACTGATTAGGTGGTGATATCTATTGCCTTTCTCCAGTTGAGAGTTGGCTATCCTCCAGGAACTTACCAAATCCACTCTGTCACTCAGGTACCACGTGGACCCGTATTAACGAGTAAGCCATAAATCGATTTTCTCTTCCAGTTTAAATGCCTTGAATAACTCTCTTCCACAACATTCTAACTTCAGTTTCATATAATTGTTTTCGGATTTAAAAACATTTTTGAAAATTCAGGACACCATTTTTCAGTTGTCAATGGCTCTTTTCTCTCTAACAAATACTTCAAAACCGAACCAAGACCGTGCAAATAAAGGGCTACAAGACGAACCGGTGACGTAGGGGCCTGAGACAGGTGCGACAGATGCGACGCTACCTAGCTTGAATTCTGCGTAAGAGATGGTGTTTGTAACATAGGGTACGTTTTCAGATGTATTTGGATCATTGAGATATTTCGAGTCCATCGTGTGTCACCTTTGCACCTTAATCTTTCCAAAATTTCATGAAGAACGTTAACTTGTGCTTTTGAGATCTTGTGTGCGCTGAGGAACTGTTTCATTAAAACCTTAAAAGATACAAGCTCCGAGATGGACTCTCAAAACAACACAGACAAAATGTACGTAAAGCACAGAGATGCGCTCAAAGTCTACTATGGCGTGAGAATCAGGGAGTTAATTACCCAATATGTAGATCGTCCCTGGAAATGGTGGGATATCGTGAATGCTTTGGTAGGTCCCTCAGGCTTCTGCGGAAGGCAGGCGGGAGGGAATCGGTTCCACCTGTAGGAGTCCTGACTATAAAAGAAAGGAGAAACGTACATTCAAAGTAATGCCTACAATTTTCACACGGTCTCATACTTTTCTCAGAGAGCATATTAATCATGCTCCATAATGCACTCTCTAGCCTAATTTATGTGCAAAAGTAACATATCCTACAATCGGTAACGTATGAAATACGTTTTAGGATTGTATTTCAGTTCAGAAGAAAACTAAAAGATGTGAACGATCTATCCTTTTTTAATAGAATTCTGAAAAATAATCTAGACTATCATTACCTACTTTTGAATTATAATTTCATCTTAAATCACAAATAAAATAGAAAGAATTGTAAAGAAAGTAATTCCTCTATTCGAAAAGGCTTTGGAAACTAACGCATTCTCTTGCTCGAACAACCTATTTGTAAAATATCATTTACCTTCCTGATACTCAGTATTAATCGCGAGTGCTATCAAATTGTAAGGAGTCACGGACAACTTTAATCGTCCAAGGTAGTAATGAATTCGCTCACTATTCAATGTAAAACTTTTTTAACAAGATAAATTTCGAGTTTTTGACAGGAGCTTCATGGGAAAAAGGAATAAATGTTACTCTACAAAGCCGTTTATTCTCTTCGCTCTAATAAATCGTTTTTAAATTAGGGGTATCACAATATATTTAAGCTATTTCGGTAGAATGCTACCCGAAAAAAGCAACGGCGAAATGGAGACCAGAGGTCACATTTCCCAAAACTGCCCAACGACGATGTGTAGGCTCGGTGGCAATTTATCAAGAAATGAAAGGAATAGAAGTGACAGCTTCCGAAAACATTGTAAGTTAAAACGAGGTCGTATAGAGGAGGAACAAAACTTGCCAAAGCTGCATGGAGATTTCATCTTGACTGCGATGTAACATGCATATTAAATTCTGCCACGCATAATAAACATAATTGTTCAGCAGCGGTCTACACGAGACCTGAATTGCTGATTAACAACGAGCACTTACCACTAAACGTGGCTACTCAGTATTCGCCCCACAAAACCGTTCGGCATGATAGATAGTCTCAACGAGATCCACGTGACATCCTCAGCGTGCATATGCCGCTCAATGTGCAACGTGAAAGATAGCGCAGCCGGGAACTAACCCACGTGCTACGCGAAAGACCGCTGGCGGGTGTATTTATTGAATTAAACGGTTTGCCTGACAGCGCGGTTTGGGGGGGAGGGGGGACGAGGCCTCAAGGCAGATTCGCTCGGCCACTAACGACGCACAACGCAGTGAGTCACGGGTCTTTACAGCGAGGTGGCCGCTGCCAATAAATCTTCTGCCTGGTGTGCAGGGGGCTCTGGGTTCGATCCAACCAAAGCGGATCTTTAATGCCACCCGTAGTGGCAAATCTGGGTGAATCATGAACACGTGTTCTGCAGACCCGAATTCTAGTGCCTGTTTCTCACTTACACACCATTCATGGAAAAGCTATCATATCTAATAACGATAGCGTTAAGAATAAGGGGTTCCTAACAAAAATGAAAATTATGACTTTGCAAGATTTCCATAGAAGCCGGTATGATTCGAAAGAGGAAAATAATGAGGTGTGTCGTGAAGATGTTTTCCTACTTACTACGGTACTTGAATAATGACATTTGGTCCTTTTCCAGTTTCTAAACTGTATCAAATAAATGTTATTCTACACGTATCACGAAATATTTTTGTCCCCCATGAATTACCTTGAAAAATTTCAATTTTCAAAAATAGTGAATAATCCGGAAGAACTACATATAAATACTACAGTAAGCATTACAATAATCCGTAATGGTCACTTATGAAGAGTAATGTTAATTCTTGGATAAGTTAAATCACCAACATTTTGTTAACTTTACTGTGTAAAATAATGATTATTAAGAATGAGTCAGTATTTATAGAATTCAAATAATTAGGCAATTCATGCCGAAAGGGTAGGAAATGTTATGACCTGGGAGGGGCTGCGTTCCTTCTCGCTGAAACGTTAGATCTAGCGTCGACATACTCATCTCACGGTGAGAGAAGCCCGAAAACTAGAGCAAAAATCTTAACTACGAATTACTGCAAACAAACTTGTACTTAATCTTTTAAAACGGATTAAGTTATGCATTGAATGAAATTAAGTTAGAGAACATTAGATTATAGGCTATGTATGGCCATCGATTCAAAGCTGCGTCTTTCACGTCCAAGATCTCGAGGCCCACATTTGACGGCGCTCTCTATCACTCAAATCTTCAATGAGCTTTCGTCAGCTTCAGATAAAATCCATATTTCGGTTTTTTCTATCTTGTTAATAATCATATTTTAATTTATATCAACTGATCATGAGTAATTTGCTTCTAAAAGTATTTATTTCGCGTTTAATTTTTTAACACCTATTACAAGTGTTCACATTTTTTTATAGGGTAAAAGTTAGGGATTTTAAAAATTACGACCGTCTTCAATTCATTAAAGTATTAATTACTATATATATGTAATTATAACCGCAACATTTACTGTTAATAAAGTTGTAGGGCAGCAAACAGCATCAAAACGCTGATGTTCAGTATATTAGAAAGCAAGACTTCCCAAAAGTAAAGCCGAACGTAACTTGAACAAATACGCCTATTTGGAAAGTGTATGTAGTTCTTCAAGATTAGAGATACGTTATTAGTAATATAACTTCATTTGCTTAATTTTGCAATGTGCTATTAGCTTTTAAACTGTTTAATTTTCATTATATTTACTACATAACAATTGTATTTTTTTCGGAAAGTTAATATTACATAACAGCCCACTACAGCCGAATTTCTTTTATATTATTATTTATTATTATTATTATTATTATTATTATTATTATTATTATTGTTCTTTATTGATATTAAAATCACATCTGCAGATATCTACTAATCAACTGGACAATAATAATATCACAATACAATTGTTCGGTTCGTTAACTATCAAAATACAATTCTGAACTTAAATTTGATAAGTAAGCTTATAATTCTATCTGGAGAGTATCACTAATTTCTTTGAAAATTTCCTGCTAATGTCGGTTGTGGTATGTTGATTCGGAGGTCTACTCTAGTGCTTCTAGTTAATAAGCTAAATAATTCCATGTTAAATTATTCGGCTGATCTGAGCAATTAAGTTCGTTTGATACTATTCTCACGACTTGAAGTTCGACCATGTTCGCCAGAACTTTTCGGTCGCAGTGAGCTCTAGCGAGTGTTCAAAAATACTCGGAAGCAATCTACCATGCATCACCAAACGCGATTTCGGGCAAACACGGCTACACACGTACCATGCTCTTTCCAGTTCCGGAAAAGGGCGATGCTGGACTGTGCAAACACTTCTTTTATTAGGTACTGACGCGTTTTATTTCATAAAAAAAGAGACATTTATTTTTAGATTGAATAGCTTGGTGAAATTTCGGTGCCTTCAGATTTTGCTTTGCGGTATTATGAAAACTGCAATGAGGATCAAACATCAGAATTTATCAAATTTGTTAATCTCTCTTTAATGATCATCACTTAGTACTTAACAGCTGTTACGGTCTTAACACGTTACATAATGTCATTATCTTCAGGTGAGAGTGAAGAGTTCGGATCGATTTAGCTTGACCGCGTGAACTTGACTGGTTACAAGATGACGTCACCGACCTAAACGAGGCCCAGACGAGCGCGATTAGGCTGACTTCCGCCAGCTGGCGCTCCCGCCAAAGTGCGCAGACGCACCGCCCGTGCGTGCGTGCGTTTTGCGCGCGTGGGCGTGCGCTGGCCCTCCCTCGCGCTGCCTATCGCCCGCCGGCCGCGCGGGTGTGATGGGCGCGGCGGCAGCCGCCAGATAGCGCGGTGGCAGCGATGACGCGCACCTCGCGCCGCGCGCGCGCCGTCGGACAAACGCACACCCTGTCCGCCCCCGACGGGCAATTTGCCGCTTCGGCAGAGCGCGCTCCACCCCGCCACGCCCCCGCCACGCCCCCGCCACGCCCCCGCCCATCCCCGTGCCACGCCCCCTCCACTCCTCGTCGACCCTCTGCCTCCTGCTCCGCCCCGCTACGCCCTCGCCTCACCCCCGCTCCTCCCCGTGACACGTCCTCCTCTCCACTCGTTGTCTATACTTTGCCTCTCCGTCCACCCCGCCACGCCCTCGCCTCGCCCCCGCCCCTCCCCGTGCCACGCCCCCTCCACTCCTGCTTACCCGCTACCTCCCGGTCCGCCCCGCCACGCCCTCGTCTCGCCCCCGCCCCTCCCCGTGCCCCGCCCCCTCTCCACTCCTCGCCTACACTTTGCCTCTCGCTCCGCCCCGCCACGCCACGTCCTCCTCTCCACTCCTCCCCGACCCTCTGCCTCCCGCTCCGCACAGCCAGGACTTCACCTCGCGCCCGCCCCTCCCCGCGTCACACCCGCGACTTCTCTCCTCCCCTCCCCGCTCCATCACTCCACCCCCGCACCTCCATCTCCTCTCTCCCGGCCCCCGCGTGCCCCGCCCTGCGCGTCTCGCTCCCACTTCTCCTCTCCCTGCCCCGCCGCGCCCCGGCCATTCGCGCACTCTATTTGGTTCTGCCAATGGATCGGTCGCAGCCCCTGGCTCTGCCTGAGCGTTAATTCGGGTGTCAGGCTGCTAAGTGAGGCAGAAAACGAACTCTCAACGTTTGAGAGATTATTTTGGGTAAAAAGTAGTTTGCGCAATTTTCGCAAACCCAATAAAATAATAAAGAATACATTCCATCTACCAGTTCCTCTCCAACTTTGTGACACACATATAAACAAATACAAATTTGAAAAATACACGTATTATTTTCTTCGAGTTCTCATTATATGTATTTTTGTAAACGCTGCTTCTATTTCAGTAGAATAATTCTCATTCTTCTACTGCATTCTTTAAGAGATATAGGAATCTTTGTAAATTATAGCAGTGTTCCCAACCAATAAACTCTATCTGGGGTAAATTCCTTTAAAATTATTTCACCTCGGGTAGAAATAGGTGAACTTGCATGTATCAAGACACATGCTTAAGAGCGGAGGTAGGCGTTCATTGTTTATTATGTTCTGAATGACTGTTCACCGAATTACGAGATTATTAATTATTAATTTAAGTGGAAATGTTAAAGGTTTAAGTTATATATTAGGATATGATTTGTTAGCTTATGATTTAATTTTATTGACATGACTAGTTCCAGCCTATATTAGAAAACCACTAATTTTGATTAAACATGCGAACATGTAGCTTTGACGTATTATGCTTTCTTCATCCAATACTGTTCCTCATAATAAACTGCAACTTGACGTTCTCCTAACAACGGATCCACTACTACTTTATGTGAAGAAACGAGTAAACGTTTGCTATGTCGGTAATTTAATTCTTCCACGTGTCAATTGAATATTTGCCGAGGCAACCATGTGGCCCCAGAATAGACAAACCACACATTGAATGAAGAGTGCACAGAAAAGAGGTAAATCACACACATACTTACATCTTTTTTTGTAGTGAGTTCTTCGAAGCATTTGTTTTTATCGTGTTCCAAGAATTGAAATAATATCTCAGAAGAATATTATATTTGTATATGCAGAGTATTATAAGTTAATATCAAAGGCATTTACGTCATACATTCATGAAGACTGATAAATTGATACTGAAATTGAAATACACCTATATTACTCATAATATTATAGGAAAGAATAGGAAGTGAACACAAGGATACAAATTAATACGCTGCAAAACACTCCCTTCAGGAAACACGTAAGTTGTATTAAAAAAGAACTAAAATGACATCACTCCACCAGAGAAGCATACCTTTCAAGACTAATTTATTTAATTACATCAATTTCTTTGATCTTACGATAGGGATTTTTCCTTTATGTTAAATATTAATGGGTGTTTATGTCCTTCTATTAAATAAACTTCCTGTTTTCGATCTTGGTGCCGCATTAGTGGACGAACTCACGAGACAAATTCGCCCTCATTAAATTCATATGAAGGCAATGAATACAATTTGAAATGAGGCTTGAAATTGAATTGAAATTAAGACTGTCTTATGAGCATATTTTAATTTCTGGGGAGGCTTCGATTTTAAGGCAGACGCCACAAAATTAAATTTGTTAAGTAATAATTTCTATTAAAATTGTCACTTTTTTACGTATTACACAGATCAACGTCTCGAAGGACGTTTACCTTCATCATGAGGATGTCTTGTTTAATTTAATTATTTTTAATAACACAAAATTAATTTAATTCTATATAAGTACCACCAACTTAGGTGGCTCAGGGCATCAATAGATGTCGTTCCTCTGATCGGGGTTCTGGGATTCGAGTCCCTATGGAAGCAGTATTATCAAATATAGCTATATAATTTGTTCGAATTCAGCGGCTGTCTGAAGAATTCTAGCAGCTGCTCTGATCGGTAGTTTTACGTCGTTCCTGCAATCAAAACCCGGTGAATGTCGGAGCAGTTCAATAACGAACAGACCAAGGACTGCGCACGATCATTCTTTAGTCTGTCTTGTCCTATCTTCACTCTTTACTCTCACACACTTACACTTTCACGCATTACCACACATGACTGGAGACCAGTGGGAGAGTAGAGCTTGTCCCGGCTGGGGTGGTGCCCTGCTGGTTGGAGAAAACCCTGTAAATGGGCGTGAATCTCTGCGCGGGAGCTCGTTACCCAGCGGGGGAAAGATCATCCTCAACTACCATTTTAAAAATGCACTACACTTACGGGAAACAAAGGTAAATTGAAAATAGGTCTTTTGTATAATAAAAAAGGTACATTACCACCTCCATAGTATAGGCATAAGCATGGCTAGCTACAATCTGGAGGTCCAAATTAAGAGATCCGATGTTAGATTCCCTGGCGATCCTGGAAATATTCACACAAGGATTGAGTCTGGAATAGGGTGCATTCAGCATCGTGAGTATAAATTGTAGAGCGTCATGATCGGTGTAGTAAATACGGAAATGAGTAAACGGGAGTCGTCGTACTGACCCCGCATCACATGTGCAAGGCCCTCTGGTACACAGAAGGGGAAACCTATTCGATCGGCCTTGACTCTTGAATTGCCACGCCAAAGATGACGACAAAAAGCTTCAATGCACAACTTTTTTCGTTTTTTTAGGACACGGTTCTTGACTTAATTGTATGAATTAGACATGATTTGTATTATTCCGATTTGTGAGTGTCACGAGCGAAAGTGAACCATCATGTACGAAGAACGTATCGTAGATTTAGATGCTAAAACTGTGTCACATTGGATTCTTTTTGGAGGGAACTGTGATTTAAGATTCTGGTGAAAGTGGACCTTTCGGCGGTGAAGGAATGTCTGTTGAAAGTGAAGAAAGTACGTTTAGCAATAGAAAGTATAAGAGGGAAATAATCAATGGGAAACAGATATTTGGTGTAAATGACGTGTAAACGCTGTTTATTCACGTTTGTTGAAAGCAGAAATAAAGAGTTTTTTTTTTAGATATTATGAAGGCTTTATTCAAGCCGAAGTCGACGGGTTATATCGCGTTGCTTTAGAACTTACAGTTGTCTTAAAGACAATTTAAAAGAGTTTCAATTTTACGATGTCAATTCTTTGAAAGTACGAATTCGTATAGTAAATAAAACTCTACAAAAGGCAAACAAGTAAGTATTTTTTTAAAAACTTTCTTTTAGTTTACAGTAGTTCAATTATCTTGGAAGATGAGTGATGTCGTCGGAGAACCGGTTTTAGTGTGGAAACATTGCAAGAGAGGGTTTGGCGGGGTAGGGCGGTGATTCACTAGAATATACAGAAGTATGCAAAACAGGGTGGTAATTGATATAATTGATTCTCCTAATTGATAATTGGGACAAACTAATACCCGAGACACGGGGGACACTTGAACAGATTAAAATATAATAAATATAAAATCAAAATTATAAATTCGATTATAATTTTTTTGCCCAAAACACGTGAGAACAGTCCAGTTATTGGTGTTAGTTTGAATCATCTTTACGCAAGTCGTAGGTAAAACCATGTACACCAGCTATCTACGAGATAGATTCGTAATGGAATGTTGTGATAAATAAATACCCGAGCAGTGGATGGTTTCTTAGGCCAGTTCTTGTTACAACGAAAGGTAAAGGCACACAAAGAGAGATTCATCACTTCATGACTCTTATGATTAAGCTAGATGAGAAAAATTTAAATTGAATGAAATATATAAAACGTAGATAAGAATCAATTCCATTTAAAATGATTAGGGTATTTTTAGCTTTTGTATATATATATATATATATATATATATATATATATATATATATATATATACACACACACACACGCCTGTACAACTGATAACATGCGCGGAAACTGACAAAGAGTTCAGTTCGCAAATAATCACGCACATCAGTTCGATGTTTCACAGCACTTGGCACAACTCTCCGCAATCTGGACGTAACATCAACTTACACGCATAAATAGTTCAACGAATATTAAATATTTATTGGGCTCTTCAAACATGTTGATGAATATCCACCATACGGTTCGTCGCAATCACTTTCTCGACCGGAAGCACTTGTGTTAAAGGTCTTTTGACAGCTGCAAGCGAGAAACATTGCCTGAAATCTTTCATCTTTGAATCACTACAATATTCTGGTATGGTGAGCCACGATATATTCACCAAAATGATTGTTCTACCACACTTATTCAGGGTACGCCTCGTTCTTGCCTCTAATCGACAAAAATTAATTGAAATGTAAATCTCTTCGTAATTTCGAAACTAAGTAAACAATGTATGTAAATTAAATGTTTTAGATTGAATTTCGAACATATTAAACTATGTTCAATCTATGGATAAACCTTTTTTTCATAACATTTGTATATCAGTTAGATTGACACACACACACACAAACAACCACGTATAGGACGAAACAGTCGCAGGCACAAACAGGCACACACAAACAATGACCGCCGCGTACACTACACAGACACATGCTCGCAGGCACACCACTCAGGCACAGAGAGACACACAAACACAACCACAAACGTGCACACACAAACTCGCAGGTACACGCACATACTGACAAAGAGACCACATACACAGACAAAGGCGCACGCAGAGGCACAGGCGTCCAATCACAAACAATGACAGACAGGCGCGCTCTCATACACAATCCTAGGTCCCTAAACAAACACACATGCGCACACACAGGTACACGGGCACATACATACACTGGCACACACACACACGGGGACGAACACGAACGGACACACACACACACACACACACACACACAAAGACACCGGCCACGGGCTCACTCGTAGACACGGACCGATGCCTACAGACACACAGATGCGGAGACTCGCAAACACAAGTGGGCACACACTCAGACACACACACACACACACACACACAGACTCTGGTGCAAACACAAACAGAAAAAAATTGTTTTTCAACTACTGAAATTCCGTCTTTATTAAAAAAATCATAAATCGTACAGCAAATTAAAAAAAAATAATTTATTATTTATTACTTATAAAAACGTGTGATCTCATTTTCGTCTAATTTTGGAAAATTGCCAATGTGCAAAATTTGGTTACGCATCTTCCTACAAATAATATTGAAAATATATTTTTTCTTAATAAAAATGTGTTCTTCAAAGAAAGGTCTTTGAATAACTTCCTGAATAAATTTGCGAAAATAAAAGTCGTTCTCACGTAATTTTGCATAGGCAATTTAAAAAAATGTTTTCTCAATTTTTTCTTTATTTTTCTTCTAGAAAACAGTGGACGCTTAAAATTGAGTTAGGCCTCATTTTCGCTGGACTCTGAATTTTCGAATATTGCTGAAGTTATAATCAGGGGACAGATAGCTTCCAAGAGGCAGTCAGGCTGTCGAAAGTAGACCATTGCTGGGATGATTACTATGTGATATTACTACCATAACGATTAACAGAAGCCTCACTTCGGAGCTGTGATTGTAATATCTTGCGTGATATTGCATCCTGAGAGGTTTTAAACTGCATGCTTCGTAAAACTTTACCCTTCGGAAGTACATTGGGGTTTCTTGATTTAGTCCTAACACGAAATGCCTACCATTATCCCCAATCAATACTTTCTAATATCATTAATTATTATAGTGACTATTTTGTTATTATGTAGGTAATTCATTTCTTCATAATTCTGGTACGTTTTAAAATTTCAAATAAATCATTGAATTGTAGTTGTTTCAAATGAAAAATATATAAATATCAATAATATGAATGTTTGTGGTCTACTACTATAATTTTTGGTTGATAATTTTCATTCAAAAATAAATAATTCTATAATTTAATACAATAAACTTTTAATGATTTCATTTCTTTACTCATCAAAAGGGAGTCTCTGGGAAAGGGCATCAGGGGAAGTGATCACCTCTTTGGAATTTTAGTTCAAGTCAACTATTTTTTATCTCAATAACAAGTGTTACAGGAAGAAGATAAAGTCCTTCCCTCTCACTCCCTCGGACTCCTTCCCTCTCACTCCCTCGGACTCCTTCCCTCTCACTCCCTCGGACTCCTTCCCTCTCACTCCCTCGGACTCCTTCCCTCTCACTCCCTCGGACTCCTTCCCTCTCACTCCCTCGGACTCCTTCCCTCTCACTCCCTCGGACTCCTTCCCTCTCACTCCCTCGGACTCCTTCCCTCTCACTCCCTCGGACTCCTTCCCTCTCACTCCCTCGGACTCCTTCCCTCTCACTCCCTCGGACTCCTTCCCTCTCACTCCCTCGGACTCCTTCCCTCTCACTCCCTCGGACTCCTTCCCTCTCACTCCCTCGGACTCCTTCCCTCTCACTCCCTCGGACTCCTTCCCTCTCACTCCCTCGGACTCCTTCCCTCTCACTCCCTCGGACTCCTTCCCTCTCACTCCCTCGGACTCCTTCCCTCTCACTCCCTCGGACTCCTTCCCTCTCACTCCCTCGGACTCCTTCCCTCTCACTCCCTCGGACTCCTTCCCTCTCACTCCCTCGGACTCCTTCCCTCTCACTCCCTCGGACTCCTTCCCTCTCACTCCCTCGGACTCCTTCCCTCTCACTCCCTCGGACTCCTTCCCTCTCACTCCCTCGGACTCCTTCCCTCTCACTCCCTCGGACTCCTTCCCTCTCACTCCCTCGGACTCCTTCCCTCTCACTCCCTCGGGCTCCTTCCCTCTCACTCCCTCGGGCTCCTTCCCTCTCACTCCCTCGGGCTCCTTCCCTCTCACTCCCTCGCGCTCCTTCCCTCTCACTCCCTCGCGCTCCTTCCCTCTCACTCCCTCGCGCTCCTTCCCTCTCACGGGAATAAATTGCATGAATAAAATAAAAAGTTCACTAAAGAGAATGCACATTCATCATCATTTCATAATGATTTTCTGTTGCATAGGTATTCATTAAAGATCTCAGCTAGAAAATATTCCATGCTAGTTCTAACGTCATAAGATACTACACCTCTCAAGCAACTGTAAGTGATTTATTGCAAGCAGATGTTTCGAGCGAGATCAACACTTACGCAGCGAGTCGACTTCAGCCTATCAAGACTTTAATGTTATCATCTTAAGGCACGTTTATAAACTTTTTTTATTTTGAGAGACGGTCATAAGCAAATCCAAAATTAATCTCAAAAGTGTCTTTTGAGTTGTTGTTATTCAAAAGAAATAGATCTAATACGCCCTAAAAACTGATTTAATACGGCAATATTCTAGTAAATGGTAAGTGACGTAGATATAATAAATGGCAAATGGAGTGCAGACGAGAGTTTGAGGCCTGGTAAGAGAATAAATAATTCTCACGTTTCCAGAATTTCAAAAAATAAGGGTGGATACTTCAGGTAGGTGATTTTATTCACTTACTTGTTATCCTCATCGTCATGTAATGTTTTAAAATCTAAAAATAGAGGCTAAACATAGTAAAAATCCATCTTTCAGAAAACGTTTTAAGTACATCTTATGAATGATTCTGGAGAAGATCGTCTCAATCGTCACAAAAGAGAAAATATTAAGTAAAAATTTGAAGAATTATGGTCTCTTCTTTCCAACTAGAATTTTACTTCTTAAGCGTGTCAGGACACCTCTTGCTTTTGAAAGAAAATTTTGAAAGAAAATGCTTTTCATTATTCAGAAAACTGCGTAAACTGGCAGAATAGCACAATAGCAAAGTCCTCAATCTTCCATAAAAAGTAAAATAACAGATCTCACACACCTACAATGGCGACCTCCATATAACTTCAACTTCGTGTACAAGTATTGTTTTTCATAAAATGTAGAGTCCAACAAATCCAGAATATTAATTGTTTAATATATAATGATATGGTTGTGATATATTATTGAACAATGGAAGAATAACAATATGAAAAATCTAAAGAACAATATTATGAAGTGCTACGACAATGAAATCCATTTCTCAAAACATGTACGAGTTTAATATAGAGTTTGAACTTAAAACGTGTTATGTAAAACAAAATTAAGTGAAAGTTGCGGCAGGGAAATAATGTTTTCAGGTTAACATATGTTTCGTGTACAATACAATTGTTTTTATTAATATTTGCTTTGATAATTCAATTTTTGAAAGATTTATTTGCTTCATAAAACCAGTTAATATTACGAAATTAGTAATAAATAAACCTCTTACGTTAATTCGTAAATATTTTTTCAACCAATTTCCATTTAATTGTATGTAAATGAGCAATGATATTTATTTAAGATACTCGTAATTGCACTTTTAGTAAAAGTTTCATAATTATGCTTTACTGTCCATGTGAATTAGAAAACGTCGAGTTAAAAAAAAACTTGTTCTTTTAAACTAACAAATGACCATAATTCATGACAATATCGCACGAACCCTGGCGCGAAGGATCAGTCCTACCTGGAAGGGGTGGCAGATGGCGACGTATCGCTCGACGGTGAAGGCGGTGATGGTGAGCACGGTGGCGTTGGCCGAGGTCTCGGCCGCGTAGCTCTGCAGCACGCAGAAGGCCTCCCCGAAGACGTAGGGGTAGCGCGACCAGATGCCGTACACCTCGGGCGGCAGCCCGGCCAGCAGCAGCAGCAGGTCGGACACGGCCAGCGAGAAGAGGTAGTAGTTGGTGGCGGTGTGCAGGTGGCGGTTGCGCGCGATCACCACGCACGTGCCCACGTTGCCCAGCAGCCCCGACACGAAGATGGCGGCGTACACCGCCGTCACCGGCACTATCACGTACAGAGAATCACGAACGGTGGCAGTCGGAGACGCCGCGGAAACGTTGGGCATCGAGAAGTTCTCCATCGCGAGAGAGGAATTCGTCGGTTGAACGGTGGAATACGAACTGCTCATGTTTACGATTTCCTATAAAACACTTTCACAACACGACTTGCGATCCAGGGAAATGGACCATTTATGAGATTCGAACCGTACTTACTATGAAGTTCAATAAATTATGTATGAGGAACTCAGAGGACACGTGCATTAATACACAAAACACTTTGGCAAAACACAACGCTGTAAACGATGACAATAAGGAAACGGGTACGACTCTAGCTGTCTCATGGTCTGATACTAACGTTTCAAGCTAGCATGTCGTTTAACTCACTTGTAACAAGTATTTTGGTCATTCTGGAATATATAATATTCACGTAACAAATCTGTGCACAATCTTACAAAATCAACCCGACACAAACTTGGAGCTCTTACACCACCGCACTAAACGTCCGCTTCACTGCGAGGTTGCAGAAAACTCCGAAGGACGTCCTCAAGTCCCAAAGTCACCAACTTACAAACTCATTAATAAATTACAGCCCCGATACAAAAAAAAAGGCGAGACCGGGAGCCTGCGAACGAGCGAAGTTGGCGCGCAGGCGATCTAATCCCGCGGAGTGGCCGCGGTGGCCGCCGCGGGGGCGGTGGGGCGTCGCGACGCTGTCCGCGCCGCGTCGTCGGCGTCGGTCGCTCGCAGCAGGCGCCGCGGAGCCATCGCGCGCGTGGACACACGCGGAGCCGGCGGCGTCAGCTATTTAGGTCCCGCGGCGCAAAGGTCGCTGCGGCGGCGACGGTGGCGGCGGCGACGGTGGCGGCGGCGACGGTGGCGGTGGCGGCGGCGGCGGCGGCGGCGGCGGCGGCGCGGGACAGGTCAGGGCGGCGCGCCGGCGGGCGCGTTGCTTCAACACGTGGGCGCGGCGCCGGCCCACGTAGCCGCTCCGAGGTGGCTGCGGACTGCAGGCTCGCGCGCGCGTCGGCGGGTTCCGACGCCCGGGCCCCGGCGAACGGGTTCGTGGCCGACCAGCCTCAGCCGAGGGACTGGAAAACGTGGACAAGGTGTCTTCTATTTGCGGCTCCAATACGGTTGGCAGTTCACGTGGCGGGACTTCTTTCACTAACACGGAATAGAGAGATTCGCATAAAGGGATTTAGAATATCCAAGGAAGGCAAGGGAGATCCGGGACTGGTTTGGAAGTGCAGAAGAACCTGCTCTTGGCAAACGCTGTGGGCGATGACAACCGACTAGCCTCCTTCTTTAGGCTCTGCACTTCCGTGATGTCAAAACTGCCCTCGTATTTTCGATGAACAGCATGTATCCTCATCGAGTACTACGTAGCATGATGAACCCTCACAGTGGTATGAAGAAAATAACAATAAAACAGGTTCGACTGATCCTGTTAACAAGCTCGAGATGTAAATCAACATCCGATAAACATGTTCAAGCTCTCCTGCCAAGAAGGTCCAACGAGTGACGTGACTGGCCGGGAGGCGGTCGTCGGCTGATATTAAAATCGATGTCCCAGTATCAACGAACAGCGTGTCACGCCGGGCGACGGGCGTGAGCGGGCGGGGCGACGGGCCGCGGCAACAGGTCGCGGGATGCTGGCGGCGGAGGCGGCGGCGGCGGCGGCGGCGTCGCGCGCTGGCAGCGGACTGCGCGCCCGCGTCCGCCACTGCTCCTGCGGCGCCGCGACGGCCCGCGCCCACGTGACCTCCCTCCACCGCCGCCGCCGCCGCCGCCGCCGCCGCCGCCGCCGCCGCCGCCGCCGCCGCCGCCGCCGCCGCGGGCACACGCACCACCGGCCCTCGGAATCGATGGCTCCGCTGGCGGCGGCTCCGGAGGGCGGCCCGTCAACTTCGGCCGGCGCTCGGGCTACTCGTTCGTGATGGCTAGGCGGCGGTCTGTTAAAGCAGATGGGCTCGTGTGAATGGCACGTGGGATGTTAAGAATATTTCCAGATCGCTCGAAAAAATGTGACTAAATAACATTCGGTACGTACAATACGATGCCATTTGTGTATTTTGACATAATTGTCAAACTATTGTAATCTCAGGAACTGTTGGATCGGAAGTTTTTGGTATGGATGTTCCTCTTCTTATTAGGCACACTTAAATAATGTGGTGAAATCAGTAATTAATTATAAGAGTAAAGAATGTTCTTTTTGATTTATGATCGGCGAAATGCGATTATTTAATTCAGTTATTAAAGTTATAGTGCTTTTTTAAATAATATCCAAAAAATATTATTAAGCAATGCTTGGATGTATTAAAACAGAACGTTTAATTTTCCATGAACTTTTTGAATCCATTTCTATATCCAAAACGAGTGTAAACACCACATTTTTTCAACTTACGAACAGAGACCAAGTGGATCTAATAAGCATGCGAAATTGGCATAATGAGTTTAATTATCTGGCTGTAATCCATGTTAATCATTAGCGTATTTGTTATTCTTTTCGATTTGTTAATTGCTTGTTTACATAGATTTGAAGTCGCCGACAGACTTAGGAAAGTTTATTTCCTTCTAAACGAAATTTTTGATTTTAAGGGTTTGAATGTTTTATCTACAGCAAAAGAACTATTTCTGAAAAAAAAACATTATGTTCATTTATCCCACGCGTTTATTATTTACATAAATTTTCGCATTTAAACAGTTTTCTTAAGTCTTTTTCACATTTTGAATCTATTATTTTATTTTTATTTCAGAAGTAGTATCATCTGAAAAAAAATTGCAAAATCTGCCTCTGTACTTATTGGGTCAGAAGCGAAACTTTTCTGTATCTGCAGAAGAAACATACTAACAGTGACTTTGAGTTTAGAAACCTAACATTTACCATGAAAATGTGAACACGTGAGTGTTGTGTTCTAAATAATCTATGACGTATCGTTTTCTATAAATATTATAGGGGACATGAATTTAAACGTTCCACCGCTTACGTCATGATAATAAAATACGCAAGGTCTCTCGCAGTAGACAATCTGCATTGATACATTGGTCGTATTCATCTGAATCGTAATACTCAGCCTTTTTATTGTCAACTGGAAAAACTATGGAAAGAATCCAGATTTTTTCACAAAGAGAGGGATCGTCATGCTATACCGAAGGATTTCTGTTTGTCTTTCACATAAATATTTGCAAAGCAGGATGTATTTCTAATCTTTTTCCTACGACCTAGCTATTTATAGAGCGGAGGAATCAAACTATGTCTGACGCGTGTCTGAAGAGCGAATGACGATCTCTCATCAGTCAGGAATTTGGAATCGGCATGGTGGAGGCATACAAGAACGGAAAGCGACCAAAGAAAGTGCGTAAAAAACGTTTGTGTATCGTTTGTAGTTCAATGGTGTACTTATGAAAAATCAGGCAGATGTAAACAAATTATTCCCCGAAATTTATTTGCTGACCATTTGCGCATCTTCACTGCAATTAAGTATTCTGACACACTCGAATTGAATGAAGTTTGGCTTACAGTGTTATAGAATAGAAAACAATAATATAACTTGATGATAATACATATAATATGTTAAAGTTAGTTTTCAATAAAATACTCTCTCGTTTGTGACCTTAAGATGAGTCCTAGCTGTATCACTTTATGTTTTCTGTGGTGATTTAAGGAAGTAGATACTCTTGTTTCTTGATTACACTTCTGTTTATATTCTTGCGTTTCCTTTTCGTAATAGCTTTGCGAAACAACCTGAATCTCTGAGAATTACGGAAATAACTATTTTATTGTTTCTAGAATTTATTGCCTTCAAGAAACCCTTTTAGTCCAAACAGTTGTAGGAATTTATAGAAAATGTTCCTTTGATTATTAAAACTTAGCGCTGTATTTAACGCTTTATTTTCAAAAAAATGAGGGTAAAGAAGGCCAGAAAACTCCTTTGAATTAATACTTTAGTTGAATAATTTTAGCCGACTTATTTAGTCAATCACGATGGATCATAGGATGGGAAATAATCATCAAAATAAGAACCGTAAGGGGTAGAATTAAAATTCTGTTATAAATTTTGTTTACCTGATTAGTGTTAAAAACGTTTAGTAAACATGTATGTTCTTATCTTCATGTTATTACATTTACATAATTTTGCATTCCTAAAAAATGTTTACACCTGGCTGACAATTGACACTTATTCACTTAGACACTAAGTGTAAAATATTTTTAGAAATGCAAAGTCATGTAAATTAAATAACCTGAAGATGTAAACATAGGCCTGTATGTTTCTGAAAGTTTTTTTCAATAATAATGTAGACAATTTTGTAATGGAATGCCGCTCGTGTTTTTTAACCTGAATGTTTTCCCGTCCTTTCCTGACTAGCTGAAATGTGCTTCACCTAATATACTAATAATAACGTAATAATAATAGTAATAATATAAATAATAATAATTTTGAAGACCCTGGATATCTATGTATTTCATCCTAGAGTTATTGAGTTTTGCAAGGCTAGTAAGAGGTTTTGGAGTTCCAGGTTACTAATATACAGCGGAAAGGAAGCAGTAGAAGTAATACGTATTCAGATCAACAGGCGTATTTTTAAGAAGATACGCTATCCCCTCTGCTGTTTTGCATTAGTTTGATCTCACTATCTAGACAGATGTCGCAAGCTGACTTCGGTTACAAGCTTCACGGTGATGAAAGACCAGTATCACATTTGTTTCACATGTTGATCTCAATGTGTTTGCTAAGAATGAAGAGTCTCTCTTCCACGTCTGTCGTGAATGACATCTGCATGAAGTTGATTGATAATTGTGCAACAGTAAATTTAAAAAGAGGCAAAGTCACACTGTCAGAGAGCATTGAAGTTGATATGCACACTGTGATCCAAGATGTTCACCCAGGTAAAACTTACAAATATCTGGAAGAATATGAGACCATCTCGAATGACGCAATGAAAGAGAGAATTCGTAGGGAGTATTACAGAAGAGTGAGACTCGTCTAATAATAATGTCTCTCTAATAATAATAATAATAATAATAATAATAATAATAATAACAATAATAATAATAATCAATAATAATGCCTGTCCGAATAGCCGAGATTGCTAAGGCAGAAGTGCTGTGGCGATCTCGGACGGAAGCAATGTGGATTCGAGTCCCGATTCTGGCATGTGTGTGTGTGTGTCTGTCCATTCATTCGTCCTTCATTATCATTATCGTTCCATCTTCATCACCCCAGCACTATCAATCGTAGGGAATAAAAATCGGATTCAGCTTAATGCTGATCCCCCCGAAAAGGAGTCACATGCACTGGCCACGAATGATACTGAGCATCTGTAAGTGCAGGTGCATGTTTGCGTGGTCCGAGACGACCAAAACGCGACAAATGTGTAATAATAATAATAATAATAATAATAATAATAATAATAATAATAATAATAATAATAATAATAATAATAATAAGTCGGCCCCGTGGCAAAGACGGTTGCGGCAGCGGTCGTCTACGTGGAGGAGTCTGCTGTCCTACGAAGACATGGTCGTATTTGTGATTGTCTCTTCACCCCTCATCATTCTATCATCTCATAATTCACATTTCGAGGCTTAACAACCTTGTCGTACTGAGGGATTCAGCTGAAAAATAGATCCTAGAAAAAAATACACATGTTAATCGTGAAACGTGGTCAGTAATGGCATATACGCCAATAATAATAATCTATATACAGTGTTAATTTTATCGTTTGCCGAAGATTCGGGCGGCGTCGCCGGGCGGTTGAGGACTCATCCGTCCAGCCAAACACAGACCCGTATTGACATACGAGAACTATAGCTGCGCTGTTCAACTTACCATAAAGTAGATGCTGAAAGTGGTGTCCTTCTAGAATGTTCTGTTGGTGCTAAAATGCATTATTGGCACCTCCGAAACATATTTAGGTTTACCATTTGAAGTAAGTCCCGAGGAATTCTCTGCGTGTCTGCGATTTTCTCTTCAAAAGACTGCCGGAGCTCTTCCTCCGAATGCGAGGTTTCTGCATACACCTGATCTTTCAAGTACCCCCAAAGGAAAAGGTCACAAGGAGTCAGATCAGGTGATCTAGGAAACCATAACCCACGACTGATTGACACTTAGATCGTCACTATAAACATTATTTAAAAATTCATAGATCGAACAGCAGCAGTTGCAGAATGTGCAGAAGCAGTTGCAGTGAGTAGTTGCAGAGGGAGAGCGAGGGGGAGAGAGCGAGCGAGAGAGACAAAGAGGAAGAGCGAGAGAGAGGGAGAGACGAAGAGAGAGGGAGAGGGAGAGACGAAGAGAGAGGGAGAGGGAGAGACGAAGAGAGAGGGAGAGGGAGAGACGAAGAGAGAGGGAGAGGGAGAGACGAAGAGAGAGGGAGAGGGAGAGACGAAGAGAGAGGGAGAGGGAGAGACGAAGAGAGAGGGAGAGGGAGAGACGAAGAGAGAGGGAGAGGGAGAGACGAAGAGAGAGATAGAGACGAAGAGAGAGAGATAGAGACGAAGAGAGAGAGATAGAGACGAAGAGAGAGAGATAGAGACGAAGAGAGAGAGATAGAGACGAAGAGAGAGAGATAGAGACGAAGAGAGAGAGATAGAGACGAAGAGAGAGATAGAGACGAAGAGAGAGAGATAGAGACGAAGAGAGAGTGATAGAGACGAAGAGAGAGTGATAGAGACGAAGAGAGAGTGATAGAGACGAAGAGAGAGTGATAGAGACGAAGAGAGAGTGATAGAGACGAAGAGAGAGTGATAGAGACGAAGAGAGAGTGATAGAGACGAAGAGAGAGTGATAGAGACGAAGAGAGAGTGATAGAGACGAAGAGAGAGGGAAAGAGAGGGAGAGAAACGAAGAGAGAGGGAGAGAAACGAAGAGAGAGGGAGAGAAACGAAGAGAGAGGGAGAGAAACGAAGAGAGAGGGAGAGAAACGAAGAGAGAGGGAGAGAAACGAAGAGAGAGGAGAGAGACGAAGAGAGAGGAGAGAGACGAAGAGAGAGGAGAGAGACGAAGAGAGAGGAGAGAGACGAAGAGAGAGGAGAGAGACGAAGAGAGAGGAGAGAGACGAAGAGAGAGGGAGAGAGACGAAGAGAGAGGGAGAGAGACGAAGAGAGAGGGAGAGAGACGAAGAGAGAGGGAGAGAGACGAAGAGAGAGGGAGAGAGACGAAGAGAGAGGGAGAGAGACGAAGAGAGAGGGAGAGAGACGAAGAGAGAGGGAGAGAGACGAAGAGAGAGGGAGAGAGAGGGAAAGAGACGAAGAGAGAGGGAGAGAGACGAAGAGAGAGGGAGAGAGACGAAGAGAGAGGGAGAGAGACGAAGAGAGAGGGAGAGAGACGAAGAGAGAGGGAGAGAGACGAAGAGAGAGGGAGAGAGACGAAGAGAGAGGGAGAGAGACGAAGAGAGAGGGAGAGAGACGAAGAGAGAGGGAGAGAGACGAAGAGAGAGGGAGAGAGACGAAGAGAGAGGGAGAGAAACGAAGAGAGAGGGAGAGGCGGAGAGGAAAGGAGAAAGAGGGAGATGAAGGGCAGAACGTCTGCCGGGGTCAACTAGTAATAATAATAATAATAATAATAATAATAATAATAATAATAATAATAATAATAATAATAATAATAATAATAATAATAATAATGAAAACAATTTAAATAAATTGTACTAAAGGACTCTTTGAGAGGAGGTCATTTAAAGACAAGTGGAACATAGATAGGGTGTTTGATGATTTTATTCCATAACAACATTTTGGAATCATTTGTCCACCTCCTCACATTCATCAGAGTCTTACAGGAAATACACATCCCTAACCTAACAAGACTACATGATGCGTTGATAATCATGTCAGGCTTGATAAATCATGTACTGTTGGGTACTAATCCATTTTGATAGACCTCCAACGGTCCTAACTGCTTCTTACATGTAAAATTAATCAGGAACCGCATTCTACATTGGAAAACATAGTAATAATAGTAATAATAAATAATAATAATAATAATAATAATAATAATAATAATAATAATAATAATAATAATAATAATAATAATAGTAATTCGACGATAATCAATAATTTGAGGAATTTCATTCAATTGCTTCCAATTTTAATTTTAATTTAGAGTGATAAAAATTGGCAATCTTCTTATATAAAATGAGATCTTGGTACACATACAAAGTTTTTCAAGCACTGTAATACACAGAAATCCTGAAATCACAGAATATATGTCGGTCACGGTGACACGAAACTCAGAATATTTATCACGCGTTCTCTAACTAGAATCCAAATATAACACTTCACTCACTACAAGAGAGACTGATTTTCTAGCATGTTCGCCGTTTCCATCGCTAATCCTGCTGTCACGTATACATCGTCGGCCGCTCTGTGTAATTCAGCTTCATTTCTCGCTCCCGACACTGCACTACACGAGTTGAAGCTTTTATGATTCACTCTCGTGCATCCCACGCAGCAGGAAACTGTACTTCTCTGCCTGTCCCCACATCGACTAATGTACAATACGGCAAGGGTGGGGGGTTGCTAGCTTAATGCTGTCTGCGCTAACAATCCGGCGATATCACCGAGAACATGACACGTGTTTCCTGTAAAATTACCTTAATTTACTGATATAGGTTGGCGACGAGCCAGTTGTCGATGCTCTTGCTACTAGTCGGCGATGCTTAGCACTTACCAGGACCTAACATTCACTATTCAAACATGAACACATTTTTGCTTTCCGTCTTGGCTAAAGATAGGGGATCATAATACGTTAAAATAAACAAAAAGAATGGCAACATCTCTCACAAGTTTGAAGAGTATCAGTGGCATAGCTGAGAGAGGTAGGCAAGAGTGCGGAAATGTCCGCACTGCACAAACAGACTTGGCAGTTGAAAAAGTCATTACCATATCTGAGACTTCACATAGTTCGCTTTCGCTCTCTCTCCTTTTCCCTCCCTCCATCCCTCCCCCCTCCTCTCTCTCTCTCTCTCTCTCTCTCTCTCTCTCACACACACACACACACACACACACTCTCTGCCATACTCTTTCGGCAGATTGCTGGGACGCTTTACAGTGAATGTGCTTGTTACGTATTTGTGCAGTATTCAGTATTCATGTTGGATGAAATATTGATGCTATGTATATTTCTTGGAAGAAAAAGTTTGTATGCTTGCATTAAAAATAATATTCTTTCTCAAAAAAATTTCACTATTAGAAATACATTATTAGAAAAAACACTATTAGAAATAAAATAAGATCCTCCTTTATTTACCCGCACTTGGAACACTTTTGGTACTCTTTTGCATCAGTTAAGTGTAAAAATCGAGCATGGAAATAGTAATAAATTATTACTGAAGTAATCTAAGTGAACTCTTAATCGTTAAAATCGAAATTAAAACCTCAAGGCGTTAGCTAATTCCGTTAAATAGTTGAGCAAAGCTCTTAGAGTATATGAATAATATTTAGGAGTATATTTTATTTAATTAACCAGATATAAAAATTAAAAATAGAAATGTATGTACAATTTGCAAAGTAGTAGAGTAAATCCTATTTGTACCAGAAAGTTCAAAATGTTCTTTATTGATAAGAAAAATAAGCCGAAGAAGTTAATGCCAGAGCAAGTTCTCAAAAATTGCGTTACACCAACGAACTAGTAGTGCTACAAAATGACACAGACTTTCTAGTACTAGCGAGTTTTAGAATCTCTTTAGTCAGTCTCTAATCTACCAGCTACCATCTGTTGCCGCCCAATGGACATTTTTAACGTGTTCTCAATATTTGTGTCCCCTAATGTAGAAGGGAAATATTACTTTACGAATATTACTTTAAGACTTTAAATAAGAACTTATTGAAGACTTTACGAAGAGAGAGGAGTAAAACCTGGTCGTGTTTGTAAATTTTCGCTGAAAGATTTCGAGCCACTTTTGAAATGTATTAAATATAACAATATTATACAGCAATATTTTGGTAAATATATAAGTTTTCAATCGAAGATGCTTCCGTTTCTGAGTAGCTGAGTTACTAATCTTCATTGTTGTGCAATGGTTACAAATGTTGAGCATTCTTAAGCCTTAACATTTCTTCGGGGCATTTGCAGGGAGTATTTTCTTTCATATTATACTTATTAGAGTCATTGTAAATAAATAGTTTTAATTTTTGGGTTTTCTAGATCTCCTAAACAGTTTCATTTTCGGGTTTTCGGATGCTTCGATGCAAGAAAGTCGAAATGAGACGCCTACCTTCAATAATCCCCAAAATTAAGAGTTTTTAATCTAATTCATTTATGAATATGGCTGGTGCAATGGGGAAAGAAGCCTACAGCGCCATTTTGTATTCTTTGCCGATACCCGTCCTCAGGCGTTATTTTTAACTGCCTTATACTTTCGGGGGTACCGGTGCGGTGAAGCAGTTGCACCAGCCTAGCTACGCCTCTCACCCGCCAATGATACCAATGATGAACAAAGGTCACGAAAGAGCAGGGCGATTTTATAATTCATTATTATATGTTTTATTGCCATACAAATCTGAAAAATG